>CM025785.1:3202510-3597037 GCA_014636745.2 Centella asiatica
GGATGAATACAAACACCTGAAACTTTTTTACTCTTTTAAACTTAAAAGAGATTACTGGAAAACAGTTGTAACAAACAGAAAAACTATGAGAAATAAACACACAGATTCAAGTTAAAATAGTTATATTAAAACTTAGGGTTTTTCTGGAAATCTGTATAATCACAAATGTGATTTACAGCTACAAATTCTGTAAATAAAATTCACAGCTTCTCACACTCACTAGCTACAAAAACTTTTCTCTGAAAAATAAATCTCTCAAGAAATATATTACAGAGCTTCCTAGTGTTGTGTGCTTCTTTGTTTGTTTGATCTGTTGGATAGATTCAATCTCTCTTTTTCTGTAATGAGAACTCCATTGCTTATATGTTAAATCAGTGGGTTGAAATCACGTGCTTGAGACGTGCTAATTTTCTCAACTTAGCCGCAAGTATGTCACATCGTAACCCTATGTGTCAGACTGCTTCATGCTTTGTTGCTTCTTTTTCTTCCCCTGATCTGTGTGCATTTAATGTGAGAGAGTTCTCATTGGATCAAAAACAAACTTTAAGAAATATCTTTCCAGTTGATATTTCTTGCTTCTGTTACACGTTACGTTGATTTCCGTGTAAGTACTGATGACGGGTGCATGTTGTCACAACGATCCACTGACTGCCAGCCCTGATGGACTTTGATCAGTGCTTCTGGATCCCCTAATGCTTATTGACTGGATCAGGGCTTCAACCTTCACTTGAGTTTCACTCAGTGCTTCTTGATCCTGATGGTTATGACTGACGGCATACACTGATGGCTTCCACTGATGCCATGATGGTCATTCCCCCTGACGGGTTACCCTGATGGGTTGGCCTAACACTGACATGTCCTGAAGTGTTTTCCTGACGGGTTGGTCTGCCTTCGTCATACCCTGATAGGTTCCCCCTGATGGGTCCCCCTGATGGGTTCTCCCTGATGGATTCCCCTGATGGATTCTTCTTCACTTTGTCAAGTCCTTTGAATGTTTCTGTTTTCTGACTTTGTCTTGTGAAGAGATCGACCATCCACTGATTAATAAGGTTATTATCAGTGCATGCAAAACTTGTGCTGATCTTAAGGTTTATAAAATACCTCAAGTATTTATAGTTGCACAATTTATTACATAATCATCATCATCATCATTTATCTCTAACACAATCCAAGGAAAGCAACAAATTTACAGATGGAATGGTTGATAAAAGACATGTTAGGGAGTATTATAGGGTGAATTAATTAAGGGAAACTTAGTGAAACTAGCATAGTATTTTTGATCAAGTTAGATATATTTTGTTTTTTTTATTATCTTTTTGTAATTATATAGTACACACTTTCCTCTTTATATCACCACAAAACATTGGTTTCCATTCTTTATTTCCGTTTGTTTTTGAGAAAATAGGAGGATCTATTAGAGAAAAGGAAAGGTGAATCAAAACCCCTTCAAAGTGGAAAACTAGAAATAGAAAGAGAAAAGAAATGACCTAAAAGATATGCAATTTTTGTCTAAATGCTCTTGCTAAATTCAAGTTGAGCAAACTGATTCCCCCCATACCCCCTTTTAATAAAAAATAAATACTTTTTTAAAATTAAAAAGAAAAAACCCTCAAAACAAAGACTATAACTTGAAAACCATAATTCACAAGAAATATTACCCAAGAAAAAATAATTCACAAGGAACTCCCACCCTCCCTCGTCCCTAACAAAAAACAAAAGCCATGTGCCAAGTGGGAAAGTGATTTATTTTTCTACATGTTTCTTGCATATATACATATATAAGTATATAGCTGGTAAAGACTTGTGGGATATTTGTAACTGTCGCCATGTTATGGATAGGTACTATTACGCCTATATTAAACCACATACCATACTAATGCTATGTTTTATCTGCAATATTAGCCTAAATGATAACTCTTTAGGACCAGACAAGGACACATGATCCCTATAAAAAATGGGGATACGGGCACAGTTCGCATTCCAAATCCAGAAAGCTGTTACTACGAAGAATAAACTTACAAATTGAATTTCTGGAGATTACAAGTTAGGCATAGAGTGCCTTGGGTTGGGCCAGACTTTGGTATTGAGAAAAAATATATATAATAAAACCCAATATAACCAACTTGTCTTTTTCCCTTTTTAATTTTAAGATGTTATATTTTAGTAGACATTATCCAGTAAATTTTCTTAATAACTTAATATTGACGATCAAGTGATTTCATAATTATGAGTTTATTCTATATCAAATTAGATTGAAATATAATTATATACATCTTTTTTTTTTTTTATTATTATGAGAAAAAAGTCGTTTGAATGTATACCTAAAGCAATATTATGATTATATATGGATTACTCGTTCTATTTACATATATGATTATAAATATTTGCAGTATTTTTTTATTATTATTGAAATCAAATGTGTAGTAGCTAGTCAGGCTTTTACATATTTATGATCTTTTATTGACGGTAACATTATAAAGTTTTAGTATCAGGAT
Source organism: Centella asiatica (assembly GCA_014636745.2). Taxonomy (NCBI): domain Eukaryota; kingdom Viridiplantae; phylum Streptophyta; class Magnoliopsida; order Apiales; family Apiaceae; genus Centella; species Centella asiatica. The sequence goes on from CM025785.1 coordinate 3,205,006, forward strand.
TATGTTTTAGTTGTTACTCTTGATTGAGATTTTGTATAAAAAGAAAATTGTCAATAATAAAAGACTGATAAAAGAAAAATAAGTTTCTTCTTTATTATTTATGGTCTTCCAATAGCGAAGTCAAAATATCATAATGGCCTGGTCAAAATTAAACACTTACAACAGGAATTCATAAATTGCAGAAGAAATAATTTAATATCTAAATTTAGAAGTTCCTACTCTCAACTTAGTCCAAATATGAAAGATTTATTATTCATAAGTTTAAATATACCTCCAAATAAAATATTCTATCTAGCATTACAATCTAAAGTTCGGTCTGGCAACTCTTTATTGATAAATCTGATAAACACTTCGATTAAACCTATAATTTTTCTTATTAAATTATTTAAACCATAAAAAATACTCCGTAGCAATTAGCAAATACTCCTGTATGTTTCGTGAAAAATTTCGACGGTCGCGGTTGTTCACAGAAAATATAAATAAAATCGACGGTATCAAAATTAACTATTTTGGGGTCCAGCAGAAATATCTTCCGAAAATCCGGATTGAACAAGTCAAAATAACTCAATACGACGTGGGTTTAATACCAAGTCTAAACCCCCGACTCTGAACTTTCAACCTCCTTAAACCCTAGCACAGCCTCTGTTGGGAGGTTTTTCCAAGAAATATCAATCACCTCCCCACTTTTTCCGATCAGACCTCATAAACCCTCAGAAAAATGGCTGCCAATTCATCTTCGGAACAAAAACCAGCTACCCGTCAATACCATCCTTACCAAGACCTTCAAGTCCCAATCCATAATCTCTACAATCTTCCCACTTCCCCTGAATACCTCTTTCACGAAGAAGCCGCCGTCCAACGCCGATCGTGGAGTGAAAACCTTCAATATTATACCGGCTCGGGTTACTTGGCCGGCGCCATTGTCGGAGGCTTCAAAGGGTCAGTTGACGGCCTTAGATCTGCTGAACCCGGCGAAACCCTCAAGCTCCGAACCAACAGGGTCCTCAATTCCGGCGGCCATGCCGGGCGTAAGCTTGGAAACTCTCTTGGCGTTCTAGGGTTGATCTTTTCTGGTCTTGAAAGTGGGATTTTGCATTTTAGAGGTACTGATGATTTGTTGAACAGTGTGGGGGCTGGGTTGGGTACTGGAGCCATGTACCGTGCGGCGGCAGGACCGAGGTCGGCGGCCATTGCTGGGGCTGTTGGTGGGTTGGCTGCTGGAGTTGCTGTGGCGGGTAAGCAGGCGATTAAGCGCTACGTGCCGATATAGTGGCAATTCCTTTTTCTGTATTTAGATAGGGTTTAAAGGTCTAATTTATTTCGAATTCTTATAAACTTTGATGTTTGGGTTACAAGTATATGATTATTTTGTAAGTCAATTTGCCGACTAGTCTTTGTTAGTGGTGGATTTCAATGGCCTCTTTGATGAGTTGGTTACCTTTGAATCATATTAATTCATAGGTTTTTTTTGTTGTTCTCTCTTTATATTGATGTATTGAATTGAGACATACTGGAAATTTCTGTGCAAAGTGTGAGAAGCAATTAACTTCTAATACTCTCATTGTCCCATAAGTAATGTAAATGTGGTTTTTGAGGTCGTATTAAATGGAATTATGCTACTTCTAGTAGGAAACGTTTTAGAGTGTTCTATAGATCAATATTGATCCTATATTCTGGATTCTTGAAATTTGAGGATGCTGTTATAACTTATAAAATAAAGAGCATAGGATGCTGCATTAATTCTTTGACTTATAAAGCTTTAAAGTTTTTATCTCTTTTTAAATTTTCTTTTGGTTTTGGTTTTGGTTTTTGGGGTTGGGTAGTTTTTTTTTTTGTATATTATATTTCAGATTGTAGATTCGTGTTCATTCATGGTAGAGTGGAACGTCTGAATTTTGGGGTTGTTTTACTCATTGGTTTACACTTGTTGAATAATCATTTTGTATAACTGTCAGGCATTTTTATTGTTACTCATGTCAGATATGTTATTAGTAGTTGTCTCAGGTATTTACATTACATTTTTGTATAACTGTCAGGCATTTTTTACTTCGTTGTCAGATATGCTGTGGTTTGTTCTTGCTTCAGGCTTGTATGATTAAATGTGAAAAGTATACTTTAGGTCACTGATTGTTTATAATGTATATTATTCTTATGTTGCTTGTGTAGTTTCCATTTCCTGATATATGATGTCTCTGATCGACTTCTACTGTATTATTTGTTAGCGATGGGAATCACCGTGTATTTTGCATACAACTAGCGGGTACCATTTACTCCTGATTAGTTATCGTTGTATTCTATCGTATATTTATTACATATAGTTCTCTGAGGGCTATTGGATCTCTTATATGCCATGAAACTTTGAGATGTTAATGTAGAGTTATATTAGCTATTCTTGGATCCTAGTGAACTGCTGAAGTAGTTACCAGTTATTGCCGAAGTAGTGTTTGGTCTCGGATACGGACTCATGCGTATGTGTATGCTTATGAAGTGTCAGAATATGGGTACTTTGAATAATTTGACAAAAATATGCATAATTTTTATCACATTTTTACGCTTGAAATTGGTGTGATCTGTACCTTTATTTGGGTGTGAGTGTCGGACATGAATGCTTCCAAGCCAGTTGAAGAGTCCATATAAACATGGTCCTCATTATAGAAGGCTTGAGGCATATCTGATAGCAACTTTTAAAAAAAGTCAATTGACTTCACTTGGTTGAAGGGTGCTAAAAGCCCCAGTAGCCTTCGTCTGTAGGTCAATCAAAATGAATTTATTGATGCAAGATTTGCTAAATGAATTGCAGTAAAGTTTGTTCACAAAATGCAATAAATTTTCTTTGAAAGAACTTGACCATATTGAAGACATTTCAAGTATATATTTTTGCTCACACAAAATAAATTTATTAAATTTTATAATATAAAATGGAAGTGGAATTTCTTAATTTTAATAGATTTGAAATGAATATCATAAAGTAAATAAAAAAATATTCTTATATACAATTTTTTATATTTTGATATTTTTATAAATTTATAACACAAACGAAACTATATGATTTACAAATAATATTACATTAAAAAAGAAATGTATTTCTAATTTTAGAATTTGTGGAGTATTTCTCTCAAAGAGAGTAACAAAACAATAGAGAAGAGTAATAGGAGAAACAAAATTCAATAATTTAATTTAATTAAATCCAAATATAAAATTTACCATCCGGTAAACGTAATTATAAAATTTTGAAATGTAAATCAGTAAATGTGGAACGGACCAATTTGGGTTTCCATGCAAAGTGGACAAGTGGTTCTTGGATACAGGGACGATGGCTCTGGTTGCGCCATTCGTCTCTTACGTCGTAAAATTGAACTCGGTCGGCATATTGAAACGGCATCGTATTTACAATGAATTCTTCAAATTATCCATCCGTAAGAGTGGGAGGTTTATTATCAGAGTAAAACCCTACTGCAACGACCTCAATCGGGCGCTTAAACCCTACTCGATCGACGAGCCTGATTTCGAACCTATGACTTCGATCGAAGAGTCCGACGTAGGAATCACCTGCTTCGTCTCTCAGCTTCCTGGTTTTCGCGGCATTCTCAAGCAGAGGTGGAGACATATCTCTCTTCTCACTCAATTGTGTTTCGTTTTGATTTTTATTTTTGGAGTTCCAATTTTTGCAGGTATGCTGATTTTATTGTGAATGAAGTAGATGTTGAAGGAAATATTGTTCATTTAACCTCCTTAGAGGCGCCTCTTGAGGTAGTTAATATTGCTGTTAAATACAAAAAGTCACATCTCATGTCGTTTCAAGTTAAATTGCGAATCATCATCATAAATTTTATTTTTGTGAATTTGATAAGCAAGTTTTATTCTAAGGGCATGTTTGTTTGAAAGAACTGTATTTGCTGAATTACTGTTTAGTCCAATCCTGATTATGAGAAGGGTGCATTTGTTTGCAGGATTATGGAGAGGATTAGACAAAACTTACACACACATAATCCAGAGGATGTTTGGGAACAACTTAATATTTGCTTACTTATAAGTAAAATTACAAGTTAAAATAAATGATTATAAATAGGTACTTATAAGTAAAAGTGTTTAGCAATAATTTTGTCTTATAGGTAAAAATGTAAGTTAAAATAGGATGAATGGTGTTTGGATAATGATGACTTATAAGTTAAAAAGAATGTTAAGAGAGAAGGGACAAATATGTAATTGCATTTGGTCAACTATACTTATTTCATTTCTACTTATAAGCAAGAAAACAATAAGCAAGGTTTACTTGCTTATTTTTTTAACTTATTTTTTTGCTTATAAATAAGCAATAGCCAAACAACATTATTTTAAAAAGACCTTAGAAGTAGGTTTGACCTACTTATAATCCCTCAAACATGCACAAAATTAGGATTTTCTAATTTACTTTTCTGTCCTTTTGAGTTATATGAAGGTGTTGTCATTTCTGGTAGATGACTTCTGAGTCATATTTTGAGAAATAAGTCCGATCAAAGTAAACACTTAAATTAAAAGTTATAACTTAAAGTTACTTAGAAATTAAAAGTAAAAATGACTCAAAAGTAAATAAATAAATAAATAAAATCAGGAACAAGCCGCCCTTATTCTTTTGAAGTAATATAAAATATTGACTTTTCCGTAGTTTGTAATCAATTAGTTGAATTCGAGTGTTTCACACAGTGAGTAAGAAAAATCAATATAGGAATCTATTTTGTGGATGGGGCCATAAAAAAGTATTTTATAGTGATTTAGCACCCCCCAAAAAAAGAGGAGTATTCTAGACATTTTTTCGTACATTGTCTGATATTTCTGATGAATATAGTTGCTCAACTATTCTTGTGTTAGATTGCAGAGGAAAAGGAAGTAAAGATAACCGATCAACCAAATAATAGTTATGCTACTGAGATTGAATCATTTAGAGCTTTGGCTGGTGATTCTGATGCTGACATGTTGAGGAGTTTTATAGATCAGATTAATTCTGGTGCTGATAATGGTGTTGGCCACATAACCCTTACTCCAAGTTCTGATAAATCTCATCGCACAGTTTGTATTCCATTTTCCCCTCACTTTTTTGATAAATTAAACATGTACTGCCTCATTGTTATGGTTCATCTCTATTTCTAATGTTATTTTCAGGCAATACATAATTTTTTCAAGGAGAATATGAAGTTTTTGGTTACCGACACTGTAGATGGACCTGAGGCCTCATCAAAATGCATTCGTGTGAGGTTGAATTCTAGCAGCAATAGTGGCAGAGGTAGAAGTTCTAAAAAGCGAAAAGAGAGAGGCGATAAATCTTATGACAGTAGGGGCTCTAACAATTGGCCAGAGCATCTTGGCAAGTTTCTTAGGTATATTGTCTTGAACAGCTGAAGTTCTTTATCTAGTTCATTTAATATTTAGAAATCTGTAAAATGTATAAACAAATCTAAGGTTTATAGCAGCACTGTTGCATATTCCTTAATATAGATCCGTGCCCTGTTGATTACTGTATTGACTATTCCCCTTTCAGTCCTTGAACCACTGGATCTCTAATAGCACAATCACAATTGTTAAACCTTTCAATGTACTCTATACTCTTTAGATATTAATGGAAGTCTGATGATCTTTGATCTTCCAGAAAATCTTGTCTTTCAAGTTGCAAGTGGATGTAGTTACTTTAAATATCTTGAAAGTTGTTACTACTTTTTATAGATTTCATTTATACAAGGAGAATAAGGATACACAGGAGGCACTAGGGGTGATTGGAAAGATGCTTGGCATTCAGGTAATATTGCTGCTATTGAGTTAAAGTGCAGATCTGGTCATTTGTTGTTGTGATTATGGAAAGAGGATAACTACGCATTTTAGCTTCTTAATAGGTTAACTTTTTTTGTCGTTTTAGTCATAATAACAAATAGGTTTATTCTGTGGTCTATTTTTGTGCTGTTTATAGGTATAACTTCAAGATATCACGTGTTGAGCAACTAATTTAGGTTCAATTTAAAGTTTTAAACTTTAGTTCTATATTTTCTTAAAAGCCAAGGTCATTTGGATTTGCTGGGACGAAAGACAAGCGCTCTATATCAACACAAAGGGTATGTTACTTCTCTTTTGTTGATAATATATTTCCTTTTCGTTTATTTTTTGTAGTGACATCTTAGTTTTTTCCCATCATGTGGGTGGAATTAATTCAGTTATGCCTTTGTTCTGGTCAGTGTTGGTGTAGAACTCTGTTTGTTTCTAATTTACTGATGTGTTTATCATAACATATATTATGTCTAGAACAGTTAATTGTGTAACAGTACATTCTTGTGTTATGACTGGTTAATTACTGAAGCCTTGAAGAATACATTGTCACTTCTCTTCCTGTAATCCTATTCACGAAACACTTGCACATGTAAACAATTCGTTCGTTTCAATCTCGATATTGAAAACCTATTATTCATATCATGGTATATAAGGTTAATCCTTTTTTTAATAGGGAGAAATGGAGAAGAATGCAAGGGAGAGATGTCAAGTTTAAGGAAGATAATCTCTGCATTAGCCTAGTGAGATCCACTACATGTAGTGGTTATGAATCAAGTTTTGTTTGTTTAGCTTTAATGAAAGTTTGAAGTTCTGTCTGGATGGTATATGGAAGACGGGCTTGATTTAAGGGCTAAAACTGTGCTTTTTATCCCATTTGACTTTATTTTGAAAATGATGCATCACATCCTCACTATTTCTTTCTTCCTTTTTTTTTTTTCAATTACAAGGAAATTACGTGTAACTACATGTGAAATCTGCACGATCAAATATTAAGAATCCAAACCTCACAAAAGAGGGTTAACTCACACCTGGATGAGATTTGAATTTGTAACCAGTAGGTTTCAGGGTTTCATTCTTAGCCATCATGACTGTCGAACTAATAACCAAATATAAGATTACTTGGCTTTTGAAAATAAGATTTATGAAGGCTATTGATGTTAATACTTTGGTAGGAGGGACTATACCATTTTTCGAGTTTTTTCGTCACTTCATTATTTTTGAAACCAATCAACTCACATATAGTGTGCGCTCCACTACTAATAGAAAAAATTATGACACCCTCCACAAATTGAGTAACACTGTTACTACTGCTATCCATGATAAATGATCGAGGTGTTCACATATCAGCTTGTCTCTCTATTTTGTCCACCATCTTTCTGACAAACTCCTTTCTTCGTCTTTCTTGTGCTGATAGATTATCTCACTAGAGTATTCACATCGGAGACACTTCTGTTATGAGAAGTGAAAATGGATAGCATGTTTTAGTGGATGGTTCACTTCCTGTTCACTTACTTTTCGTATATGTATTTGCAGGTTACTCTTTTCAAGCTGCGGGCAAGCAGGTTAGCTGCTCTTAATCAACGGTTGATTGGTATCAAAGTTGGCGACTTTTGGTTAGTTAAGAATACATACGAGTTTCAGTCTTTCTTTCATCACTTGAAAAGTAATGCATGCATATCATAGAACTATGTTGTTGTGCAGTCATGTCAATGAAGGTCTTCTTCTTGGACAGCTGTACGGGAATAGATTTACAATTACATTAAGGTAATGATGGTGAATAATCTCATGACACTTCTTCTATGTCATTCATGCTCAATGCAGTTTAATGGTTCTTTTTATTTTCTGTATTTCGTGTAATGTTCTCACTGATTTTGCATACTTTGGAAGGGGGGTGATTGCAGATTCTGATGATACCATAAAAGCATCAGCAGAATCCTTGGGAAAATATGGATTTATCAACTATTTTGGTTTGCAAGTACTCTCTTGAATCTTGATTAACATTATTCCTTTGATTAATTGACGAAATACATCTAGTAGTATAACTTTCTATCATTGATGTTTCTTCTTTTGCCCCTTTTTTGGGTGTGTACGAATTTTATAAATCTATTCATATTGGTTCCTAGATGATGCGAAATTTTATGATATTATGTTCAGTTAATTTGTGAAGACTTGATGAAGTTTATAGAGAAAGAAGAGAGAGTAAGACAAGTAGTCACAGGGTTACCAATTCGTTTTCTATTCCATGTTCTACTTGGAGCTAGTAATGGCTTGGATGATTGATTTGGGAGCATATTTGGATTGGGGATGTCCCTTTTGCTTTCGATTTTTTTGTTTCATAACCATTATAAATATCCCATCCAACTTATGTGCTGAAGGATGAATCAGTTTCTTGGACTTCTCATTTCTTGCAATATAACTGGTAGGAGGGAAAGGAATTCTCTTCATTCCCCTCCACTTCCTTAATCCAACCTCTTATTTTTACTCCTTGGATAAGAATGTGTGGACTTTCCATCCATTCTTTGGAGTCATTTTTTTTATTTTTGTTTCTTCCACTTACATGCTGCCCTTCTCCAGCCTTTTTCTCATCTTTCTTCCCAGCCACTGCTGCCTGCCTGCCTTTTTTCTTTTTTCGCAGACCACCGCCATCACCAAACACCACGTTACCCGAGAGCCACTACAACAGCCACCACCTCATTAGTTATTTACTATTTTATTATTATAATTATTTTCAATTGATCAATAATCAGTAGTCTTTAACCTTAAGTAGAAGCCAACCAAATTTTTGTACATTTTTTCTTTTGTCAAGCAATATATTTTCAAAATGTGTTTTCATTAATATCTGCATTTATATATTTAAATTGTTATTTTATGCTGATCAGCGATTTGGAAGTGGTTCAGTGCCAACCCACCTTATTGGAGCCAGCTTATTTCGAGGAGAGTGGGAAGCTGCTGTGAGCATGATCCTTGATCCTAGAGAAGGAGATATCCTTTTACTGCTTATTTCAATTTATATATGCATGCATAAATATATGTCCAAATATTGTTATGCAATTCTTTGCCGTAGTAGGCATCCTCTCAATCAGAATAATCCACTGCATTTAGTTCTGATGTTGAATATATTGTCAACAAGGTAATGTTTTTCTTAACAAAGATATTGGAACACAAAAGGACCACATAAGGGAAGTAAGAGAATACTACAAAAAAAATGGTGATATTGAAGGGACCTTGAGGAGATTACCACGCCATTTGGTTGCAGAAAGAGCTATCGTAAGCTGAAAACATGTCATCCTATATGTTATCGTTTTTTAGTTAGGTCATTATAACCCTTTTTATGGCTCAAATAGTTTTACTTCTTGACTTGCAAACAAGATTTGTAACTTGTGCCCTTTTTTAGCAGTGAGTTCATGACATTTATACTTGCAAACATGATGGCTATTTGGTGACATATAAAATTGTCAAATGTTTCATTGGAATTTGATGTTAAGTTCTTGGATCTTGTACTTAAGATGCATCCTTTTACTTCCATGTTACATGCATTTAAGGTCCTTCGGTTTTATGGAAATTGTACTTCAGAGACATTTTCGTGGAGATTGTTTCCTAAGAGAAGTGTCATCTGGAAAATGCTTTCAGGGAAGTTAATTTTTTGTGTTTGATTGGAATGACATCGAAGATAATAATTAATAATGTTTTTTTGTTGTTCTTGTCGGTGTTATTACTGTTATTACGCAGAATATTCTACAGATTTGATATTGTGGATTATTTATTTGTAGTTATCTGACGTGAAACCTTTCAACTTGATACAGCTTCAATGTTTGAAAAAATGTCCAGGGAACTACTTACAAGCTCTGAAGGCCATACCTAGGACTCTAAGAATGATGTAAGTGATACCCATTGCAGCAAAATCTGTCTTCAAGTTCTGATTTTCTGAATCATGTCGGAATCAAACTTCTAGTAGTGGACTTGTTACCATCAAAATTAAACTTGTAATGGTTCAACTGTTGATTTCAATATGGTAATAATTTATATTACAATCTTAGTAACGTTGTTGTCTTGACATCATCTGGGCATAGACGCATAGTTGTGAAAGGCAAAAGGCGCACGAGGTGCAAAGCCAGGCCCCCTAGGCAGGCACAAGGTGCAAGGTGAGGCGCGTCTTTTGAAGTGAGACGCCCATATAAGAATTAATTATAACTTGACTAGCAGATAACGTGATTTGTTGAAGTGGAAAAGTAAACAGCATAAAAATTGAAGTAACAAGAGTTCAAAAGCATGGGAACGGAAAAAGAAGAAACAACTAGGCTTTGTTCTACAGTGCAGTGGTTTATAGAAGTATACGTGAATAATATAATATATTTACTATTCAATATGAACTTCTGTGTATCACACAAATTTGACTATGCATACATTATATAATTCGAATGAAATCCTAACACGTATCAATACTCAATCAATAGCCATATATACTTGCACGCATATTATCACATAAATCGAGGTCTATAGTATCATACTACTCATAATAAAGGCCTAAAAGAAACAAAACTGGAGTAGACAAGTGTCAGGGCTACACAAGTAGAGAGAAACCATGAAGAACAAAATTGATTGTAGAGGATACCTAAAATTTTCACACAATTTAAGTGCTAATGAGATTTAGAGGTTTCACCTTAAGGAGGCACTGAGGCAATTACCTCGTGGGCTAGGCACTCATTCCTCTTGTGCCTTGCGCCTAGGCCAATGAGGAAGGTGCCTCATTGAAGACACAAAAAGTGCGCCTCACTGGTTACTGGGGTTGCGCCTAGGTGTATGCCCTTTTTTACCTTCCACAACTATGCGCCTATGCTACGATATGGTGTCCTGAGGACATGGCTTTTCTCCCTCCCTCTCCCCACCCCCTCAGTATCCAGTACCAACTTTAAAATTTTAATTTCAAATTACAATCTTGTTCCTTTAATCTTCAGGTATGTACATAGTTATCAAAGCTATTTGTGGAACCATGCTGCGAGCTTGAGGGTGCAAAAATATGGTATGCTGCTTTTCATTGTCTGATAGAAGCTGTTGAAGTATTCTATGTGTACGATCGATAATGAAATTCATCAACTACTCTGTTGTCCAATATGACTTTCTGTAGGAACCGATCAAGTTGTCTTGGGAGATCTAGTATATTGCAAAGAGAAATACACCGGAGAAGTAACAGAAGTGACTGCTCCTGATTTTGAAGAAGATAATTGTGATGATACATTTGATTGTAGCCATATGGGTGACATATCCGACACAACTGCGTCAGAAGGAAAAAGTTCTCCAGTGAAGGTCAGGTGCTCTAATTATCTGAATTACACAACTGAAGTCTACAATTTCATTTCATGCATACAGAGGAACAACAAAATCACAGTGGGTTTTACTTTTAAGATATTCACAATTAGAGAGTGGTGGAAATTGTGCTATGGCCTTTTTTGGATCTTTGTCAGACATCTGATTTGGTTTTACCTATTTAACTTTAACTTGAAGGTCATATAGGTTTAGTTATCATTCAAACCGTAATCAATATTCCTTAACCCAAACAATATTTTTCCAGGTCGATTCCCATTTGTACATTTTCCTTGTGTATTAGGAGGCCATTTGAATTTTCTTCAATGCAGTAGTTGATGATATTCTTCTTCGTCTGTGCAGGCTATAACTCAAGAAGATTTGCTCACTAGTGATTATAGGATAGATGATGTTCTTCTTCCCCTTCCAGGGTAAGGACAAGCTCCCAGGCATTAAGATGTTTCTTAATCATTCTGCTTTTGACTAGAAATTCCAACGAATTAGCTCAGCTTGACATCCTTGTTCTGAAAATTTTATTTTGACAGTTCAAGGGTGATTTATCCGTTGAATGATACTGGAAAAGTTTATCATGATTTAGCAAAGAAGGTATGCCATGTATCTACTATCTAGAATGGCATTCCTTTGCCGTAAAGATTGAAAAATGATTTGCACTGCTGTTAAAAATTGAGTCTCACATGATATAACTCAGACAATAAGCTGAAAAATTGATATGGATTGCTGCAAACTGGACAGTGTGCAACACCTGCAATGTTGTTCTCAAACGGTTCCTACTGCCCCTAATACTCCATCCTACACGGCTTAACACCCGGCCATAGGCCTGTGACCCCCTTCACCTCTCACATAAATACACCCTAGCCTATGTTTTTCTCTGTTGTTCAAATATTTACATATCGTTTATTTGTTTTTTCAGGATGATATTAGCTTAGTAGAGAGTGTACATAGTATCAAGTATGTCACTCAAAGCTTTCCTAAATTTAATTAATTTACTTCTCTTCGGAAAGTTCCTGCTTTTTGTGTTTGCTTTCATCATTGCCTCAACTGATTTCTTATTATAGGGAGTTCTCATTATCAAACATGACTGGAGTGTATAGGCGAGTACTTCAAAAACCTCAGGACTTTCAATGGTATGCTTTGCTTTCATTTTTGCCATCTCCCCTATTTTTATTTGGAGTTAGGATAACTGTGTCTGTTTTAGCAGAAATGTTTTGTTTGAATTGTTTATGCTTCTATCAACGCAGGGAAATACTTACCTATTCAGATGGAAATATACCATTAGTGGAGACGGATTTAGACATTCTTGCCAAGATTAAACCCGAATCTGTGACCAGAGAGCATTCAATCACTGGAAACAAGGATGTGAAACATCAAAATAATCAGAAGGAATCTGAGAGCAACAATCTGATGGTTTCCAGAGATAATGAGAGGAAAGTAGAATTGCATCAGCAGGACTCCCCTGCTTTCTTAAATGCCCTGGAAGAACAGAAAGCTCTAAAAATGAGCTTTACCCTCCCATCTTCTTGCTATGCAACTATGGCCGTCAGGGAGCTGCTGAAAACATCAACTTCTGTATGTGTCCATTTAATATCTAGTTGGATCTGAAAACAATTTTCAATTCTTTAGCTTGATTGTACTTCTGCATGTGTTCATGCATTTACTTATGGGAGGTGAAACAGAGTAATTATGCGGCAAGGTTAGTGAAAACATAGGTTTAAGGCACCCCAGACATTGCATTAATGTGCTTAGCTTGTGTCACTATTATCAACAGCCTGGCTAGACCTGTTTGGTTCCCTACCAACCCAACCCTGTAGGTTGGAAAAGTGATTTGATTAGTGGATATTTGCAGGTATACATTTATGTTTTTTTTTAAATCTTATACAACCTCTCTTCTACAGTCCCATGCAGAAAAATCAGTTCCATTAATAGTGCAACTTCATGCATAATTGTTGTGTCACTAGTACGAATTATTCAAGTCATTAAATTTCCCGATAAAAATGTAAAAGATACTTTACCTTGCTATTTTACAAATAACTTTCAAACAAAACTTTTTCATGTAGAACTAAGATATAGAACAAAAGAATGAAAAATGGGCGTTTTATTTTAAGACAAACTTGGAGAAAGCCAACATTAATTTGATTATGAAACCAAGCCCGAAGTACTACGGTTGGTGGTCTCAGTTCTTGCGTACCACATCCAATGTCCTCAAGTGTAACAAGGTATAAAAAGGATTCTGAATATCATCCGAGTAATAAGTACTCTTTAACTTATCTGAACTACTTTATGCTAACCCTACCCTGATTACTGTGGTTGAGGGTGCTGATTCTTATTAATGTATTGATAATTATCCTATTATGTACAAGTAATGTCGACAATTAATAGCTAATCAAAAGCATGCCGTAACTTAATGGTTTTCATTATCCAGGTTGCATTCCACAAGACACTAAATCAGTGAAATATCAGCTGTAGAGAAGTATGAGGATAAGACCGATGAAATCAGCCCTTCTAGAAGTTGGAGCAGCAACCGAGCAGAGGCCTGTATTATTCATCTTCTCAAAATTTACTCAGTAACTCGAGATACTAGCTGAATATATCAATTCTCCTGGGGATGATGGGGTTTGCAAGATGTCATTGAACTTGTATTATGAGGTAGAGGTTTAGAATTGCTTCATGCTCGTTAAGTTTTTTTATTTTTTATTTTTTTTATTTTTAAAGATGTCGGATATTGTAGGGCTCAAACCCTTGCAAAGCACTGTGGGATTCTGTACCATCTCAACCAAATGGATGGTATGATAATACTACAAAATTATTGTAGAACTACATGAATTTTAATAGATCGTCTAGACATTTTTATCCACATACTGAACATTTTTCTAAACTGGAGCCAAGATATGATGAGACTAAAGATGACGTGTATTAATATTTTAAATCCTAATAATATTCCGTCATGTAGTAGTCCAATTTCTTGACTTGAACACCCCTCGTAATTCCACTCAAATCCTTGGCACGCATTATATAGCAGCTAGGATCATCATCGTCGCTCCAACGTCATAGTATAATACTCCAGTAGTAAAGAAAGGTAGAAAACCCACCTCCTGCAGTTGGCTATTAACCACATGTTATTGCTCAACGCCTCAAGTACTGGGAAAGAAATTAACCCCAACTCCTGAGTGTCGCCATACAATGGACAAACTCGCCGATCATAACAGGCAGCAAATATGGAACTTTGTCAGGCCACCGACGCCTCTTAATCATCTTCTTCTTCGCCACCATTGTCAACCTCAATTTCAAGGTCTTAATTAGGGTTTCTATACGACCCCATCGCCTATTTAAGGTTTCTATACATCTCTCTCAAGCGAAGTATAACCGAGCTTGGATCGATTGTTTGAAGTTTTGAACCTTTTCAATTTTTATAAATTTAGTTATAAAACAATAAATGATTGTATTCCCCATGGTGCACGCACGGTCAGTGGAGTAGAGGTTCATTTGTAAGCCTTATTAGTCTATATATAATTCATTTTCTTTTTTAGTCTTTGTGGAAGCCTTAGTCAATTTTAAAATCATTATGAACTTTTCAAAGCTTAATAATTAGTTTATATTCTAAAATTGGAAGAAAAATAAATAATACAAGAGAAAATGGGGGGGTGAGTGATTTGGTTTGTACAAAATTTTTAAATTTGTGCTACAAGAATGTTAAATTATATTGTTAGTCTCCCTACTTCAAATCATTTTTAAGGATTTTGTATATATAAAATCTCTCGCGTTTCTAAACCTCATAATACAAATAAAAAAGTAAATACTAATACATGCCAATGAAGGTTCGATCGTGTTCCTAAATCCCATAATACAAATAAAAAGTAAGTATTAATATATGCTAATGAAGGTTCAACCGATAAAATTTATCAAGTATTCTCATTAGTTTGAGAAATTGAGTTTAATCAAACGTCATTTTCGGTGGAATTATATAGGTATTAGGGAAGTCTCCCATCTCGTCTCCCTCAACCTCATCTTTTGTGCAATAGAAAAAAATAAAGTTAAAAATCAAAGTACATTGAAAATAATATGTCGCACACTGATTAATGAAATCAAACAAAATAGCTATAGCTTGGTCTATAACGGGATTAATCGCATTTTATATATTTCGCATTTATTTACTTACTTTTGAAGGACATTTATAACGGGATTAACCGTATTTTATATGTTTCGCATTTATTTACTTACTTTTGAAGGACATTTTAAACGTTTATTTTCAAAATTATAGTAACAAAAAAGATGTCCCCTTCTATTCAATATCTCTATAGGGTAATTAGGCTCAAGAAGACCCACGTTACCAGGCTCAAGAAGACCCACGTTACCCCCACATAGTTATATAATACTCCATTCGTTTGAAAAAAAAACAATATTTGAAAATAAAATTTATTCTAAAAAAGAATAACATTTACATAAAAAAAATTTCATTATAATGTCATATTTTTTAAATTTGTTATTACAATCTTATTATATAATTTTTAATTAGACATCCATAATAAATTTAATGAGGAAAAGTTATTATTGCTACATAGAATTCTTGCTCAAATATACAAAAAGTTTGGATGTTGTCTATTTTTTTTTTTTTTTTGCTAAATGTAAATATTACTCTTTTAAAAATTATCAAAAATTCAAATGTTATTTTTTGTAAAACTGAGGGAGTACAACACTTCTTCGTGCGGTAACCTTGTTCCATCAACCATGGCTGCTTTTATCTTGTAAGGTTTTTTGTTGGATTTCTTAATGGAATCATTCCTTTTCTTAAAACAACACACGCACGACAATCAATTTAACAGCAAAATCACCCTGAGGTGGATTATTTGACATGATAAACGGTATGGGGGAAAAAAAAGTTAGAAGAAAGTATCCAACATACAAAATTCAAAATATTTATAGCGAGAATTTAAAATTGTGCGTCACTCGTATAAGCTTTCAGCTCGACGCTTTTATAGAACTCCGGTAACAAAACATTCGAGTCGGAACACACTCGCTGATGCTGAACGAACGGCATATTTATGTTAATGCTAACCTTTCACAATCTGTAATATGTCCAAATGAAAGCGCTATACAACATATAGACTCATCCACCGGTCTTTCCAAAACTAGTTGTGAATATTTGGCCGATTGCTTCAAGTGCAGAAATGTTCCAACTCTCAGCATGCCTGATGATCTGTTATATGAAGAAAATCAGAAGAAAGGAAGGCAAGGGGGGCAAAAAAGGGGGCTAGAGGGGACCTAAAATAGGATGATCGAACCCTAATAGGCACGTAAGTTACGTAAAGGGCTAGGCATTCGAAGCAATCATGATGAAAAGATAGCACTAAAAGAAAAAAAAAAGTTTGGTATATATTTGCTTGGAAACATCAACATGAAAATGAAATCTTTGTTCATACCTTAAATTCATCATTCAAATTATACTCCGTTCTTCCATCAATGAAAATGAAAGGTCTCCATGGAAGTTTAAGAAAAGTTCTACAAATGAAGACAAATAAGTACAGAGGAAATTCAGAAAGCCAAGAAATATGGTACAAATAAATTCCCAATACCTTGCCCCCCACCCGCGTTGATATATGAAAAAGACCTTTATTTAATTGGAGTAAACTGAAAATCATCAAAGAGAAGTTGCAGCTAATTATTTTGCAGGATCAAGAGAAACTGGGAAAGTGTAAGAAACTAAGAACCTTAGTCTCCACGAAGCCAATATGAATTTTGTTTCAGGAACATTAACCTGCAGGGAAGCATGTCTCCAGTTAACAACACAATCATGCTTTCCTTGGATATGCAAACATTTGGATGCTGCTGGCATGAAAAATATTATTATTGTCAAATGTCCAATAGATACCTTCTCAATCTTTTGCAATGTGATTGATGGTTGGACAAAGAATGGCACGAGCAACTTCAAGTTGCGTAAATACAACGCCTTACCTGTATGGCCAGAGACATTAAATTAGTCCATTTTTCTAAAATCTCTAGCTTCAACAAGAAGTACATTGTCAACAGCACGCCCTAAGGATGATAAATGATAGGTTGGAAAGAGGGGCTTTGAAGCACAAGAACGACACACAAATGATGAGACATGACACGACATGAGACAGGAGACAGATTTTATCACAAGTATAAAATTTTTTTTATTAAGACTACAAGATAAAATAAGTTAGAAGATGCATTGCTTATATATACAATTTGTTATAAATAGAAACGTATTTCGATCATAAATTCAGACTGTCTATCAAATTATTAAGTTCCACAGAAAAGAAATAGCAGGATAAAATACTAGCATAAAAGGCACATTTACACTATAGCTCGTGCGTTGTACCACGAAACTTGATGGTTGGATCTTCAAAGATACAATCATCCACATAAATTGCAGAAGTGAAAATTCCTGTATCAAGAAAACGAAACCATTAACCATCAGTTCACCAACCTGAGCACTAACATAAAATTACGGAGTATTTCTCTATTTGGCTGTTTCTAGTCTATGTTTTCTTATTTATCCTCGTTTTTACTGAAAAGTTTATTTTTCTTGATATTTGTCCTACATTAGTTGTCTTTTACAAAAAACTTTAGACGCTCAAGTAACAAAACAAGTTGAGAAAGTTAGTGACAATGGGAAGAGAAAGGTTATATTGGGGACGATAGCACAAAGGTGTCCAACATAGAGATATGGAAACCGGCATGTGGTCTGTGAAAAAAAGAGTGGAGGAATATGCAAAAATTCGGGCTATTCTCTTTTTATGCAATTATTTGTTGAATTACTTTTTTATTTTACATTTATGTTCAGATAAAATATGGGAACATTATACCACCGCTTATTTCTTAAATTGGGTCGTAGTAATTTCTTTTTTATTTTACAATCTTTTTAAAAAATCCATATCTAATTAATTTTTAATACCCTCCGTTTCATAGAAAAAACAACATTTGAACTTTTGACGATTTTTAATTTTGCATATATGATTAAGAATTACATGTAGCAATAATAAATTTTTCTCATTAAATTTGTTACGAATGTCCAATTAAAAATCATATATAAAAAAATTATAATATTGTAGTAAGGAGATTATAGTGATAAATTTTGAAAAATATAACATAAATATTACTCTTTTTTCGGAAGAAATTTTATTCTCAAATGTTTGCACTTTTACTTTTTGAACGGAGGGAGTATCAACAAAGTCTTTAGTTCAAAATAGCCGGCAGTCAACAAACCGATAACAGATAAGAGACCAAAGAAAGTACCGGTAACAAAATATGCATTCTCATAATCTGACTCCAGTATCTTTACAACGTCATCGATACTAGAAACTAAAAGCTCGTCGCTCGGTACATCTTTCACCATGTCCAATCTGCAAATGTTATCACTAGAAAATATGATGAGCAATGAAAAAGTGACATTTTATTATCGATAAACTGAGAAATCAAATTGGATGTAAATTTCTTTCTTATATTATAAGTATATCTGAATTTGGAACAATCGAACTATAAATAATAAAAATCGAAGTGTTACCTGGTTGAAGGGGAGGAGAAAAGCCTTAAGAATTCAGTCAATCCGCTAACAGCAATCTTCAGGAGTTGTGGGGTTGGCGCTATATCGTTCTCCTTCTTCTTCTTTTTGGGGTGTTTTAGCTCGTTGGAGGAGCAGCGGCATCGGAAATCGCGTATATTCTGTAATTTCAAGAATTTCAAGAATCTCGATGGGTTTACAGAAATAGGTGGGTTTATGGGAAATGGGGCCTTACCGTGCGTGGTTGCCCGAATAGTAGTGACGGCGACGGCGGAGGCGGCGGGGTAATATATTTATAGCACCACCCCGTCACCGCCATTCCCTTCTCCAACCTCTCTTCTATTGTGTTGTATACTCTCAAGTCTTGATAGATATTTTCTATATTTTCTGAAATTCATACTTTGTTACCAAGGGCTTGTTCTGGCACTTTTTTTTTCTTTCTTAAATTTCGTTTTGGAACTATTTTTAAAAGTAAAAATAGATTATTTACATTTTCTAACAATTTTTTGGTACCTAATTTTTTTTATGTTTCTTTTTTATTTAAGATTGAAAATTTAAAATTTAAAGTTCAGAAGAAAAATTTTAGTACTCCTTCCGTTCGATAAAAAAGTTACATTTTGACTTTTTGTATATATTAAAATTATATGTTTAATTGAGATTTTCATCTATAAATTATAAAAAAAATTATTAAATTTGTTATAAATGTTTAAGTTTTGTAATGATTTACAACTTTGTAATTATAAATTTTTTAAGATATCTCATACAAATAAAAATATTTTTTAAATGTAACTCTTTTTTGAAATAAAATATTTTTTTAAATGTAACTTTCTTAATCTGACTTTTAATAAGTTTTTATAATAAATATTTTTTAACTTCAATTTCAAATTTCCAATTATACACTTACTTGAAATCTAAATTTTAAATATTATATTGAATCATAATGACGAAAGTTGTACAGACGGTACTATTTGTAGTGAAAGATAGAGATAATGTTGTCAAGTGACATTATTTAACTATGTACATGAGTAAATTTATACATGTAAGAGTTCTCACCATCCTTTTCTTTTGTATCATATTGAGTCACTTTCTGACTTTTAAGTTTTAAATGGTTGAGGAAGTTGATCTTGTCCTTGATCGAAGTTAAATATTCACATTAGATTTTAATAATAAAATAAGAAATCGAGTGCATCTATTATCTTTAATTTAAATGGAGCATACTGCGAGTTAAGAGTAATTTTAAAATATTTCAATTTCAAATTGATAGTTTTACATTTTATTCTTTTCAAAGTTATTAAAGATACACTTTTAGTTTGTTTATACCTCCTCGGCTCCAATAGTTTCAACAGAAAGAAAATGACAAAAACTCTTGAACTTTTGAAAGGTCGATTCAATCTAGTTTTGAAATATGTCAATACGATTTCATTTAGATTTTAGTCAAACAAATTTTATATATTTCAACCTACTAAAAACCACAAGCAGACTGGTAAAAGTATGCAAACTAACACCATGTCATTTTCGTATCTTTGAGGGGAATTACACTGATGTTTCGTTGAACATAAAAGGATGAACATAAAAATAAAAAATTATAAATGTCTTTTGTACACCAAGCACAATTTCAAACTCCTAAATATTATTGTAGTAAAATCTTATTTTTCCCGAATATTCATTTACTCCTCATAATTTCATCAAAAAAAAAAAAAAAATCTTTTTCACTCACTCTTTGCTGATTCAAGTTCGACAGCCCTCATAAGCAAGCTATCCCCTTGCAAAATTATTGAAATTGGCGAGTTGCCAATACCACGAGCCTTGGCTAGCATTATTTCCTTCATTAGTGTTCTAAATTCATCTCGATCAATAATACCATTTTGATCTGCATCAAATTTCTCAAAAAGAGCATCATATATATGTCTAATCTCTTCTTCAGATTGCAATTCATATTCCACCGACGAGAGTTTACCAAATCTTTTCTGAAGTTCATCGCGAGAAAGTAATCCGTTACGATCAGAATCAAGCATATCAAAACGTTCATTAACCCATTTTTCAAAAGTGTAGGAATCGTCCACAAATTTTGTAACTGTTTGGCAATCAACTACAGCTACACTCATATTTGCAATACACTTGTATATCTTTGCTTTGTATCAAAAGTGTGGTTTAGCGAGTTAATACACTTTATATGTCTTTCTATTTCGGATTTTAAGGATGTCATTGAAATGGTTGGTGGACCTTTATTTTAGAGAATGGACCATTTAAGACGGTATGTTATTATTGTTCCTATTGTGCCAACTGGCAACTTCTTACCCATTACTTTAATAATATGTCCTTTTGTCATTTATGAACAACAATTTGAGGATTAATAGATATTTATACAATTATTGCTTGTTATCTTGTCTTTCCACCTTTATCTCTAAAAATGTGAAAAGTGTTGCACTTCCTTCGAATGTTCATTTTTTTCCTTCTAAATTTTCCATATTCATAATAGTTGAATTAGTAAACGCATTAATAAAATAAACAAGTTATTGTATTTGGATAGATTTATGATAGAAAATGGCTATTAGAATACACTAAATGTATGAGTGTACGTAAAGTTGTTATTGGTTATATATATATATATATATATATATTTAATTATCGGAAGGAAAAATGATAACCATACTTGAGAAATTTGAAATATTAAGAAGTATTACGGGTGTCATCCTCCTTCTGAAGAGTTATTAAATTTTCAAATTTTAAGATATTGTGCGAATATAAGACTCCAGTTTATATAATAGGGAATCGGCGTTGTTAAATTACCATCAATTAATGTAATATCCGAAATCTCTTTGATTTCATATAGGTTGCTGATTTTGTATTATGCATATCAGCAGTACTATGTCCTCCGAAATGGGACACGAATAAATCCCAACGACCTTTTTTCCTGTTGTTTCTCTCTTTTGCCTTCATTATCTGTTTATAAATGTAAGGGTGTGTTTCTTTTAATAATTTCACCCTCTTTTTGTACTTATTCAGTACACTCATTTGTATAGATAGCATAGTATTTTTGTTTTGCATCTACTTAATAATGAATTTTTTTTACCATACTAAGCTATATCAAAAAAGTAGTTATTGAAGTGAGATGTATCATGATTTCGATTCTTCAATTTCAAGTGTATAAATCAAGAGAAAGAGGACGAGATATGCGAAGTGAGAACGAAAGAAATAATTGACTTTTCCAATAAAAACACAAACTTTGTTACTATTATATATTTTATATTAAAATTCAAAAGTAAAAAATAACTACGAGTTATGCGATACTCCATATTTAATGATGTATAATACTTTTTAGTGCAAAAAATTAAAACAATTTATTAATGTTTGCATTTTAATTGTGATGATTTTATATTTCGGGATAGAAAAGTGGATATTCCAGATTTAGACAATAAACGCGCATGTTTTCAGATATTATTATCATTACCCATTTCAAACAAGCAACTTAAAAAGGTAGGTCGGAAAGGAAGTTTTAATCCGTACCATATTCCGTACCGTGCTTTAACCATTGTTTATTGTTTCACCTTTTCAAAATAAGTAACTTTAAAGCAACTAATAATCTTTATCTTTTTTCCTCAAAAATCTACTATTCGCCATTATATCTGGTGTGTTGATCATTTGCAATCAATACAAAAGGTACCCAATATCCACCATACAAGTCCACGAGATTGAGTCATTTATGGGACCCACTTTTTCATAATAATCATCGTCGTTATCATCAACTTACTTAGCTTAATCTAAAGATGGGGTTTGATTCTCTGAGCAACTTTCTCTTGCATTTTGTCATTTGGGGGTGTATGCGGCCCCATGTGTTCTCTGGGGGTGTAGTTGTACTACTTTTGTCCTCAATGTCCTCATTTATCATTTCCCTGTTCTTTTATTTATTTTTTTCTCATTTCTTTCAAAGGGGTTTTACATTTAAGAAATGTTACTCTCACAAATGGATTTGATTGATCCAGTCTTTCTCATGATGTCAGAACCCAAGATGCAGCAAAAAGTATAACTA
Organism: Centella asiatica; assembly: GCA_014636745.2. Taxonomy (NCBI): domain Eukaryota; kingdom Viridiplantae; phylum Streptophyta; class Magnoliopsida; order Apiales; family Apiaceae; genus Centella; species Centella asiatica. The sequence continues at coordinate 3,227,670 of CM025785.1, forward strand.
GAAAAAAGGTTGAAGTAATATATACATATATAAATATATATATTATATAGGAAAGGAAAAGTTTTTCAAGTAAAAATTGCTAGCTGGAGAATGAGTGGTCTTGCAAATCTTGAACTTGATGACTTGGAGTTTGTTGAAGTTGATCCAACTGGAAGATATGGCAGAGTAATTCTTCTTTCTTTCCCTATTTGTAATTTCTACATCTTTCTGAAGTTGTCGAGCTTTGGATTTGAACTTTTGGGTTTGATTTTTTATTGCAGTACAATGAAATTCTTGGAAAAGGAGCTTCAAAGACTGTGTATGAGCTATATTTTGATCTACCCTTTTCAGTTTTCTGCCTAGTTATCTAAGATTCCCTGTAACTTGATAAGTTTATGAGATGGTATTTGGTAGATTTGTTAAGTGCCCATTCCAGATTTCTTCTTAATCTGGTTTGTTTGTGTTTTTGGATTCTTTTTATCATTGTCGACATTTGGTATTTTAAGATTTGTTTCAGAAAAAGGATATATGATGAATTTGTTAGATCCCCATTTCAGATTTCTTTGAAAAATTGGACCTTTGGAGATCGATTTGCAATTTATACCTGTTGTGTGGTAGATATGTTAATCTGACTTGGTATGTTTGTATTAATTGATGCAGTTATAGAGCATTTGATGAATACGAAGGAATTGAAGTTGCTTGGAACCAGGTTAAGCTTTTCGATTTCCTGCAAAGTCCAGAAGATCTTGAAAGGCTCTATTGTGAAATTCATTTACTGAAAACATTAAAGCATCAAAACATTATGAAATTCTACACTTCATGGGTTGATACTTCCAAAAGAAACATCAATTTTGTAACAGAGATGTTCACTTCTGGAACTCTTAGACAGTAAGTTAACAACATCATCAAATTTCATTTTCTTCTGGATCTTTAACGAATCTTTTATTCTGTTGGTAGTTGTTTGTTCTTTGGCCTTTCTCAATGTGGTTAACTGGTTATCTTCCTGTTTTATGCTCCCCAGGTACAGGCAAAAGCACAGGAGAGTCAACATCCGAGCAGTCAAGCACTGGTGTAGACAGATCTTGAAAGGGCTTCTGTATCTTCACAGTCATGACCCCCCTGTAATTCACAGAGATCTCAAGTGCGATAACATCTTTGTCAATGGGAACCAAGGGGAAGTGAAAATTGGGGATCTAGGCCTTGCTGCCATCATGCGAAAATCTAGTGCTGCTCACTGTGTTGGTATATTAAACCGATTCAAACTCCTAGTAACATAGAATTACCAATTTGAAATTGCTGAGGGTTTAAGTTTTGTTGAATGATCGACTAATGTTATGTTTGATGTTCAATTTCATAGCTTTCAGAATTGGTTTTTTGGGATTGAAGATTTACAAAAGCAATTTTAAACATTACAATTGAAATTAGTGCTACATTTGAAAAAATATTCACCAATTTCAAGTACCAAATTTCTGGAATTGCTTTGCCAAACATTACCATAAACGAAATTTCAATTCTCTAGAATCTAGAAAAAATCTTTCGAATACAGTTCTGAAGTTTGGAGTTTAGTTGTCAAGCATAGCATCACCTGCTTTTTGAGTATGTATTTAGTTACAGGATTAGTTGCAAGATACAATAGTTGGGACTCATTTGTTTAGTCGGAACCTTTTTCTTATTTGGGTGTTCTTTCATAAAATCAGGGACACCAGAATTTATGGCTCCAGAAGTATATGAAGAGAAATATAATGAATTAGTCGATATCTATTCATTTGGAATGTGTATCTTGGAAATGATCACCTTTGAATACCCATATAGTGAATGTACTCATCCTGCTCAGATCTATAAGAAAGTTATCTCTGTAAGTTTTTCCCCACCATCTGTACATTATTCTTCATGTCCTTAGACTCCTTCCCCTCTCTATATATTCAGGTTTTCATTGTCATGTTTCTCTTCATAGGGGAAAAAACCTGATGCTTTATACCAAGTTAAAGATCCAGAGGTACGTCAATTCATTGAAAAATGCTTGGCTAATGTGTCTCTAAGACTCTCTGCAAGGGAGCTTCTGGATGACCCTTTTCTCCAAACTGAAGTTTCTGAAACCAATTTAAGGCCAATAAAGTGCCGGAGCAACCTAGATAATGTTGATCCTGATTTAGGGAAACACCTTCCAGATTTGGACTACAGAGGAATCTCATTCAGTAACAGCTCTTTCCATGAATACTCTAATGGCGTTCCTTCTGATGATCATAATGAATGGAGTTATCAACCTACTGATACCGAGCAGAATGGAATTGATCTTTTTGAGCATAATGATGACGAGCATGAAGAAGAACAAGCACACCTTGACATTACAATCAAAGGGAAGAGAAGAAAGGACGGCAGCATCTTTATAAGACTAAGAATTTCAGACAAAGAAGGTAGAAAAATTATAGCATCAGACTCCCGCCATTTTGATAAAAAGAGTCCATATCAAAATTTTGCATAAATTAAGGATAAGATTTCCGTCCATATTTATAAATCTAATGAGTAGTTCATTGTGAAGCAGTTGCATGTATGATAGTTTTATCATGACGTTAAACTTGAGGACGTTGTGACTTCGTATACTGTAACTAATAGAAATGATGCCCTTTTTTGTGGAAGTGAAAACATAATATTTTTTTGAGAGAATGACTATTTATTAATCAAGGGAGTAGAAGATTTTTTCTCGTCGTTTTTGTGTTACCTTTTGTTTTGCTTGCTTATCTGCCAATTTTATTCATCTTGTTGCAGACCGCATCAGGAACATCTATTTCCCTTTCGACATTGAGAGTGATACAGCATTAAGTGTTGCAACTGAAATGATAGGGGAACTGGATATAACTGACCAAGATGTGACTATAATAGCAGATATGATAGATGGAGAAATTGCTACTTTGGTACCTGAGTGGAGGCCAGGGCCTACATTTGAAGAAACCCCACGATTTGCGAATACAAGCATTTGTCAGAATTGTGTTTCCAACCATACCTCTACTGGTTCCTTCTTGAATTTTTTGTCCAACAATCTTGGTGTCAAAGATATGCAAAATATAACTTGCTGTTTCCATGGATGTGCTGCTACACATGGTCGATTTGAAGAATACACATATGATCTTGATAGTTCTCTACAAAATGGTTTTCATGATGCAAAAGAACCAGTCTTGCGTGGCCAATCCAATGGTTTTCGTAATGAAGAATATCGAGATCACCACGAAAGTGTTGAATGCAGTGATATAGGCTCTATAGACAGCCATTCTGCTGAAGAACATGAAAATATCGATGATAAAGAGGACAAAATTCTTTCTAGTGTTGAAGATTTCATCGAATCAATTTCAGTTTCACATTCTGTTGCAGACCTCTCAGATAATTGTGAGAATGAAACGCAGAAAGAACTGAGATGGCTGAAAGCTAAGTACCAATTAGAATTGAGGGATCTTAGAGAGCATCAGTTGGAGCAGGTACAAATGTCTGCAGAACAACATTCAAATCCAGTAAGTACCAGTAAACATGGAGCCAAATATGGGATGTCACCTCATGCTTCTGCAAGTGAAGAGAACTGCAAAGGAACTTCAAAAAATTCAGATTCTGAAAAGATGTCTAACTTATTAGCTGATGCACATGTTCAAGAGAGCTGCCTCAACTCGATGGTCCAAAGGGTCCGAGAAAGCAAGGCAGTCAAGGGCTTTCAAAGTGATGACAGGATTACTTCCATTGGTTTTCATACTCAAACATTGCTTCCAAACATTCTTCACAGAACAACTTCCCTTCCGATTGATGCTGTTGATATATAAGTGTGGAAGGCTCTCCCATTAGAAATTCTTTATACAATCCCAAAGGCTGTAGAATCTGTAGTGAATTGTCTAATTATGAGAACAAAAGAAAAGGTGAGGTAGGCTGTCAGTCAACTGCGATTGTAATTGTTGAGGCTTTATTTTATAAAACCTCCAGGTCCAGTGACTATTGAATTTGTTATATTTCTGTACTTTTCCTTTTAACATAATATTACCTAAATAGTGCACAAAAGTCTCACTTGTCTCTAATTTTAATTATTTGCAATTGTTTCCTATCATAGATTGTAAAGTACAGAAGATTGTAAACTGATTCACTTTATTAGGTTGATCTCTGCATAATTGGGTTAATCCTTGAATGTAAATTTTACTTTTTTTTGGTGGTAAACTGTGTTCCTGGCTACTGGTGATTTTTACCGGTAAATACTTGGGAAATTTACTAGACTTAAAGGAGTTGCGAAAATATAACTTCCAACTTCTACTCTCTAAATCAACTTCTACTTTATGCCATTCCCTTTAGGCTTTGGCCCTAACTTGCAGATTCTTTACATGATTAGTTCTACTTGTCACACTTCTGTTACTTTATATTAAATTTAAAAATAAAAATGTTGTGTATATCTTTCATAAAATTGGTAGGTGTTATATTGAACTGCATATTGCAATGCCTACAATCTGCCAACCTTTATGCAGCACCAATCTTACACCAACTCCTTAACACTCTTCAGTTTCCTTTTCAATCTAGATAGATTATGTCCTCCAACTTACGCACCTTCCTTGTGCTTTTCATATCGTTTTCAATCCATTTTGTTCCGGCAATAAGTCAATGGCTAGCAAAGTTATTTGGAAATGAGGGTGAATGGGAGTTCTTGCATGGAAATATCGGCATATCAGCCATGCATATGCAACTTTTAACAAACAACAGAGTAGTCATTTTTGATAGAACTGATTTTGGTATTTCTAATCTCCCTCTCCCTGATGGCCGTTGCCGGATTGATCCTTCGGATATCATCCTCAGGAGGGATTGTTCTGCACACTCGGTCATGTATGATATCGAGACCAACACAATCCGGCCATTGATGTTGCATACTGACACGTGGTGTTCCTCTGGAGCTCTTCTTCTGAATGGGACTTTTGTACAAACTGGTGGATATAACGATGGTGATCATGTCATTCGGACAATTGAACCGTGTATTGATGATACGTGTGATTGGATCGAGTATCCTGATTATCTCTTGGAACGCAGATGGTATGCCACTAATCAAGTACTTCCCGACGGACGTATCATCATTGTTGGTGGGAGGAGACAATTCAACTACGAGTTTTATCCTAAAAACACAAAAGACTCTAGTAGTTTGTACTTGCTCAATTTTCTTAGTGTAACTAGTGATGAAAGTGAGAACAACTTGTATCCATTTGTGCACTTATTACCTGATGGCAACTTGTTTATTTTTGCGAACACTAGATCTATAGTGTTGGATTACAAGCAAAATATTGTTATCAGAGAACTCCCTTCAATCCCTGGAGACGATCCTCGAAATTACCCCAGCTCGGGCTCATCTGTGCTGCTCCCCATAGACGAAAATGGTCCTATTGAAGCTGAGGTGTTGATTTGTGGTGGTGCCCCTCGCGATGCTTATCCAAGTGCAATCCATGGGACGTTTGTGAGGGCGATCTCTACATGTGGACGGTTGAGAATTACTGATAAAAACCCCAACTGGGTGATGGAACTCATGCCATTTGGTCGTGTAATGGGAGATATGTTACTTCTTCCCAATGGCAATGTGATCATAATCAATGGTGCAGGATCAGGTACTGCTGGTTGGGAAAATGCACGACAACCTGTGACAAGGCCCCTGATTTACCATCCGATGGAGGCTCCAAACAACCGGTTTTGGGTCATGAAACCCAGTAGCAGGCCAAGGCTCTACCATTCCACTGCAATTTTACTAAATGATGGGAGAGTTCTAGTTGGAGGAAGTAACCCTCATGTGTTCTACAATTTTACCGAAGTTTTATACCCAACTGACATCAGTTTAGAGGCCTTTTCACCACCTTACTTAGCCGAGGGATATAACACTATACGCCCCAGTATCATAAATATAGGCAGCAGTACAATGGGTTACAGACAAGCATTTTCCGTCACATTCAGTGTGCCAAAGTTTCTGAAGATGGGTATTGTATCTGCTAGAATCATTGCTCCATCTTTCGTGACACATTCGTTTTCAATGAATCAAAGGATGATATTCTTAAAGGGAGTTCAGCTTTTTCCTAGTAGCTTTACTACATTTACATTGTCTGTACTTGGGCCATCAACACCAGAGATTGCACCACCAGGATATTACTTGCTGTTTGTGGTGCATGCAGGTATTCCCAGTTCTGGTGTCTGGGTGAAAGTTCAGTAATTATTTTCTGAACGCGGCCAGATGGATCGCCCAAATCTTTAATTATTGCAATAATACAGTTCTTTAACACTGAAGTTTGGTGTATACTTATTTCATATACTGGTAGTCCCTTAGGACAAACATAATTTTCCAGCAGATAACACGACCACAGTAATGGCGAATGTTGTTTGACAGGGAGAAAGAGAGGAGGCTTCAGATTATGATAACAATTGTGGGAGAGAACGAGGAGTGCAACAGCTAGCAAGTGTAAATATTCTGCAACAACCAGATTATTTATTGAGTAGGAAATGGTTGTAATCAATGGTTGAAGAACCTTGCAAGAAGCTTAGGGTACTGAATTTTGTGTGTTTTTAAGTAAACTTTTAATAAAGTTAATTTATTTGATTATTGAATTCGGTACTTTTGGTTAATTACTCACTAGACATGAGCAAAATCTAACTGCCATGGCCTGTTCGGTTCCAAAATATATTCGGCATCATAGTTTTGTTCAAGTATTCAGTTTTTTTTTAACGACTCATTTAAACCGAGTTCCATGCATTTATTTTATCGGCAAAAAACCAGAAAGTCATAAGCGAGCGGTCAAGTGGTAAAAGCACGCCCTCTTCCCTAAACAACAGGAGCGCAACCATGAAATCATGACCAAAGCAGATCAAACACACAAGGCCTTGAAAATAAACTCTCACCAAAATACATACATGTTATATATCTATAATAAATACATAGTCAATAAGTTGCCTACTAGTATAATTTTCATGGTGTTGAAAATGAAGAAAGATGCAGAGTGATGGAGAGAGAGCGCTTGTTTATCTGCAAATGTTGAGGCTGAGGGTATGATTAATCAACTCACTCGAAGTACTGGAACCCTTTGCCTTGCTGATAAAATTTCATTAATTTGGGCAAGCTGGAGCAGGAGCTGGCTTATTTTCTGCAAAAGCAAGCAATGGATATTCAGAACGAGAAAATAGAAAGCTAACTGTAAAAAGTGCAGCACTAATAGAAATTAGGGAGCTAATATTTAGCACACTCTCTTTTTTTTTTGGCTATGTTTTTAACAACAAAATTTGAAGTCTACAATTGAACACAAGATAATTACGATTTTAATTCTATAGAATAAAAAAAAAATTGGATATCAACATAGTAGAAAAAGAAACATAAACAAAATTTTCCCCAAATTTTCACTATTCATTGCACAAAGATATTTCAACAGGATATTGAGTACTGGGCAACAAACCTGATCTTTCTCTCTGCTCAGAACCATCCATCTGTCTTCAATATCTTGCCGCCCCACCATCCACCTCCTCCTCTGCCACCGTTTCACCCCACCATACAACACCACCACCGTCAGTCCGGCTGCGGCTGCCGCCACCACCCACCCTAACCCAGCTGCAGAAACCGCAAAATTTCGAACCTTGCAAGCAACCTGAACCATCCAAGAGTTCATGAGCATCCCCAAGCACCCCCACCACCGCCCCACCCCCTCCCTGGACGGCCGTGGCCGCTGCGGAGGCGGTGGTTCTTGAAAATTTTGATTGTCTTGTGGAACAGTGACAGGCAATTCTTCATGATTGCTGGGAGGAAAAACTGAGTTCTCATCAGAACTGTTATCATCTCTTATCATAACAAAGTCCTCTTCATCTTCTGGTGGAGTTGAACTTACTGTGTGTTGAATATGGAGTTGTTCCCATTGTGTTAGCTCTTCTGAAACATTGGCATTTTCCATTTTAATTGGAAAATTGAGCAATTAGCAGCAGTTTATGTGTGAATAGTAATGGATTTGTTAAAGATATTTTTCCATGAACAATCAAAGACTAGATATATGATGCCAAAATATCATTGACAAGACTTGTTATGCATATTGTTGATGACAATTTTTTCTATTCACACATTAGTAAATTAATCTCTATCTGAAATTTGGGCCTTGTTTGTGGTTTGACAAAAATATTGAAGAAAGAAATTATCATATTCTCCTATTATTATGAAATTATCATATTCTTCTATTATTAAAAAATATTCCAGTTCACAAATAATTGCTTTTTGAAGCGATGTACACTAAATATTAACGACGCTTTTAATTCAAATTAGTTGGAGCCGCGGTAAAGAAAAATAGTTTGTTGGAAAATGAACAAAAAGAAAGAGATAAGATGTGAAAGTAGACAACTAATTTTCCATTGATATAACAAATATAACGTAAAAATATATTCTAGAAAAAGATCTGATGGTTAGCTCATTGGATTTTTATCAACTCTTAGGGCTGTCAATTTCAAAAAATCACAATATCTGATGTCTAAAGTTTTATTTACTTATCATGAGTATCTTCTTCTATTTTATATATTTTTTTTAAAGATAGAAAATTTGTTGTTTTCTCATGAAAGTTTTTTAAAGAATGGAAAAGGGAAAAAAGGATTAAAGAAAATTACAATCTTTATCGACAAAGATGAGAAAATGATAGGAAAATGTGTTGACACTGTATATTGAAGAGTAAATGTTCTAATAAGAATGTTGACCAATAAGGTTTTAATACTTCCTTACGTGTCACGTTTACTTGTGGTATTAAAATGGATTTAATCTAATTCTATATAAGGACTCAAAAAGAAGATTAAGAAATGCCATTCTATAAAATACGAATACTGAAACATATGAAACATTAAAAGGTAACTGATAAAGAAGATCCAAATGAGCAATGAAGATTAAATTGCAATCCCACCCCAAGGAGAAGAAAAGAACAGGGAAGGTGTGACGAGGGACTTCTATTGAGTTTTTCTTGTTGTTTGGGGGTTGTGGGGTGGGGTGGGGTGGGGTGGGGTGGGGCTGGGGGGGAGGGGCGTGGGTGGAAGGGTTTGAATGCCTGGTATGACATCACCCAGACCCAGTGGACAACCCACGCTTCCCATTGTGTAGAAGAAAATCCCTGTCTACAAGGCCGATGAACCAGCTCCAAAAACTTTACCATTGAAATGACAGCCGACAGAAGGTTAAATCCGACTGATTCCAGTAAGTTTGGGCAACAAGCTTTGACTAGTAATTAATATAAACACTTTGTTAATCCATTCTTATGCCTTCTATACAAGTGTGGAACCATTCAAATAACACGATATATAGTTAAACTGTTCAACTACTTTATATTTCCTCTATATAAACTGTTTTTCAACATGCCATCTGGCCCGGGAATGTTTAGGCTAATTACAGAGGCCGCAATAGTGCGTAATCTTCAAGCAATTCCCGCTCTGACAATGTGTCGTTCTCATTCTGAGGAGTCCATAACACCTCAACTGCCTGCAAGGAAATTGATCATAAGATGGTGATCGAAAAAGTTCATGTTCCCAGAGTCGGACTCAAAAAAAAATCCCAGTTTGTCTTACTAATGTTCTACTCGAGGGGATGGAGGCAAGCTTTTGCAAAGCTTCCTTCAAGTCTCCACTACCATTTATACTGGGTAGTTTATGAACTCCTTCTGCTGCCACCAAGATAGTTATCTGCAATAGGTTAAAAAAAAAAATATGGTTAGTGGCATATATATGCTAAGTGTTGAATTCCTTAATCGATGACTTTTACAGAATCTATCCATTTTCTAAACACTCATCATCCAAATATTAAATATGTAATATCTAAAATGATGACTTGTAAAGATATTTCATCATTTTGAACACCGTCGTCTAAGTCCAACTATAAAACTCAATCCTTTCAGCATGAACAGAAAATGGTGCAGTTGGGTGTTTTCATGAATTACGATCTGCAAATGAAACCGCATTCTTGTCATTCATATATTAGGAATCACATATGAAAGCTTTTGGTTCGGCAGTGCGATTTCTGATGTGGCTTATCACAGCCTGGCTGGCGTTCAAAAATCAATTCAAAATTATGATATAAACATTGTAATGTAACATGCAACTTAATTAACTTCCAATAACGAAAGCACAATATACGTAAGAATTCAGATACTCTTAGTATGATTAATATAAAACATGTTCTCAAACCTCAAAGTCCAATGCTTCACACGAATACCAACAAAATCCATTTAAAATATTTATAAATATAACTTCGTCTTGAATGCAAAATAATAATAATGATCATAAATCAACTACAAATTTTTTGCTGCGTTTTGTTGTACAGAGTTGTGTACAGGTTTTTGTGCACAGGCCTTTTTTCCCGTATTCTCTTACAATGCGGGGAGCGAGTGAGTGCATGAGAGAGAGAGAGTTTCAGCAAGGTCCAAGACCATAGGTGGTCAAGGGTCCAACAGAAACTGAAAATCTGGAAAGCATCACATATTGCATCTAAAAGTTATTCTTACCACTATGTACTCATTGCTGGATCCATTAGCTTTCTTTGCTGTTGCAGTTTGCTTTCTGATATTGTTTACGTTAACTAGCGTCTCTTCATCAAATTTTCCTCGTTCTTCGATTGAAAGCTGATTGAATCGCTTCTCCCCTTCATCCATGCTCCTCTTTATATCCACCTTCACAAAATTACATAGATTAATTAAGTGCACATATTCAGTACATCTAAAGAAAATGTTGGTATCATAACACTGATGGAAAAATCAAGAGTAAATATTTCTACAATGTGTTTAAGAGTGGAAAAAATTGAAAAAAAGGAATAAAGTGGATTAGGATATTGTGAAATTATTCTTACATTCAAGTAGAAGATCTACTATAAAGCTATTAAACAGACAAACGATACACCATTTCTTATTCGGATTGTCTAACCATGCAGGCTGCAGCAGCATTCAAAACATATATTACCGCAAGGCTTTCATACATCAACAGTCAAAGCATCTATTTCTCATTAGGAAAATATATACTACTAGTCTACAATTATCAATGAATATATTCAAAGCATCAGATACAATGCAAATATGCAATTGACACAAGCAAAAATTCCTTCAAACCACAAATACCAACAAGGAAATCCTTCAGCAAAACTACGATTATGAACGGTAGAAGCACACTAATAGTATGTTGGTGGTACTCTAATAAGTATGGTGACTGAAACAAGTTGGTTGAGTTGTCAAAATTATCATTGCACATGAGATCAGCACACTAGTAGCACAATGGTGGAATCAAATCAGATATGAAGCCAAATGTATTTCTAACTTTAGAAGGGGGAATATTATAATTAGTAACAGTGATAAACAAAACAAATAGATTCCTTACAGATGAATAACCAGAGATGCAATAATCAGGATGACGAAGCAAAGCTAGTGTTGTCTCTGCAACAATATGAAGATAGAAAATTAGTATGTTAAGGTATTAAAAATGAGAGAATTGCAGTTCACAACTGCATTGTTTATGTGAAAATGAATTTATAATATGAAATGATATTCCTAATTATATTCCTTTATATGATGGATCAGGTACTCTATGCAAAAGCAGACCTCCTGGGGAGTGCACAAAGGAAATTTTAAAACTCTTGGGGACTGCATAAAGGAAATTTTAAAACTCTCCTCTTTTATTTTAACCTTCCAGGCTGGAAGTGGTCAGAGTGACGGTGCTGGTGATCAAAGGTGCTTACCAAGGCTCTTCACAGAAATTTGATTTAGTTTAGATTACAGAGAACAAAAGGAGATCAGAGAAGGATAATTAAGGTAAAACCCACAAAGTTAGGATCAGCAAAAAAAAGGGTAAAACTATGTTAATTTCTTCTTGTTGATGTGCAATAAATATTTGAGAGATCACGCTACTAGTATCTAGCAAATTAGGAGAGATCCTCATATGAGACCATGAACTATTATTTCGAAATGAGAGGAGAAAATTTCCGTGTTCACATACCAAAAGACATACAACATCAAAGGCACAAATTCAACAAATGAAAATGCATTATGAAGTGTCACCTGTCAGTACATAGCTCAAACCCTCGGGAGTAGATGTATCGGCATTTTCGGCAATACGATTGAGATCTTGTTGTAGTGATCTTGCCATTCCTAATAAACCAACCTAGGAAAAGGAGCACAAACACTTTATAAGCTGCTGATAGATTGTCAATTAGGCTTGTAGCCCAAGTAGGAGTATTATAACATCACAAAGTGCTGAATAGAAAAGATCAAAGATTGTCAACTTGCATTATCTCCTTTACATTCGTCATAGTAAGTAGGATTATTATGTAATGGAACAATTTTGCAAGTAACATAAAATCGGCAACTCAAATATTAATGTATGATAAGTTATGTAACTTGAAAAGTAAAAGAACCGTGTACACTCATCATACACATAAGACGCTAAATAGTGAAACTAAAAAATAAGTCTCCGATGATTCACTATATAGGCAAATATATTGAAGGACCTCCAACAAATTGATATTACGATAACTGCATGAATGATTTATGTGACAACCCAAAAATCACAACAAAGGAGTTCAGTTTAGCACTTTTGCCGCAGATAAAGAATGTATTTGCAACACCTAATATTCAAACATGAAACGCCTTCATAAAATCATACACGACAGAACCACCTCTGCCTTTAGAGAAAATTTAAATAAAATAAAATCTATTGTTCGTAAAATTTAAGGCACAAACAAATGCATTTCATTCATTCACTTGAATATCTCAAATTCAAATTTTTCCTTAAAAACATAATCGCGTTTTTCCCCCTTTTATGAGGAGTCACTTGTAACATATACAAAATTTGCACATTATTGTCAACATCAGGCCCAAAGTCAATAACATGAGAGGTTCATGTTGATTATGCATATGAATTTATGCATAGACAGCAATCGTGTGTCTGCCTGAAGGTTTCCAAAATAAAATACCTGAACCTTGAGAACACTTGTTTTCTCAGTAGCACTCAGCAAACCATCATCTGAACGATCTGATAAGAACCCAGAAACCAACACAAACGCTGCAAAACCAGCCATAATTAAAACGAAACTCGACCCAAAACCAACTGCTGGAGCAACATAGAACCCACCACCACCACCAAATGGAGATGGCCCGAAATATGGGACCGATGAAAAACTCCCACTAGACTCCATTTTTGGAGTGGAGTAACTCCTCGAGGAAGAGTATGATGATCGGGAAGAAGAAAATGACTTGCCCCCCATTCGCCCACCGGAGGCAGCCATAGCCGAATTGGGATCATACAGCAATAACAATCCCAATAAAACTGCAGTAACTGCAGGTTTCTGCAGAGACTTTAACACGTTCTTCAATGTTTTGGCAAGAACTTGAACTGGGTTATCTTCATTTGCCAATGTCATGGAACCCCTTGTCGGGTTACTAGACAAAGAACAACATTTGACGCACATTTTTGGGGTTTGATTAAATCTGGGGATAATCTTGATGAAATTGTTGGCGCATTTAATGGGTTTGATGGGCGTGTATAGATTTGGGAAACCGTAAAGTAAAGGGTTCCATTTGAGGTTTGATTCGAGCAAGAAAGGAGTAGCCATAAACTGGATTTTGACTTTGTGCTGGAGAAGGGTTTCGGATATTTGATTGGTAAAGAAGGTTTTGTGATTTGGTTCTTTAATGATATATACGGAGTATTTTGCTTGGAATTTGTGAGGTCGATGGTGCAGGCACGAAATTGTTTCGATTATGGTAAAGGAAGAAAATCTTCTAAAGTATGGCCCCCCAACGGAATGGCGAGACGTGGCCGAGACGATTATGCTGCGTTTTATACCGAATTGATTAAGATATCTGCATTCTATAGAGTTTTTTAATCTAAATTAAAAAATGTGTTTAATAATAAAATTATTGTGATCATTTAAATAATATTAAAATTAAAATTAAGAGGGTCTTCATTAAAGTAAAGTTAATTTTCAAATTAGTTTGTGCGATAAAAGTTATAAAATAATATTTATAAAAATTTAATAATAATATCTTTATTGAAATTTTCATTACGAAAAATTTGTCAATAAATCAGTTTCAATTTTTTTTTTATAAGACAAGAAACATTAATAGACATTCAAATATCACAATATTTTTATCTAACAATATATACCTCTTATCAATTAAGAGATCATCATATTAAAAAGTGTTAAAGCATTAATATATTTCCATCCAAATTAAAGAATTATGAGGTGGCAAACAAATATTAGGTGTTATTTATTTATTGAGGGCCATTGAATAATAATAATATGTCAAATGTATTCCGGTATTTATTTATATAATAATGCTATTACAATTATATAAGTACATATTAAATATTTATAATATGGGTGCACATTATGTTTATTCATATTTTTAGAAATAAGATCTATTGAAACAACATATGCACCACTTCATCCAATATGAGACCGTGTTTTTTTTTCTTGTGGAAATTAGAAAAGATAACCTAAGAATAATATTTGTCCCCAATATGTAATAATAATAATATTATTATTATTATATATAGTTAAAACTTAAAACTATAATATTGTTTTCTTTTATTGGTTTTCACATGATTCCATATTATTTGATTTGACTATAATTCTTGATACTTGTTTTAGTTATAGGTAGTATTAGTTGAAGGAAAACAAACACTTTAGTGTATCCTAGGACAAAAATTTTTACTTTAGTCAAATAAATATTGTACGTTTTCACATTAGTATTTTTTATATTAATTTTATATTTTTATAGTAATTTTAATAAATTCAATAATAACTTTAATACGAAAGTGACCCTTAGTTGAATCCCAATTATTCACTTAATCTCAATCACAATTATATTGAGAATGCTACTAAAACTTTTTGGATGTTGATGTAAATTTTACTCATCTTATTGTGAATAAACTATTTATTTTATTGTGAGATTTATTTGAACAACATTATGATTAAGAGTATAATGCTTGTTATACAATTTAAATTGAGAGCATATCCGTGAAGATGATCAATGAAAGAGTGGAAAATTGTTAAGTGGAGATCAGATAAATAAGACTGGACAAAAGAAATTAAAGATGTTGAAAGTTTGGACAATAATAAAAGAAAATAAAATTAACACTTGAAACTTACAAAGAATATGTATAAATACTAAGAAAAAAAAGAGATATTGTCTTTTTCAATTTACCCTCATTAACTTATCGAAAGTCTAGCTTAGGGAAAAGTTCAAGTAAATACAACTCATAATAATCAAAAAAGAAAAAAAAAATACAAATCATAATTTTATCAAAAGTTTGGGGCGTATTTAAAAATGTAGATAAAGTTCAGGATAAAAAGAGTACTTTAGTCCCTTTTTAGTTTTTTAAACATCTTGCATATCTCAAACAAACGCACGCAGTTAGCGCTCATAGACTCCAACGTCCTTTGGTCTCTCTCTCTCTTCCAAACTCGCTTAATAAAATTCTTCTCGAACTCCGAGCCCCCAAACGTCTCCTCTCTTCCTCCGTTTCTCAAATTGAATCACCATGTCTCGATTCTCAAATTCCCCAACACAGCTCGAACCCTAATTCCACAAGTCTTCAATTTTAACGTTCAGTTTCTCGAAATCTCAAACTTCTCAATATTGATGGACGAATGTTCAATTCCAGATCACAAGCTATGCGGTTTCTTATGTGCAGTTCTAACGGTTCCTCATCCACATCCGATGAACCTAACGGAAACCCTAATTCCCAATACTCGATGCCAACTCTTCGCGGAAGATTCTGTAATTGGTTTCAAGTCACAAAACGGCACTATTTTTTCGGTGATAAACTCGAATGCCGGAGCGTTGGTCCCGGCGGAAGGTAACTCGACGCCTTTGTCTTCGACGAGGAAGAAGTGGAGCAGGATTGGGCTAGTGCATGGTAGTATAAGCGTGGTTCATCAGCTTCACGCTTTGGTGAATCACAAGTGTTTGGAAGCTGATGCGAGATTCCTTCGTTTTGAGACTGATAAACAGAATTGTGACGAAATTAGGGTAGTGCTGCTCGTTGATGTGTATCTTCCTATCGAATTGTGGTCTGGTTGGCAGTTTCCGCGATTGGGGTCTACAGCTGCGGCCCTCTTTCGACATTTGAGGTACATCTCATTGTTATTTATCAAAGTTGCCAATCAGTTTCAGTAACACGTTAAGCATCGTAGAATTACAGCTAGTGAGATAAGGAGGACTAGCATTGTCGAATTACAGCTAGTGAGATAAGGAGGACTGAGAAAAAGAAGAAGAAGAGATACAGAGAGAATATTAACGTCCTTTCATTACAATAGTTCTGATCATTAGAGAGAATATTAACGTCCTTTCATTACAATAGTTCTGATCATTCCTCTTCTGTGACATGTGTGATATACCACATGCCCTAACACAAATTATACTCTTCTCTCTTCTCACTACTGAATGATTATTATTATTTTTTTAAATTTGGGTTTAAGCAGCTCGAAATATCATGCTTTTTGTGTGTTTCAACATCAAGTGCTGTCCCTTAAAACAACATTTTTCGGCTCTAGATTATGCAGCTCATCATAATTGACTTGTTGCTCTAATTAATTTATCTTTCAATTCCACTCCGTGACTCATTTTCCCTCTCTAATCCTTGCGATTATTTGGCAACCAGTAAGTAGTTGGCTTCTGTTGCTGTGGAGAGTAAACCAATTCTAAAGAGAATATAGTAGAGATATCATACTTCATAAATCTATAGTCTAAAACTAGAAGTACCTAGGCTTCAGCGTGCTGTTGCTATTCAAGATGATATGCTCAGTCTAATTGTTTTCATTTGATTAAAGAATTGCCATTCTTATTCTTCTATTGAACTTTATGCCATTGAATGCGTAGTTATTCTTTACGTGCTTATCCTTTATATGTTGTTCATTCTGAATAGCTTTACCTCTGCAGTTGTTGCTGGGAAGCTAGAAGTTCAATGCTTGAGCTTAGCAAAACAGTTCATGGTCATGATGATAGCATTTGGAATCTTCCGGACTGTCATGTAATTGGGTGTAACCAGCATTGCAGTGGCCCTCACAATCCAAAGAAAAAGCTGTTTGAACTTCATGATATTTTTATGAGCTTACCAAATGTGTCAATGAAGGGTAACCATGACTCTTCAAGAGTACATCCAGCTGATAATTCGTGTGGTTCTGGTATATGGGTGGTTTCAGATGATGTTTTAATCAGTATATTAAGTACACTTTGCCCTCTTGACCTTCTCAGAATTTCTGCTACTTGTCGCCATCTAAGATTTTTGACTGCTTCAATTATGCCGTGTATGAAACTAAAACTTTTCCCCCACCAACATGCAGCAGTTGAGTGGATGCTACAGCGTGAGCGGGTTTCTGAAGTGCTCCCACATCCTTTATACGTAGATTTTGTAACTGAGGATGGGTTTGTTTTCTATGTTAATACAGTATCCGGTGAAATAGTCATTAATACGAAACCAACGGTTAGAGATTTCCATGGAGGAATGTTCTGTGATGAACCTGGATTAGGCAAGACTATAACTGCTCTCTCTCTTATTCTGAAGACTCAAGGAACATTTGCTGTACCTCCAGATGGGGCACAAATGATATGGTGTATGCATAATGGTGATCAGAGATGTGGTTATTATGAGGTGAGTATTGATAATATCACAGGTCGTCAAGTTTTATCAAGTAAAAGGGTGGTTGGTCAAACCGCTCGCAGAGGACAATTTTATCTGGAAAAATCTTGTTCTGGGGAGAAATTAAATGGTTCCGTGAAAAGAGCCAGAGTTGTGGATTCTGTTCAGGATTTAATGGGGTTCACTGAGTTGCATGGGCACAAAGATGTCGAATCAGCTCAAGCTGAATATACTACATCTACAACATGTGTGGTTCGTTGCACTAGGAGCCGTGGTGCTGCCAAGAAAAATCTTTTGCATAGATTTGAAGCAGCATCTGGATTTTCTACCAACATAAATGTGAGAGAAAGCACAAGAAAAAGAGGGCGTTCATCAAATTACCACAGTAAGAGCTTCAAAGAAAAGGATCGTTTTTCAGGTGCGTATGCTGGAAGGAATCACAATAAGTTCACTTCTAAACATTTTGATTACAATGAAACTTGGGTCCAATGTGATGCATGCAAGAAGTGGAGGAAGCTTGTAGATGCAAGTGCAGCAGATACAACCACAGCATGGTTCTGTAGTATGAACAGTGACACTTTGCACCAGAGTTGCAATATTCCAGAAGAATCTTGGGATTATTGCCAATCAATAACAAACTTGCCTGGATTTCACACCAAAGGAACTTCTGGAGGGAAAGAGGAAAATGTTTCATTTTTCATCAATGTGCTTAAGGAGCACCGGACATTGATAAACTTCAAAACTGTGAAGGCGCTAACTTGGTTGGCCAATCTTTCACCTACCAAACTTTCAGAGATGGGAAGAAATGGATTGCTGCAACCTGTCATGCAAAGTCAAGTGATATGCAGTGGAGTTGACCATGACTTTCACAGAATATTTCAAGCATTTAGTCTCATAAAGAGGGAAGAACAGGGCACCACAAAGTGGTATTACCCAAGAACTCTCTCAAATCTAGATTTCGATGTATCTGCCCTCAGGATAGCTCTTTGCGAGCCTTTGGATTCAGTGAGGTTATATTTGTCAAAGGCAACTCTTGTTGTTGTTCCTTCAAATCTAGTTGATCATTGGAACACTCAAATTCAAAAGCATGTCAGACATAGTCAATTACGGGTTTTTATCTGGACAGATAATAAAAAGCCTCGCGCCCACAATCTGGCCTGGGACTATGATGTTGTTATAACTACGTTTAGTCGTTTGAGCACTGAGTGGAATCCTCGTAAGAGAAGTGTATTGATGCAAGTCCATTGGCTCAGAGTTATATTCGATGAGGGGCATACCCTTGGCTCTAGTCTTAACTTGACAAACAAATTGCAAATGTCTGTTTCATTGACAGCTACGAGTCGTTGGTTGTTAACAGGAACACCGACTCCCATCACCCCGAACAGTCAATTATCTAATCTTCAACCCATGCTTAAGTTCCTTCACGAAGAAGTGTACGGAGAGAATCAGAAGTCATGGGAATATGGTATTCTCAAGCCATTTGAGGCAGAAATGGAAGAGGGTAGATCACGTTTACTTCAGTTGCTTCGTAGATGTATGATTAGTGCAAGAAAAATAGATTTGCAGACAATTCCTCCTTGCATTAAGAAAGTGACATTTCTCAACTTTACTGAAGAACATGCGAGGAGTTACAATGAGTTGGTAGTTACAGTGCGGCGGAATATATTAATGGCTGATTGGAATGATCCTTCTCACGTTGAGAGTTTACTGAACCCAAAGCAGTGGAAGTTTCGAAGTACTACTATTAGGAATGTAAGGTTATCTTGCTGTGTGGCTGGTCATATCAAAGTAACTGACGCTGGGCATGATATTCAGGAAACTATGGACATTCTAGTTGAAAATGGCCTAGATCCTATGTCAGAGGAGTATGCTTTTATAAGATTTAATCTTTTGTATGGTGGTAACTGCATGCGGTAAGCTAACTATAAAATTCCTGTGTCATTTTAGCTAACTCTGTTGGAATTCATTTTGATGCCACATGCCTCTAAATTCTTTAGGTGCAACGAGTGGTGCCGTTTACCTGTTGTGACACCATGCAAGCATCTCCTCTGCCTTGATTGTGTAGCTTTGAACAGTGAGAGCTGTACGTATCCTGGATGTGGAAATTTATATGAGATGCAGACTCCTGAAATATTAGCTCGTCCGGAAAATCCTAACCCGAAGTGGCCTGTTCCAAAAGATTTGATCGAGTTGCAGCCATCTTATAAACAGGCAGGATTTAGTTAGAAGTATATCTTGAGTTTTGATTTCAATTTTTTTAATGTAATTTTTCATAACACATTTCCTGTTAGTATCATGCAGGATGACTGGAATCCTGATTGGCAATCAACTTCTAGCAGCAAAGTAGCTTATCTTTTGCATAGACTGAAAGAACTTCTGGAGGCTAATAGAAAGAATGGTTACTGCCTAGAAGAGGCTGTTGATGTAAAGGAACTGAATGAAGATAATTCTTGTGTAAATTCTAGCAATGAGTGTTACAGGACTCCTCCTGAAAAAGTTATAGTATTTTCTCAATTTCTTGAGCATATACATGTGATCGAACAGCAGGTAACACTTAATTTATGCAGGCTTTAAACAGTGTAATTGGTTTTCTTGTATTGTTAGTAATGACCTAGACAAGCCCATTCGCTTTTCAGTTAACAGTTTCTGGCATCAAATTTGCTGGAATGTATAGTCCAATGCATTCAAGCAACAAGGTAAAAGTCCAAACCTTTTACTTTTGACTATTAAGAACTTGTTTTGTCTTCTGAAAGTTAAAAGGCTTTCATTTATTCAGATGAAATCATTGACAACATTCCAGCATGATGCAAGTTGCATAGCTTTAGTGATGGATGGAAGCGCAGCCTTAGGTCTAGATTTGAGCTTTGTCACGCATGTATTTCTGATGGAACCAATCTGGGACAAAAGGTAATAGACTAAGTGAAGGTGGGTGGATAAAAATATAGCAAAACCTTAAACAAACAGTTTTAGCTTCTATGCTTTAAAACGAAGCCAATTTTCAATACTGAACTTTTACCTCATCATTGTGTAGTCACTTGTAACTGTTCATAATCTATAATGACTCAAAGTCTGTTAATTAGGTCATGGAATGAAGTTTTCATCTCTATTACATCTATTATTTAAATAATTTTTTATTGGAACCTTATCAGCATGGAGGAACAGGTGATTAGTCGTGCTCATAGGATGGGTGCTACGCGTCCTATTCTCGTTGAAACTTTGGCTATGAATGGTACAATTGAAGAGCAAATGTTGATATTCTTACAGGTATTCATTGTAGAACTTTTTTATTATCATGTCGTTCGACATTATACTTGGTATTTAGTGGAGTTATTATTGAATTTACTATTTTACTATTTATATATTTTTTTCAGTGTGGTAGTTTTTATTAAAATATTTTTTGGGGTGGTGTGGTGGGGATTTTTGGGGGTGGGTAGGTGGTGGTTACTATATATGTTAAATAAATAGGTCATCTATTCAAGTCTATCCATACTACAAATTCTGGAGGTTGTACTTTCAGTTGGGTCTGTGTTTGTGTTGTGCTCTCAATGTCTAATACCTTTTTTAGCTGATAGAAGAATATTGAAGTGTTATAATAGTCTAGACAACCTTGAAATATGCAAAGTTTGGATTGTGTATATATGTGATGAATAAATTTCATAAACCTCAACTTTTGTGTCATGTCATTTAGCAGGTCCCCAAGTTATCTGGATTTATTTCGTGATTCAGGTCTTTAGATATCTTTTGTGTAAAGTACACTTAAGGCCTGAATGCCACTTCAGCGGCAGGGCTATAAATTCTCTCAGTATCGCAAGATCAGAAGTTGCAATATCTTTTATCAATATCACTTGGTTTAGGGTTTAGGATTTAGGATCAGTGAATGTGGCATGAGTATTATTACCGCATGATTACATGTGAAGAGTTAAATATCCAACAGAATTCGTTTCTGATAGTGCTTGCTAATCTTTGGCTCTTTGTGGAGAATTTCGATATTTATGAATACCTCTCAACTTCAATTCCTTTTTTTAAAGCTACTTAAGGCCAACATGTTAAAGTTCATCTCTTTTCTTCATTTTGCTTTGAGAAGGCAATGCCCGTTACAAAATAGTTTTGAGTTATTGTTATCTTTTTGTCCTGCTGAACTTGGCAATTTCTACATCTTAATTGTCAATCTTGCTGACTATGTTACATTGATTTATTTGTTTTCATACACTTTAACTTGCCACTTGCTTCATTTAAAGATTTCTTGCTTGTTTCAGGATGCTGATGGGTGTCGAAGGCTACTGAAGGAAGAATTTGGAAAGCATGATCGTGAGGGGGTACGAGCACGCAGGACTTTGCATGATTTTGCTGAGAGCAATTATTTGTCACGGCTTAGCTTTGTGCGAACAGCCCTAAGCCTTGAAGATTCCCAACCTTTGTTGGTATGTGTGTATATAATCCCTGTTTAGCACTGCTGAGCTGTAAGTTTTTGGATTGTTTTTGAACATGTGTCTTACTTGTTTACAGGTGTGACTGTCGACA
The DNA here is from genome assembly GCA_014636745.2 of Centella asiatica. Taxonomy (NCBI): domain Eukaryota; kingdom Viridiplantae; phylum Streptophyta; class Magnoliopsida; order Apiales; family Apiaceae; genus Centella; species Centella asiatica. Next base: position 3,249,789 of record CM025785.1, read on the forward strand.
GTAAATACTACTCCATTGTTTTGTATGTTACCCTGTACAGTTCTCATCAAACTCTGGTACCTTTTTATCTGATCTTGTTTATAATTTGCGCGAAGTTGCATAACTGGATTCAAATTGACGCAGTTTTTGCATGGAATAAGTGAATGGGTTTTTGTACATACTCTTTTCATGTTACCATGTGTGTGTAGTAATTTTGTCGTTGGTTTTCAGCTCGGCCTCGAGCTTTGAACAAATCGCATGTATTTTATATTTTTAGCATATTTAACACAAAAAAAAATAAAAAAATGGTATGTATTTAACCACGTGGAAAGAGATGCGAGTAGTAGAGAGAGCAAAGCTTGTTATGAACTGGGGAAAGGAGTCTTTTTAGCTTTTGCATAACGTGAATGCAACTAATTTAATTACCACTTTTAGACCGCTCCAGTCTTGAGGACAAGTGTAGTATGCACATTTAATATTATCAAAGCTATTGTTACAGTTATTGTACCTTGTGTCCCTTACCTATTATTTTCTTACATTTTATTTCCTTTTAAGTTTTGGCTTGATGTTAACTGATCAGCCAAACACTGTATGACATGAACAATATAAAATGTAGAGCTTACTGTTACATTATAGCATGTCCGAGTCATGTTTGCCCGCACGTTTGAGGCTAAAAAGAAACTGCGCTGCGGAGTTGGTGGGTTCTCAAATTCAATATTAGGCCATCTACCAGTTTTTTTTTAATAATAGATTTTTTATTTTACAGACTAAAACACAACTTTATCCATTTTTACATAATCTTTATTTATTACATCTATACCAGAATCTATATTTTAGCTTACACAATAAAGCAATAATATTCTAAACATTTTTTTCATTATCAATATTATTTTAATTCATCAATTAAACAAATACAATTTCATTTTGTGTACTATTATGTTAAAATTGAACAAAAAATAAATGAAAATTGTATTTTCTTATGAGAACAATTATATTATAAGTATTTAAATAAAATTAAAATACTATAATGTCATCGCAATATATTTCTATAGCTGGTTGGATAGAGGATGAAATATGCTTTTGTAGTTTTTTTTGGACATTTGATAAAGCGTTAATTGTAAAAGTGTTCTGCAAAGTATAATTTGTCTTACAAAATTGACATTAATATATAAAAATTTACAATTTTCATCCTTATGTACCAATTAATAATTGGCACACACCCTTATCAATGTTACAAGAAAAATAAATGTTAGAAACTTCAATTTCTCCCTTATCAATGTTACAAGAAAAATAAATGTTAGAAACTTCAATTTCTCCAGACATATGTATTTTTTATAAAATGTTAGTAACTTTAAAATTTCTAATCATGTGTATTTTTTATACATGTTGCTTACTTTTATATATGTTAACCTTATTTATAATTTTTTTTAAAAGATATATAATTCTAGTCTAAGTACAAATACATTCAGATACATATCTTTATACTTTCAAATGAGAAAAGGGATAAAATATATATTTTATTTATTTACAAATATGATTAATACGTATAAAACCAATTAATATGTATAAAAAGTATATCTAATCGAAGTATTAAACAATTATTTTTTTCAAAACAATAACAATAGTGTATATCGTTTACTGATCGATAGATGAAAATGTGAATTATAAATTTTGAAACATAAAAGTCAGTTTTGTAGCACGGTTATACTTTGAGACTTTTGCGGTTAGGTCGTTGAAAAATTAATATTGATGAACTACGGGCCCACAATAGAATAAAAAACTAATATATAGTAGATGTCTCATGACCAGCGATGCACTAAAGTTGATGTGTTACCGTTGAGAATCACAATACAAACTTGATTTCCTACTTTTGCCAAATCTATCTCCAAATAAACCTCGACTCGTATCAGGTACGGAGGCCCAGATCCCAAGGAGGAGTGAGCTTGTTGGAACACATGCATTTCATTCTTTCTGGAACATCTATTCTTGGAACACGAGCAAATGGTGCGATAGGTTATGGCTCTGTTGCTGGACAGTCAGCGGGAATTCCGGGCTGTCCTTGACAAGTGATCAATCCAAAGTGCTCCGATCGATGGAAGAAAGCGAGCCAGCAAACACCCTTATGTTCATCCATCGTTGTCTCCTTCGGCACAGAATAAGACTCCCCCCGAGCCTTTCCCCGGAGCACCTCCCTTTAATTTTAGCCTGGCAGACTCGCTCGCTAGCATAGGAAGGCACCCAGCTGTTACCAGAATCCATCACACTGAGTCGAAACCAACTCAGGGTGGGTGTCCAGCTCGTCCCGCTTCTCTTTCATTGGAGCTTTTTTGTAGTAGTCGTGACCAACAGCCATCAGCTGTGGTAAGGTGAGAGCTTCAAGCCCGATTTCTGGTCCCCCCACACAAGCATCGCCCGACGAAGGGGAGACGGGGAAAGCTACACCTTCGACCCTTCTTTCTAAATGGGGGAAACACCTCATCTTGTCATTTCGTCGTTGCTGGTCCATGGAGTCCCAAGAAGGTAAGAACTCCAACCTGTCCGATGCTTCTTCGGCCAAATACGATATACAAGTGGGACCTGCACTATGAGCAAGCTGTGCGAAAAACCGCTTCTTTTTTCCGGTTCCGAAACAACTTGGGCGAAATAGGGTTCTACCGGGAAACCATGGATTTTTGAGTTTTCGCCATTGGTTACTGGTTGAGCAACTGGAATGGAATGAGATAAGAATCTCTGGAGATCTTTCCCCTCCATTTACTCGTAACAGGCTTTCCCTCTGTAGAAGACTTCTTCCGAATGGCATAATTGTCCGATTTTTTCGAGTGGCGAAGGAAGCCTGATTATGCCCCTTCCTTGGACTTCATCCAAGCAACTTCGTTACCATTAGATGACCTGGGCCAGAAGTTTTCCCACTTGCTACTTGATTACGCCGCACAACACATAGCCTTATTATATATATTATATAATTGGAGATGCATTTTTCGGTGTGACAAGCTCTAAGGGAATAATCTCTTTCTTATTTCTGCCTTTCTTTCCCATGACGACTAGGAACGGGCAAATCAAAAATTTCACTTCGAATTTCGGACCTCAACATCCTGCTGCTCATGGTGTTTCACGATCAGTATTGGAAATGAACGGAGAAGTGGTGGAACGTGCGGAACCACATATTGGATCACTCCAGTGCGGCACGAAGCCGCTGATGTCGAGTCGGCTCCTATGCCGCTAGCTATGCCCTGCTTGGTCCCCCGGTGGAGGTTCCGTAGCGCGTCATGAGCACCGGGGCAACTCAAGCGAACCACCCTACCTTACTACAACATAGGGACAGAAGGGAGAAGGTTGTGACGGTGGCCTTGTTATCCACACCTCCGGTCGGATGAATGGAGGACCGGCCGACCCGAGTCTGCCAGGCTAAAATTAAAGGGAGGTGCTCCGGGGAAAGGCTCGGGGGGAGTCTTATTCTGTGCCGAAGGAGACAACGATGGATGAACATAAGGGTGTTTGCTGGCTCGCTTTCTTCCATCGATCGGAGGAGTGAAAGGAAACGGGAATGTAATTACTAGAGTGAAAGTTTACCTAGTGATGCAAGCAAGAGCCTACTTTCATGATTTGATTGGAATTCCGGCTAGGGGTGAGGTATAGCGACTAATTGTTTCACGCTTGACTGCCGGCTAGGCACTGAAAGTGAGCACAACTAGTTCATTGGAATGTGTTGCTATTCGGCGACTCTACTTGCCATATGGAGAACAACACTCACTCCGTCCACCCTTGCGGATGTTGCCCTGTCTTCAGCGGAGCGGGATTGACCTTTCTAACGCATATTCAGTCGTACCGGCATGGCCCCACTTATTTGTTTTCGATCGGAGCATCAAGCAGCTCGGCTTCAAAATCAAAGTCAACTACCTACCTCGCTCGGGAACAAAGAAAGTGAATCAAAGCTTCACTCGGGTTCATTACCCTCTTTGCTTATAACACTAGGCTTAGCCAACCTTTCTTGAGTAGTTTGAAGATTGAATTGTAATGAGCCCTATAGGCATTGAAAATGCACTCCAAGATAGGTAGGGTAGGTAAGTAGCCGGTCATTGCGCAGATGAATGTTAAAGATGCAGGTATAGTGACTTTCATTTCATTCCTTTCTAGAAGAAAACGTTAAGCCTATCGTTCTCCATGTTCTATTACAGGCTGCTATGAAAGCATTCTTGGGGAACTAAGTGACTCTTTGACCTATGATAGTCGCTTCACGGGGTGTACTATGCTTTCGAAAGGTTAGTAAGCGGTAAGAACGAGAATTCTCAACTCGAGATGTTAGAAGGTGCAAAATCAATGGGTGCCGGAGCTGCTACAATTGCTTCAGCGGGAGCTGCTATCGGTATTGGAAACGTCCACTGCCTGAAAGGACTATGTCCAGGGGACCGCCGCCCCCCCACAAGGTACATCTCGCGCCTATGGGCCGCTATAACTATCCAAGAAGACACTCGAAATTGGAAGGAGAAACAAACCCACCCGGTGGACTGCCGAGCTACAAGTCCTATGACACAGGAGCGGGATTCTCTAAAAAGCCAAGGTCGTGGTTGGCCAAGAGGGCCCACTTGGAGACTTGGGATCTCAGCAGGAGAAGATTGCGGCCGGCGAAAGAGAATCAACTAGTTTAAATATCTAAAAATAGATATTTTGAAGCTTTTAGGTATACTGCTGCCGATGCTCTTATAGAAAAGCGCTGCCCGACTCTACTCGGTCATTGCTGACGTAACCACTAACAAAGATCTAATAGGAGCCCTCAACGACAGGCTGAAAGCTGAGCTGATTGGTTAATATATTTTCTTAAGACTTTTAAAATTTTCTTCTTGACTATATGGATTTGTTTGAAATTTTATTTTTTCTTTCATTCATAAGTTTGCAAAAGGATTAAAATGTCAACTAAGAATTTTGGAGGTATGCAGTGATAGTCGTGCATTTACTTTTAATACTCCCACGGTTTTTTTTATCTAAATATTTTTTAATAATTCACAAATATTAAGAAATCACTAATTATTATATTATTTTGTATTAAATATTAAAAATAATCTTGTATTTTTCTAATACACAAAAATAACTATTTATTCTCTTTCTATTAAATGACTAACTTTCATCATATTTAATTGAGGATAATTTTAAAAATAAATCATTAGATTCTCCTTAAAATTTGTAAATGACTTATATGATGAGTCGTAAAAAAATAACCTAAAAAATTTATACAATGGGACGGATGAAGTAATAAAATATGTATATTTAATATTTTATGATATCTACCGAAGTTTTAATTTATCCAAAGTATAACCATGGAACTTTTTAAAATAATTTTACATAGTAACCCAAATTATGTAACACGTACCTCGAAAATGTAAAATCTTATAAACATTAATATTTTCATCCACAAAGTGAATTTATAAGAAACTTGGCATTATTTTTTTTGTCTCTCACCCCATTTTCTCCCATATGATAAGCCAATTTCTTTGACAATCAAGGACCATTCTGTCATTGAAATATAAAAAAGGCAAATTTCTTTGAAAGAATTTGTGACATGTAAAGGACCACTATATCATTACAAAAACAATAATAATAATTATCACAAGGCAATTTTCTTCACATGTAAAATACCACACTATGTCCCTATCAATACCAAAAAAAGAAAGGAACCACTCCCGTCACCAGTCAAATTTTAAAATGCTGAAAAGATAAAGAAAGTTATCATCTGGAGATCTGTTTTGATACTTTGAGAGCAATAATAATAATTATTATATCTTATAAAAGATTATTTATAGGGTCAACAATGGTTGCTACTCATCACTCTTAAAACTACTGTTTTATTGGAATTAAAAAATAATAATAACTTCAAAATAAAAAGGAGAGGGAAACAAATAGTACATTACTACATCACAACTAGCAGTAGTAGACATGGCAGCCATTCCCAAACCAGTTATCAAAGTTGCTGCCCTATGCGGTTCTATTCGCAAAGCTTCCTTCAATCACGGCCTCCTCCGTTCTGGTACTCTCTCTCCTCTCTCCTCTCTCCTCTCTCCTCTCTCCCTCTCTCTATATATACATATATAGCACAATTTTTAGTTAGCAGTGGAATTATAATTTTGGGAGGGTGGGACTAGATCATGAGATTAGGGTTTCTGTGCCAAGCAATTCAGTTTTGCGGGATTGATATCTTCAGATTTCTCTTAAAATTTCACTTCGTACGTCTGTTTTGCAATAGAGTCTTCAGTTTGATTTTGTGTTATGGAAGTAGTAATATCGAGTGAGTGTATAGTGTATAATAATGAGGAAGGCAGGCTGAATGGTGTGTTTTGATGTAGTGATTGAGGCGTCCAGGGAGTCGGTCAAAGGTGTCGAGGTGGAATATGTGGATATATCACCCCTGCCCATGCTCAACACAGATCTCGAGGTTGACGGAAAATTCCCTCTCGTTGTGGAGGCTTTCCGGCAAAAGATTTTGGAGGCTGATTGCTTCATCTTTGCTTCTCCTGAGTACAATTATTCCATCACCGGTAGGTTGGTTTCACCTCTAATTATTTTCTACAGTTTTTTTCTACCACTCCATATCACCTGTATGTTTGATTATAATCTACGGCAAGTTTTTTTTCTCTCTAAATATGCTAACAATGAGCACCAATTACGCATATTATAGATTTTTAGGGGGGTGATGGATGTCTAACTCCACAAGATATTGATATGTATAGTCAGGTGGTTCTGTTGTTACTCTTTGTTATGTATTCTTTGAGTTTCATATTGGAAGCTTGGGAGCGAAACAGTACTCTGCTAGTTACATCGATCAATTGAAGTATTAAAGTGTGGTGTCAATTGGTAAAACTAATAGAACGTATGTGAGTAAGAGGTATTAACCTGTTTCAAGGCCATGTTCGTAGTTGTAGCAATTTATATATAGGTGTGCACTAAAGACTAAACCACTGCTTAAAGATTGATGCATCTTAAAACTTACGGTCCTAACTTAGTGTATGTAAATCCACAATTGGTAACTCTTTCTTTATGAATACTACTGGAGAAGGAAGACCATAGAACTTGCAGGTACTTGTGATGAGTGTCCATGTGTGAATTCCTTCATTTTTTGCAATATTTTTTAAAAATTTAACTGTATAGATGAAAATAGCACTGAAAAATTAAGGAGGATGCGAACCTTTATAAGTTTTTTGACATGCAACATAGTTCTTATCACCAAAAAAAACGAAAATTTATAAACTTTTAATCTTTCTAAAACTTGGCAAAGAAAGGCACATATGCATTATCTTAGTATGATCTGCCTGACTGTGTTGCCATTCACTTCAAGTTTCAGATCTGTATCTTAAAAATGCATTTTAAACTGATTATATAAACAAATCATAAGTGAGAATATCTCCAACTCATCAAAGCTTTATTTTGTTCTTTTTGCTGTCTAATCCCTTGTTATCTTCCACCATTACTTAGCACCTTTGAAGAATGCAATTGATTGGGCATCCAGACCACCAAATGTTTGGGCTGATAAGTCTGCAGCAATTGTTAGTGCTGGTGGAGGTTTTGGCGGGGGACGCTCACATTATCATCTCCGTCAGATCGGAGTTTACATTGACCTTCATTTTATCAATAAGCCCGAGTTTTTCCTGAATGCATTTCAACCTCCTGCCAAGTTTGACAGTGATGGCAACTTAATTGATGCTGAAGCCAAGGAGAGGTTGAAGTCAGTCCTGCTTGCTTTGCAGGCATATACACTGCGCCTTCAGGGAAAGGTATAAAAATTTGTTTTGCAGGCTGTTCAAATCAGTACGTTAAATGTCTGCGCCTAGTTGTGTTGGCATGAAATTGATTCGTTTTTGTAATTCTTATCCAAGCAAATAGTATTTTGATTGTTGTATTATATTTTGAAAATACTTTGTTTCCTCTGATCATAAAATCAACACATTTGACATGTCTGTCAGTGTTTCTTAATTATTTGCACTCAGATGGAACAAATTTCCCTCTTTTTTCTTTTCATCAACTGCATCTGCACATCTTATTTTTATGTTGCTAGGGGTTCCCTCCTGTGAAATAAGCAAAATGTGAGTGCTTCCAGAAATTGTGATCCATGTAGAATCGGATCGAGGTGTTGAAACCAGAGGAAAATAGACCCAGTTGGGCTTTTCTATCCGTTGTAGTTCCATGAACAGCCATGTACAGGATTGGATGTTTTAAGTACTAGACTTCCCCAGTTCCCCTAGCTAAATGAATTTTTGGTGCAAAATTGATTACTGAATTAACTTGGGCCAAATACAGAGAATTATTTAAATGACATGTTCTCCAATTGAATTTTAAACTGATGCAGCTCTCTTCATGGAGTCAAAAATAAGCTGAGGTAATCTCTTTAGATACCTGATCATCTAATTATTTTTTAATTGTTGGTGACCATACGTCATCTTTTATAGTTTTTTCTAAAGTTTTGAACATACATCATCTAGACTTTGCCTTTTCGTGCAACAGCCGTTTTTATTTTTTATGTTTTAAAATATTTTGTTAATCTTTTATCTGTATTTCACAAAGACCTGCCTGATATTCATAGTCTAATCATCAGGTATTCAATCCAATGAAATTAAATCGATAGAAATGCCCAATAATTATTACTTGATTTTAAATAAACCCTTTGGTTTTTCTAGTGATCCCCAACTCTTTTTAGTTTTTGCTTCACTGTGGAAATGAAACTTTCAGTTTTTACAGATTCGTTTTCTTTGGATAAAATTTAGTTATTTTGAGAAATTTCTTTTTGGTTACATAGTTATATTTAGAATTAAGCATAGTTCTTAAAATTCATTCTAACCGATGTCTGAGCTAAACTATACTGGTCTGGTACATAAACCAGCTATAATAAATATGATCTACTAGTACATATTTCAATGTGTAAGAACCATATATATTATTTTGATCAATTAATGAACTGATTATTAGCCTAATACAACATGAACAATGTGAGCAATGTAGCAATAAAACTCAATGCTGTCGCTATGTTGAGTCTCACTCCACCACTTTGAATTGCAATGGGAAAAAGACAGTCCTGAGTTGAGGCGTTCTGCTTCACAATCTTTGCCATCCCTTGAAAATCACACGACTCCACATCCTGATTGTTGATCTGGAAGTAACTGTTAAATGCGTACGAAATCCTCTTCGCTTGATTCAAATCGCTGCAAGATCCTCCATCTTCCAGGCTAGTGCAATCCCCCATGGAGCAGGCATATTGAAGGTTCGATTGAGCGTTATTGGGGTTCTTGATATTTTCTTCATCAAACACACACCACTGTGCTGGAAGGTATTGAACATTCTTTGCACCAACTAGCATCTTATCGTTTCCCTTTCCTGAGAAATCTATAGGAAACTTTGGTTGTCCATCATAACGGAAAATACCCCAGTGGCGCTCAAAATCACCCGGGGCTACACTTTTCTGGTTCTCGTCGGTCAGACTAAAGAGGTAAACTTCAATCTTTCCTGGATACAGAGGTGTTCCTTTGTTAGTAGCCATTTTCTTGAGAAACCCGTCATAAAATTTTTTAGCCATTTTGTTATTAGCATTTTTGTTGCCATCTGTTGGCCATCCAATTTCCCCAACGACTATATTTAACTTTGGAACTCCTGCTTTCCTTAAGGACCAAACGAGAGTGTCAAGATTTGCATCAAACATATTGGTGTAAGAAATGCTCTTGTCTTGAACTGGTTTGGCACCTCCATCGAAGAAGGCAAACTCGACAGGGAAATCTGGATTTTCGTAGAGACTAAGGAAGGGGTATATATTAACGAGGAAGGGTGCGTCGTGTTCATTGAAAAATCTTACAATTTTGGTCATAAGATCTCTTATGTCCTTCCGGAAATCGCCATCAGATGGAACACCAGAACCGCCAGAATCGTAGACATCAGCATTCTGAGGGACGGTTACTTTAATTTTATCTCCATAGCCTTCTTCATTTATAGCCTTTTGAATATTTTCCACAGCAGGGAACAATGTTTTTAGGTTAGAGCCATTGTAGGCCTTTAAGAATGGTTCATTTCCAACAGCCACAAACCTGAATCAATTATGCAACAAAAACATTGATTAGGTTCTCAATTAATTTGACAAAATTGCTAAAACTCATTCATCATCTGGAATCATCAACCAGATTATTATAACTTATAAACCAACATTAATGAAAATAAGGAAAATCCCACTTACTTGATGTCAACACCACCATCATACATTTGCGATGACACATTTTCTTTTACCCATTCCTTGGCATTGTCATAATCACCAAGACTGGCAAGTTGATTATTAGGGATGCCGAGCATGACTTCTATGCCGCTACCGGCAAAGTGTTTGACGGTCCAGTGATCGGAATCAAACAACTTCACTTTCTTAATATTATTGTCTTTGAGCATTTGCACTACTATGCCAGGGTCCAGATTTTGAGCCATTTGGGTACCCCAATTCACCCCGAGACCATCGATAACAGCTTCGACATTCGTACTAATTGTGAGCAGTAGAAGCACAAAACAAGCCCACCAATGGACCATGGCACGAGCCATGGTTAAATGAGCTGCAACAACTTGGAATTGTTCAGAGTGTATACTAGGGGAAAATGCACCAGTTTCTTAATCAATTGATGATTGGTTAAGGTTATTTTGAGCTTGTTTTAGGAGTACATTTGGAACTGAAATTTGAAAGAACTTAAAGGTTAATGGAAATGCGTGAGTTTAGAGGGAGTCAGAGAGAGAGAGATGGATGATCGTAGGTTCCAACTATGTTTCTGCAGCGTTAAACATGGGTCAGTCGCATGCAGATCTTAGGTGGCAAATAGGGTACAGAAACAATCTTTTTCCAATATTGGAGGGAGAACTAACTACAAAAATGGAATGAATTCATGTATGTAGCTTTTTCCTTTTCTAATAAAAGCTTTTCCAGTTGACTATGTTTCTGTAATAATAATAATTGTATGATGGTCGTAACGACCAAATAATTATTTTTTTTTAAAAAAACATTCGCAATATGGTCATAAATACTTCACCCGTATAAGTATATTTTTCTATTGTCTAAACATGTATTCATAGTTCATAGCTATATATTTAAAAGAATAAAAAAGTGGTGAGACGATAGTGTTAATCTAATAATGATGAGAACGGTAGAGTACTAAACAAATGATAGAATTGTCCAGACATTTTTTGATTTATATTTATTAAAGGGAAGAGAAATAATCTTAGGAGGGAATTAGAATATTTGTTATAATCATGTGTTTATTGGATTTATCTTCCTAGATTACTCTCTCTCATTCGTAGTTTCACTTCTTATTTTTATTGCACTAGTTTAATTTTAATTAGTAGTCCCATTTGAGATTGTTTCCAATACACAGAATTAATTTTAAGGAGTTACGAATTGAAACATAGAATTTTGTTAGTAGGTTCAATATGCATCCACTATCCAGTACTCAAACCAGTATATAGTAATTTACAAATCAGTCAACAGCGTTCAATATACGCTGAAGTCAGCAAATACTCAAATATGAACATCCATCGACCGTTACCACCTCCTCTGACTATGACATGCAGCAACTCTACGCATGAATTTAATTAATCTAGTTGTGATTTGATATTAACTTATTGTAGTTTTACATCCATATTAGGAGTTTTTTTCTCTTGTGAAATTTAAGCCGTTTGGTACACAGGATAGTCGGGGTTAAGATATGTCTCAACAAGAACTTATAAAGCGCCTATCAATAAGAAAATATTGATGATAAAACAGAAATACTTTAACTTGCAAAATTAAGAACTAAGAAATACATTCCAGAATTTGACTTGCAACAAGAAAATGTTAAATCATAAATTGTTTTTGAAGAACATGTAGACAATGTAAATATACCTAATATTTGATTTTCCAAATTAACGAAGAATGTAAATCATCAACAGCATAGGTCAATGCAGATGAATCAATTTCTGCAGAATTAAACTTTAGCAATTTAAGGTTCAATAAAGCTAACAAGTTTTTATGCCGTGATTCCTTTCGCTTCAGAACCCTCTTATACGCAGTCAAACCAAGCCATTGAACTTCACTCTTCATAACTTTAACAACTGGACCCAAGCCGAAATCACGATGCATAGAAGACAATCTTGAATTTATGAGATTACTCATAAACCTATCAACCAATATTCAAAAAAGTGTAGGTAATTTGATCCAGAGAAGAAAAGGAATCAAAAGCTAAGTATTTATATAAATCATCAGTACAAGTAAATTCAATTGTTGACATCTATGAGAACTCCAGGTTTTATCAGTGAACTAAATTATTAACAGAAAATCCACACCACTTTCTCGATATGGAAAGGGTGTTACAACGCAACAATGACCGAACTAATTGAGGAAATTAATGAATTGCATACCTCAAAGAACTGCATATAATCTCTATGCATGATTTTGGTTCCAATCTGCATATGACGGATAATTCGGCCATGTGACAATGGAACTTCATTGCGCATATGAGAAAAGCTTGAAATATATTCAATCTGACTACAGCTGGCGAATTGATATTGTGATCACAAAATATGGGATCAGATTTAGGTCGCAGATAATCATGCAACTTTTCTTTCAATTTTTCTTTCAATTTGCCCGGATTGCCTTGGCAGCACACAGCAAGACTTGAACTTAAATGAGAGCTCAGATATCTGTGCTCAGTGATAAGATGTGTTATGTTTATCTAGAAACGAACCAATAGAGCTAAACAGCTACATTAGATGTCTTTCACGATCAAAAGAATTTAACATGCTTCATGAAAGCAATAATTAAAAAAGTTAACCGGAACCAACAATTACCAGTTTCCACTTGCCACCACATACAAATTCAGGCCAATATTGGTAAAAAGGATTCCTATGTTCATGGACAATACAAATATTGTCAATTTCTAAATTCCTAATAAGAAATAGTCACCAGCAAAATGCTCTTAGTTACCAGCAGGGCATTGCCCCAATAGTATCCCTTCCTTTCATGAGTCCTAGACTCCATGAGGTTTGAATGTGATGCAGTGTGTGGGTCCCACTAGCAAAGAAGAAAAGGGTGATAATACCATTGTGAGCACATCAACCCACACCAAATCAATTAACAACAAATTGTCAACCTTTCCCTTGTCAAGTAGTATTATGTCTGCTTCATTAATTCTCCACTTTATCAAAGTTAGTTTGATTACACCCACACATACATACTTGCAGTCCATTCATGATCCATCACATCACATCCCACTTAATATGTATGTAAGAAGACTCATAAACTATAACTGGATTGGCTTGCCTAAGTAAAGATCAATTTCAGTTACTATATAGGAGAATATAATCCTTGTGGTCCCAAAATGCCAGGCACATTTGACCATTGAATTCTTATTAAAATAGCTGAATTTAGGTGGATACTTGGAATAATTCAAGTTGAGAGGAGTAATTAGGTCTAATTTGTGAGGGGACTTCTTTCTATCTTTCTTTTAATAGAATGTTCTTACTAGGTGTAGTCAAACTTAAATCTGTTTTCCTGACCTTCTACACAAACCATAATATACTTGACAGGCAGAAAAATTAACTACAACAGCCTACCCAACTGCAAGCTGCACTTGACAGGTTAATAGTGTAAAAGGGAAAAGGAAACGCATATTGAGTATGACTCCATTTCAACGGGCCCAAGATCACATATATTATTAAAGGTTGGTTCAGCTGATATATCTCAGCAAGCGCTCCCATTAGTTTGAGCTTGCGAGTCTTGCTAACCATCTTTCTTGGTGGCTAATCTGTAAGTATCACTATAATGCCCTCAAAGAGGCCGTGGCATATTGACATGCCCTGACCCTGGACTGAGGAGCATCCCTCACCTAAATTTTTTGTAACAAAAAAAAAAAAAATCACAAGTACTAACCCCCATTGAAGTCACATTTTGGGGCTCCAATGCAACTCATCTATACGATATATCAAACTAGTTATATATGATAATACTTTATTAGCTTCCCATTGTATGCAAAACTAATATCGAAGGAAGCTTCTAAGTCGCCACCACAAAAAAAAAAGGGAAAAACTTCTTCCAAGTACACTAGGAAATTTCGAAATTATGATGTTTTTCTAAGAAAACACCAATTCTATAACAATATCCAAGCAACATAGCCATATTCGTATATCAACCAGTGTTGTAAAGATTTTATATAAAGATACCTTGTGTAGTCTGCCTGAACTTCTAAAGTGCAGCAGTTGATAAACAAACCGTTCCAACAGAGAAATGAAGCACCATCTCCACCAACATAAAATCTGTGTGATTGAAAGTTGGGTATATGTCTTATGTCAAAGTTCAATCCAAATTTTTCCTGGTTCATTTGGCAATTGTACTCTCGAAATCCTCTTTGTAACCTTGTGAAAAAACCAAGAGCCTGCTTCTCTGAGGTTGATATGAAAAGGAAGTCATCAATAAACCTAAGTAACATATACCTAGGGGATACTGATGAAGCAACCTCACATCTAGAAGCATTAGAACAATTAGAGCCCTTTGTTATATACCCTTTGTCAGATTCACAAAGCTTCGCAAGGAATGGAAAGAGTGTGCTATTTTCCATGTGGCCATAGTATAATGAGCATAGCAGTGAAGACAAAATACTTCCTTGAGCTATACCGACATTTTGCAAGTAAAACTTTCTATCCAATAGCAGTACATTGCTCTTCACATGATCAATCAGAGTTGAAAAAACCTCCTCCTTCGTTAGTTTCCTTCTCCACTCCTGCAAAATAAAAGAACTTCAGGATATCGACTGCAGGTGTAAATCATTTGATGCTAAAACATGGTACATATAAGCAGCTAAACGAGGAACTGAAGAATGAATGAATTGACTGTGAAAAGTGAGAAAATTCACACTTTTGGAAATCATACCATTCAGATATAGTCAATAACTGGTTAACAATCCATACAAATACATATATATGACACATTCAATGTGTTATACAAATCCATATCATATACTAGCAAAAGATGTGTTGAGAAAGTGGTTGTAAGCATCCAAAGGGACATTACTACTTCATGCTTGCTTGCAAGCAAAAACTCTCTTCTTGCAAGTAAATTGCAAGAAAGAAGATCCTCAGCAATGTGAAAGAACTGCATTAATAATTAGCACTGAAAGTATTAAGTTGTTTACTGACCAAATAAAAATAAAATAGTACTCCGTATGCAATAAAATTTATACAGTTCTTTCAATTACAAGTAGCTTCATTTACAACCAGACAGTTGTAGCAGTTTGTGATGCTACCTTCCTCCTCCATCCTGGTGAGGTAGCACAGTTTGTGCTGTTTAACATTTTAGTTGGTTAGAGTTTTATCATTTGTGCTACTAGTTCTTTTTTATTTTTTAGCATGTTCTATTATATTTTTATTTTCACTACTTTTGTTATTTCCATTATGTTTCAATGTAACTGCTCTTTTCATGTCATTTTCATCATCTTTCAACATTTTTATGCAGACCAACTAGTATGGTACCAAGGCATTGTTGCTGTTTATTTAAGCAATAAAATTATACGTAAAATGATCGTATACGCTTAATATTCCAGCTCTTTGTGATCATGTATCTATAGAAGAATCCCAAAGCACGCTAATCACGCTTGCTAATAATTCCTACGAAAGATAATCACTTGCTATTTGCTACTAGTATAACTTATCACTTATCTAATGCATGTAAAAGATTGCGAATATATAAATTGGTATCATCAAAACAAACCCATCCTCGATAGTCCCCCCCAAACCAACAGCTTCCATGAAGCACATTGAGCTTGAATCTTGGAACTCGTTTTGCCTCTATGTTAAGGAAATTGAAATAACTGAAATTGAAGAGTTTGCATGTCTTAAAGGCTTGCATATTTCAAATACTAGGGTAATAAATGAACACTCCGCAATATCAGTATAAAATTTTGCTGCTAAACAGAAAACTTATAGCCACAAAATGGAAACTATGCTGAGAACTCAGCTACAAATACTGTTTTGACATGCATAGCTATAGACCACGTTGATTTCAGGTCACTCATAGGAAATTGCTAAGGTTTGTTAATAGTCATGATGATGGAACAAACTCAAGTTAACACCAATGTGGGTCGAGAATTATATAGAGCAACTCCAGTTCTACCTTATTAACAATGACGCAATTTGATGAACGATCAGAAACTGTAGATTTGCATTTTGTGGGCATACTACTGATATTTTGATGTCCTACAATGAAGTGTTCATAGACCTGCAAAGAGTTCTTCGGGCAAACTACTCGATCAAACTTTTCCAGAAGATAAATATCGTTAATTTTAATATCTTTCATCACACTAAGCAACTTATCTTGATTTATAGAGTCAAAAGCTTTCGCTATGTCAGCAACAACAATGAATAAATCAGGAATGGTGCCTGACTGACTTCGGAGAACTGACAAGAAAGAGTATAGCTTTCTGTAGACATCACCATAATCAAACACTGATGAACCTAACTTCTCTGGCTCTTCCAGACGTATACCTTTCAACACAGCATGCAATTCACGAAGAGAACCATTTACAGAAGAGAACTTCCGGTACACAGTCTGCAGTGGTGATGATATTTGAATCCTTGATGATGCTTTTAGATTTGCCAGTGGCCTAACACCAGTAGATTTTGGAAGAAATCTGACTCTTGAAAAACCAAATGATCGGCTGCAAATAATCTTTTTAACTGATTCATAATTTAATAACTCAAAGCTCTGATCATTCAAACAAGCAATGCCGTTGCTCATGATCTTCTCCCAAGTTGACTTCTGATAATAAAATATATCCTGTTTCCCATGCTCGATTTCAGTAACATAGAAGTTGATACACACTAATGGTACAATAAGAGAAGAAAAGAGCCAGAGGATCCAGCTCTCTAATATCGTATGTTTCACAACATGAGTGGCATCATCAACAATAATGCATCCATTGCCCAGATCTAGATTCTTCCCTTCTGATTGTTTTTTTAAGATGTTAGTGAAGTAGCACAAAGCATGTTTATTTGACAGGACTGGAAAATTGGATGCTTTTAGTTTATGCATACTCTGCTTCAGAGAAAACTTTTCGTATCTTCGCAATCTAATAAATTTGGAAATGTTCCTCCTTAGAGTTCTTTGAGCCTTCGATGTTCCAAGCAAATCAGCAGGAATAACACTCCTGCAAACAGCCCATATAAATGACACCACCTTCCTTTTAGGGCAATAAGATGTGCTTGAGTCTGTCTGAGTAGCAGTGCCTCTGGAAGTTTTCTCACTTGTATGAGCATCGAGGCAAACAGAATCCCCAGTAATTGAATTCACTACCAACTCCCCTCCACCTTTTACTTCAATAAGTGAATTTATGTGGGATGGATCACCCTGAAATCAGAGGTGGTTCTTACTTCAGACTTTCTACCATATGGCAAGAAAGTTAGATGGCATGACTGAGGATGAAATAATAAAAAAAAGAATATGTTTATCTTAAAGGGAAATTTTTAATTTGTAAATATCTAAGAGAGAGATAACAAAGCAGAGTAGGATACTTGCCAAAGAATACTAACCCTGGATATGAAACCAGCGAGTTCATTAGCTTCATCAAAAGATTGAATGCCACAGTGCTTCTCCAACAACCTTATATGCTGGCAGAACTTCGCCTTGCGTATTAGAACTTTAAGCAGCTTAAGAATGGAGTGATATCTGGTTCAGAAACTCAAGAAGCTTTAAAAAGAACATCTTTACCTCCATATATGATATAAATATAAGACAATTTAATAGCGCATACATATAAACCAGATTCATATCAGCCACAAGATCAAAGGAGCACACATAAATTCATATCAGCCAGATTCGGCCCCCCTTCTAGATTTAAAGCACTCAAGATCACAAGAAGTTCTCGGATGTAATGAACCAACCTGCCCTACGATATAACCACATGCACACATAAGCATGTACTATGTTTTTCTTTGTTTCTTTCTAAGCACTCAGTAGAAATACTTCCAACAGCCAAGAGAGAAATACGTTGAGATTGTTGACATGCCCCCAGATCTCAATCATAATCTGAAGCCATGTCCAATCAAAGAAGCAGTATCTCTAGGTTCTACGAGGTTATGAGTTTAATGGATATAATAGTTTCATATTATACTATTTTAGACATCCACATGGAATTGACATCATCGCAATTTGTCGCCTTGCAAAAATAACTACCAGGCATATCTAAAGATTAAGAAAAAAACATATCTATCAAGCAAAGATATAAGAACTGCACATCATTTGGTGCAGAAGTGTCTGTATATAAACTATTTCTTGATCCTTAGTAATAATAATTGAGATGGGGATACTTTGTGATTACATTGACAAGCTGTTAGATTTATGAAAACCAAATACACCAAACATGCCTTCTAACATCAGAGAATAGAAAACCACAGGGATTTATAGTCTATGACAGAATAAAAAGGCATCATTATGCTACTAGAGTTGCTACACTTACAGGCATTTGGATGCAGTCAAACAAGTATTGTTGCTGTGAAAGCATGGCACTGACTGAGAGATGATATTGACATCAGATAACCCAAAAATATTCCTGAATAGAAGGTTTGCATCGTGCACATTGGGTTTCAGACCATTTAATATGTCTGAAGTTTGTCAAGGGTAAACATCATATCTTTGAAAAGAAAGGAAAAAAAAACCTAAAATCTATTCAACATGTTATATATAGTTACATCATGAAGCTACATGTAATAGACTATGCAGCACGGATTTTGTGTCTTTTTCATCTAAATTGCTCATGTACCTGATGGTGTATCATATTACTCCCTCCATTCCAAATTAAGGACACACTTGGCTTCATACTTAAGTTGTGAGATCCTCTGAATCAGAATAGATTTGAATCCATTTAGTTTTAATTAATGACAAAGTCGACCCAGTAAACGCAAAGTTTATAATTTTAAGATTTTCATATATACATATCACAGGTTGAATTATAGGATTTCACCAATGTGCTTGTATTAAATTGAAATGTACCTTTAACTTTTCATCAGAGGGAGTATCTTCTAAGCATATTGTGAGTGTTTGCATGATAAAAGTCAATACCGTTACAAGCTACATATAAATGAAACTGAAAATGTGGAAGTCAATAAGGATACGTTTTGATGGAAAAACTGTGGACTCATTTTCCATGTTATAGAACATGGATCGCCTATCAATCTGAGCTATACTATTTTTTTGCATAGTCAGAAACACCGAGCAACACGAGCACTGCAATGGCATTTGTAGATGACAATGTCCAGTGAAATATTAAACCAAAAGAAGTATAAGAGCATAGAAGATGTTTATGCAATATGTGAAAATGAAATACAAGGGAGCATTTACTTAGGCTGGACATAAAGCCAAAAGATAACTTTATCCTAAAAATATTGGAAGTGGTTTCCCTAATCACTGCATTATTCCTTGTCTAGATCTTAACAGATTCCCATAATCACTCTACAGATTCCTGTACACGCTCAACATTATTCTAGAACATTTTAACACTCACCCCCTTAAGCTGGAGCATGTACATCAATTGTGTCCAGCTTGTTGCAATTCAAAAGACATTGTATATTATGAAAGAAATGATCTCTATTTTGATTGGAAATGTAAAAGGGCATCATTGGTGTAAGACCTGATAACAAGCTAAACTCCAATTTATTAGACTCTGACCAACATCCACCACTTTATGAGTAAAATAAGCAACACGTCGAACAAAAACCAAAATGCATAGGGAGCTCCAATCTTTGAAAAACTCAGGTAAATCACTTCATATATTATATATGGAGAAGGTATTTGTATACCTTTGATTTCGTTCAATTCGACCAAAAGTTGGAAGTTCATGTAGGAGTAAAGGTAAACCAACTGCACTACATGGTGTTTAGTTTAGGATATATGTGCAAACTTGTATATTACCTAAGCTTTTAATGAGCAATTGATGTATGCTATTTCTTGTTTATCAGATGAACATGAGAAATTTGGTCAAACTATAAAATGCCTGTAACTAAAACTAAATTATACATACAGCTTGAAGGTTCTTTGTAAATGTCTCCACCTGATCTCTTGATAGGTTATCTTTTTCACTCAAAGATTTGACCATTGGGGACAGATTACGGGCCTCCTGAGAGGACAATAGTCTACGTTTTCGACACCTTTCCCACCTAGGTGGCCTTGACCGCTTCCTGCTATGTACTTCACTAAGAGCTGAGCTTTCTGGATATGCCCCAACCAATATCCCTTCTTTATTTGCATGAGCAGCTCCAGTGATTTCCAGTTCATCTCCATGTGAATTCATCTGAATGTGAAATTCCTTGCAATGCCCGCCATATGAGGTTGAGCATCTATGACCAACGCATCCAAAACAACTTGAGCAGAAATCAGCAGTAGATGATCCATCGAACTTCGTTTTACCTGATCTTAAATTGATTTCTATCCTGTTCCCCTTTCTTGGGGATCCTGTTTTATGTCAAATGTATCAAGAAAGAATATCACCCAAGCATAGAAACAACTCAGTATAGAAAAGGTACAGAAAGAAGAATCTGGAATACATAAACAAGAGCATAACAAGACAAAGTTTACACTATGCTTCAGCACTAGTTAGCAAATACTCGATGTTCATTGATCGAGTAAATGTATCTCCTTATAATAATCAATGTTGGCTTCTGTAGGTAGATTCATAATTCTAACATAAGAAGGTGCATCTCTACTCCATTCTACACTTCTCACTTAGTCACTGATGCTTTTTTTAAATTATATTTGTCCCTTCCATCATTTACAAGTTATTAGCCACTTTTCAGTCAAGCTTTCTATAGTTGCTGAAATCTAACTGCTACATATATCAAATGTTTCATGCCATTTTTAATAACAAGACACGTTAATAATACGATAATAATAGCATACAAGGAGACGGGAAAAATATCAGCACAATGAAGGTGTGTAGGGGATTTAATATATGTTATCAAACCAAGAAAAATTTACCAAGAGAAAGATGTGAGTGATACATATCTTCTGTCTCTGGCCCATGCTTCGGGAGCATAAGAATTGATTTGCTCATAGGAAAACCTGCCACTTGATGATATTTATTTCGAGGAAGGGGTAAAAATATAGAAGTGTGCATTAGCAAATAAACCATCACAGCATCTCCAGCCTGCATATGATGCAATTAGAACCTGATAGTATACACGCATAAATATAGGAACTTTAAGACAGTGATCTAATTGTTATTGCCACACACACACACACACTCAGAGAGAGAATAATTGATGCTAACCCTTCTTGATAGATGTATCCATGCTGCAGAGGTTAATAACTTTATGATCATGCTTGAATGGTTCCACTGTCAGATATTTGAAATTAATAGTGTCAGATATGGCAAAACTATAACGTCGTCACAAAACAAAACTGCTTAAGCCAAATATAATAATTTACCAGCCAAAAGACAAGGAAACTGAATGGCAGAAAAGTATTCAATAGAAAAGCGTAACTGTTGAGTCTGTAGAAAGCCCAACAACGGTGAATTATCAGAAACTTTTATCCTTTTTATCTATTGTTAATATCTTTTCTATCTCATTCATGTCCCTAATTTTCTCTTCTCTCCAAAAACTCCCAAACAAAAGAAAAGAAATCACAAAAAATTATTTCCTCCCCTATTCACTTTCTTTCTTTTCTTTTCTTTCCATTAAAAACACCCAAACCCTATGTTAAAGAAGTAGGATGAGACATAAAAGAAGAGATAAGGATGAGAAATAGATAGAACCGGAATGAGAGAGAAGACAGCGAGAGGAGGAGAAAATCACAGGATTGTGATATCGGTAATTCATTTCATTTTATAAATAAAAATTCAATATGTCACAGAAACCAGAAACACTTACTTATAAAATAGAAAACAGAAAGTACCAAGCACTTAATTATGAGAATTGAAGGTAGAAACCCAAATGTTTCAAACCTCCATGGTACGGATTATTACCGCTTCACTAGAATAACTTTGCATGTATAAACTCTGGGAGAAGAAGAAACCTTTGGGGTTAAATATATATTTTTCAATTGTCAAAAGGTGAATCCCAAGTACTAAGAGGAACATCACTACCACTCTCCTCAGGGGTATGCTTCGCCTCTCCAACTACTAACCTGTAGACAACCTTCGCCTCTAAAATGCTCCAACCAATTTCTTTCCTATTGTGGACATAGATGAGCTTAGTTGGTCGTGTAGGCACGCTAGACTCCTCCATCCAAGTCTTGGAAGATACTCATGGTCTCATAGGTGCCAATATTATCGTCTGCTTCCAGTTATAAAGCCATCACCACCCTAATTGGATGTGTACATCCATGAGGAAAACACCTTTTAGATGCAAGAATTGATTTATTTATTTTTGACCCAGCGACATAGGAAGGTTGAGGGTTTGGTTCGCCTTCAATTTCATCCTAGATAAAACTCTCTCAACGATGACAACTACCACCATTAATGACTATATTAAAAGAGACACCATCCAACACCGCTATATACTTGGAATCTGATGATTCTCAAATCATCCTTCTTAGGACTAGTGAAAATGCACCTTACAACACTGAACTGGTTTCCCTCTTCTAGGTATATATGAGCTAACTCAGTTCGATACTCACCTCAAATTCATCTCCTTAAGCGCTCCCGCTCCTCTCTTTGAACTCCCTTAGTTAACCCTACCAGTCGCCTGAACGGTTGGTTGGGGCGCTTGGAAAACTTAGACCCCATCTCATGGCATGAGAAAAAACTTCACTTGCTACTAGATTGAGACTTGGAACAACAACACCCTTCCGTTTGTCTCGTGATGGTCCTGCTGTGGTATTACTAGCTGTAGAAGACACCTGAGATGCGGAACGTGATTGTCTAGGAGGCCCTACTTATAAGTAGGCCAGAATATTGCATAGCAAGATATCTTTTGATTAATGAAATTTCTATAGGGTTATTTTCCATTCTCTGGTCTTCTAGACTTGTTTTCCTTGTGGATTTGAATGTCCTGCGTGGAATCTACAGCCATTGACCAAGTGGATAGTTGGTTTTGACCACTAGAACAATATATTTAGTTTTGTTCCTTGCTTCCGTCCTATGTCCGCAACTAACTGGGAATAACAAGGACATCGTCACACATAGCCCTCTAATGAAAGTTCAGGTAAAAAGAACAGTAATAGTGGATGATGATATTATATTAGAAACAAATGTTGCATGCCTTATCATAACCATAGCATAACGCATTAGGAGATCTTTGTTTCTCTGGCATTATCTTCTCAATAGTCCTCCAAACTATCTGAAACACAACCAAAACAAAGATTTGAGTAGGAAAATGAGAAATAATTTATATGAATTTTACCAGTGCAGCAAGAAAAAGTAATCAAAGAGAAGGATACAATACTAAATTAAAAGGTCGTGTTTTACGTATCTCTAGGTTGACATAAACAAAGGGGTGTATAGCACTTACACCGCCTAGAACCATGCTTATTTGATGGGATGGGTAATGCTTACATATAAATGAATTAAAAGAGCTCTTACTTGTTTATCTTCTAAATATCTAATCTTAAATCCAATGCCAACAAAGTACAAAATCAGCAGCTGTGCAGCCAAAACTTTATATTTGTATAAAATACAAAGGAAAAACAAAAAAGGAGAAGGTGAAGATATTGCTTATATTATGAGACTGAAAACCTAAAAACTTTGATAATGCACACTCTGAATAATCTTCAGTGCAATCAAAATACAACCCTTGAGTGTAAACCGTGCGAATGCATTATACGTGTCATTAGTATTAATAAATATTCCTGCACTTCAACAAAATCAAATATGCAAACAATAAGATTTTCCCTAGACAGACCTCGGATTGAGTCCAGCAAGAATCGGGACGGTAATGGAGTAGTGGAGGCGCATTTTCTGAAACGACGACGAAGCACTTATTCAAGAGCTTGCGATAGTCTGGAGAATCGTCTGGTGTGAGCAAATAGTCTAATCCGCAGCAGGCAATGCATCTCCGATTGTTGCAGTGGCGGCAATCCGTCGTCGACGTCGATGGTGGAACCAAAGACATGACTGTTTCCGACAGCGTTCGAGCTTTTCTCCGATATTGTTTCCATAGCAACTTCGGTACCCTCTTTCTTCTCGCCATTGAACAAAGTACCGTTGTTAACTTCCAAACAGCTGTAAAAAAAGTACGGAGTAATAAACAGCTGTAAAAGGTGAAGTTTTAAAAGGGGCAAAGTTACGCAAAAGTGCCGTAGCCTAACGCCACGCGGTTCAGTCGATTGAACTAAAACGCTACGCGGTTGCGTTAAAGAAACGTCTAAAATTGCAAACTTACGCTACGCGTTTGCGTCAAAGGTGGTCTTTTATAAATGCGGGGTTATTTTGAAATTATATAACGGCTTCTTTTCCCAGTTACATATAAAATCTTTTTTATTATATACTAGCAAGTAACATCTAAATCCTTTTTATTATATACTAGCACCACAGCACGGGCGTGTCTTCTATTTTAATTTAATTTATTTATAAATTATATTTTTTTTAAATGTCGTTATTAATATTGTCTTTATTTCTCAAAAAACATTACTTTTTTTTTTGAATATTTAGATTGTATACTTACATGAGATTTACATATACAAATTATAAAAATTTTAAACACTTCTTTTATTATTAATGTTATTATAATAAAATATACTGACTAACTTATAAGTTTGTAAGTTTATTATTATCGATCATATATTTATTGTAATCATATTATTACATTTAAAATTCATTAATATTTTTTTTGGTATATTGTTCATAGTAATAATTATTTGGTTTGTGTTAATATATTAAGGTTGAGAAAAGTTTTTTTTTTTGTTCAATTCCAATGAGATAGTGTATGTGTCCATTTATAAAATTTAATTAATACAGTGTGTAATATTACACAACTTTTATGTTTTATTATTAAAAAAAAATTGAAAAATAGGTCCTTAAATTCTAATCAATTTTGGATAAACTCCCTTCCGACAAAAATAAAGAAAAAACTAAAAAATAGGATTACGATCACACACGCTTACTTTATATATATATATATATATATATATATATATATATATATATATTAATTTGAGCACATGCTTGCTTCGGTGTATATATTCAATTTTTATTGTTACTTAATATTACATATTTATAGCGATGTTTGTCAAAACATGCATAAATATCATGTAGCGATGGTATATAATTGTAAGAAAGTTAGGGTAGAGAAAGAATCTTTTTGATTCGCCAATTGCATGCAAGTTATCACTCCAAACGGCAAAAATAAGGAGCATCATAGATTCACGACTAAAATATAGGGAGCATCATACAGAATAATCATAATTTTTTTTAAAATTTTTATATATATTAAAACATGTGTATAGATATATGTTTATGTTTTAATAAAAAATCATATAATTTTATAGTATAAAAGTTTATATTTAACAATAATTTTAATGTAGATATATGAATTATTAGAATTGAAAAATAACTACACACATGTATTAAGAGACTAATTTGTTTGTACCAATGCATAATTATTTCATATTACATATATTAAAAAATTAATAAGTGTCTATTTCTAAAATTTTTACAGTAAAATTTAAAATTTATTTGAGAATGAGAATTTTTGTGAATTGGAACAGACGATCATTCGAGTAAGGTAAAAAAAAAAATACAAACACAAACATACGCACGTAATACAAAACGGAGAGAACCGTTGCGTATTTAGAGTCGAGGTTTTCCTACCATCTTTAGAATTCCCTTGATCTTTTTACTGTCTCTCTCGATAAATATTAATTAGTACTCGTTTTTTTCAATATCAATTGGTATAGCATATAATGCTTTTTTACCCCAATTTTGAACATGTGATGTTTCAATCATAGAAATCTAATGAGGACTTCCTACAATTGATCGCTGTTCAATATGTACGTACCCAATTAGTTTCTGTTTCTGCCATTGATTGTTCTCCGATATATGTTGTGTCTGTGTTTCTGAATCTTATATAGGTTTTTCTTTTTCTTGGTTAATTTCTTTAAGTTTATTTGTTTAAATCTTAATAACTGTTACGTTTGATGCAGAAAACAATGCAAATTTATGGTTATAATGGATATTACAGGGCTTTCTGAATCATATATAGTTTTTTCTTTTTCTTGGTTAATTTGTTTAAATTCTTGATAACTGTTATGTTTGATGCAGCAAATAATGCAATTTCATGGTTATAATGGATATTATAGGGCTGATTCTTGATTTTTGGTTCTGAAATGGCTACCCAAGACCAAAACATGGACCCCCACCTTCAATCAGGTAACAATGTTGATGTAAAATATCCCTAATTTCAATTTGTAGCATCTTGCCCCAGATTTTATTCTCTTTGTATTGTAATGTGTCTCTAAATTGTTATGGAAATAATTGAATTTTTCTTCTCCATGTAAGGAGATGATATGGACTTCAATGTTTTCCTTTTCTCATAATAATGAAAATCTTAATTTTGTCTCAAAGGAACTTGTCTACACAGCTTCAAGTTGTCGGTTATGATTCAAGTTCGACTAATGTGGCAGTGCGAAAAATGTTGAGTACTGAGGAAACCTATCTAGTGATAGTTTTATGGTATGAGCAGGAAAAAAGAAATCAACGAACTGATTAAATTACCTCTTCAGTTCCAAAAGAAGAGCCCCATTCTCAATCGTGCAAATATATAATATTTCTTTCCATGTTTAACCTTGAACACATAGGTTTCAGCTTTGAGTGGGGTCACGATGATGAGAATAAAATTTCGAACTTGAAAACTATTTCCTTACAAATTGTAGGCGGGTACCTCTGTGTGTATGCGTGTGTGCGTCTGTCTCTCCCGTATGAAGGGTGTAAATCTATTCAGTCAGATACCTTATCATATGATGATTCTACTCTTTTTTTTATATGTACCTTATGATAAGAATGAGTTAACATACATGTTTCTACATATACGGTGCCTAATATAGTAATATTGGCCTTGTTGCTAGTTCTTTTTATTTTTAATTTTTTGGTTTAAACTTTTGCCAACAGTTTATCAGCAACTTGTAATTCCGAGTTGCAAATAACAAGATCTGCCGGTGCATATTGTTTGTGAATCTTTGCATATTATTTATCATTTATCATGCTAAAGTTTCCTTGGTTGTGTTCATGATTTCCTGTCAAATTGTAATTGTTTGTCATTTCTGCTACTTATCAAAGTTCAATTACTATTTCTCCTGGGTAAGCACAGGAAAATGTCTTATTGTGATAACTACATCCTTTTTCCTTGGTCACTCCAATTAAGTTTTAGAATTGCTGTTTCAGGACTTTCCCTCTCTGATCTATTACTTATGGACTCTAATTACTCCAGAGAAAATGGATCTTTCTGTCAAAGTAAGCATTACTACCTTTTGTGGGAATGTTCAGTCTTTGTGCAAACTTCTCAGAATGTTTTCTTTAGTATCTTTGACTTATACAAGCTTGCAGCCCTCGACATACTAGCAGTACTAAGTTAGACTTTTCATTCACTTTTAATCTGGATGAAAATAATCAAATTCTTATGCCAGATTCAAACGTAATGAACAATTGACATGAAACTGTGATATTACCTTTTCCTAGATTGTCTTATGTCTGTCAGATTTCTAGGCTATTTGTCAGATGGTTCATTTCACTTAATAATTTGATTGTTGTGTTAACTTAATAATTTTAGTGGTACTGTGATACTCTGCAAAGTGTAGGGTTTTATGAATTAGCTGAGAGTTTAACCAGTCTAACACTGATTGCGTGATGAGATCTTGGGTACTTGTCATTATGAGCGTCAAATTGGAATATGAAGATACGTTTCTGAATCATATGTATTTTCATATACCAAGTATACTTGTGTGTGTCAAACTTGTCTTTTGTGTAGATGTTAGGATGAACTAAATGAGGCAGCCGTGAAGCTCGTTCAAGGATTTGCATCTATTTTCATGCTTGTATTCAAAATATACCATCAATGACATTTGAATATCAACTAAAAGTTCTTCATATACAAAATCATGATAATTTCATTTAGTTTTAAACTTTGGTCCAAACAATTAGGAATATGTAAAGTATCAAAAAGGTAATATTTGCTACAAGTCATACTAATAAGCTCAAAAGAATCATGCCAATTTTAAGCATAAAAAGGTTGAAATGGGCTTGAGCTTGCACTTCTGTATGTTGCACCTATATTTATTAAATAAACCAATTGATAGTTTTACTCTTCCTTTCTCCAATCATTCCACTGCTATTTCTTTTACTTGTTCTTATTAATTCACTTTTATTACTTCCTCCATTCTATATTGTCTTTCAAAAATACAAAGTAAGCTAGATTTTTAATGGAGGCAATATGATCTCTTTAGCATCTGGTAGAAATTATGACTTGTTTCCTGAATGGCATATGACTTGTTTTCACATTTGTTTATAATGCATTTTTGCTGATTAGAATGCTCCTGTGCGTCAAGTATCTAAGAATTCGAACTTTCATTACTGTTCTACTGTGCTTAACAAATTATGAATAGTTTCAAGGATATAATTCAGATACAAGTTGTCATGGTCTCATGGGTATGGTTGTACTTAATATTTTGGAAGTTACTTCTGTGTGCATTTTATAACTTGTAGCTTAACTTATCAGGTCCTCAAGAGAGGATGAATAAATTGTTATCTGAATCTGGCAATAGGTTCTGCGCTGATTGTGGATCGCCAGATCCAAAATGGGTGTAAGTATCTCTTATCAGTTATAGTAATAACCAAGGTCAAAAAGATCATTATACACATTTAATTTAGTCTTGCCTGGTACTTAATTTGTTTTATTGTATTTTTGTTTCCCTGCACATTAGTTAATGCCATTATATAACTATATTATTTACCGATAACCAGATCTCTGAACATCGGAGCTTTTATATGTATAAAGTGCTCTGGAGTACACAGAAGCCTTGGAGTGCATATATCAAAGGTATTTTTTTTCCTGCAGGAGATACGAATGTGTTTGGCTAGAACTAGGACCTCATTTTCAATTTGATTCCCAACGCAATTTGTTCTCGGATCATTAGTTATTGAATCTAAAAAATAAGTTTTCAATTTTAGTGTATATTGTAACTTTTTCGAATATCCAATGGAAATGTTTACGTGGAAATTGGTGATGACATGGCCTCTGATGTAT
Source organism: Centella asiatica (assembly GCA_014636745.2). Lineage (NCBI taxonomy): Eukaryota > Viridiplantae > Streptophyta > Magnoliopsida > Apiales > Apiaceae > Centella > Centella asiatica. The sequence continues at coordinate 3,278,958 of CM025785.1, forward strand.
TCTTACTTGTTATGACTATGACACATGGATAGTCAATGATAAAAAGGAAGAGGTCCAAGAAAAAAGGGAACCGGAAAAAGAGGCTTCATTATCCTTTTGCTTAATTTAATGTTTACTAAATTGATTTAATAAGTGGCACCAGTCATGTGGTTCATGTCACAGGTTTTCTCAGCAAAGCTAGATGATTGGACAAATGAGCAAATTGACGATTTGGAAGAATTAGGGGGAAATGAAGCTGTAAACTCAAAATATGAAAATTTCATTCTTGACGACATCAAAAAACCAAAACCAGATTCTTCCATTGAGGATCGTGCTGATTTCATTAGGTATAGAAGTAATTTTTTTTGTCTTCCTGTATAAATATCATACTGAGTTGGTTACATTTGTATACAGGAGGAAGTACGAACTGCATCAGTTCTTAAAACCTGATGAAAAGATGTCCTGCCCCTTTCCGTGTCCATCACCGTCATCCAATGGCAGTTCTACAAGCAGTAGCTCTGGTTCAGCCCCGGAGAAGAAAACTTTTGAGAAGAATAGCAGTCACCGAAACCATGGTCTTGCACATGCATTCCGCAACAGTTGGAGAAAGGCTGAAAGCAAGTCCACTAAGAAGTGCAGCAGCTCCATGGTAATGATTTGTGCTTTTATGAATAAGCTGTCATTTATTTTTTGAACAGCTTCATAAATATATTATCGATATAGAAATCGAGAGGATTCAATTCGGGCTAGAATATAAATGATCACATCCTGTAAGTTTCAACCTTGCAACTTTATATAGATGCAACTTTGTAAACAAGTTGCACTTTATACAGATGTAACTTACTGAGCAGATGCTAGCGATTGCAAGTTCCTTGCTTTCCATAGGCCATGTTATAATTTGGTTAATGTGAAATTTGGGAACAAGATAAATGCAAGTAATGAACTTAATATACAATTACGGCTCATTTTATATAGGGTTATTCTTAAGGGTCCCTTTTCATTTACTGTTTGAAATTTCAGTTGAGAAAAAGATGTGAAGGATAGAGTTGGAGTGAAAATGAATATGGATGATGAAATGTGCAGTTAATAACAGAGAGATGGGTTTGGGATAGATTGGGAAGAGAGAGTGAGATAATCTAGAACAGAGAGAGTGACTTAAGACTTTTGAATTTGAGGTACAAAATGAGAACAAATTAATGAGGACATATTTCGAGATGTAAGATATAACAATATATTCCACGTCAATCATGTCTTTGGTGCAATTTAATCATCATATTGGTATGACTATTTGACATAGATGCCTGAAATTGGTTACTCTAATGTCTTAATTTTTACTCTATAGGCAGGTATGGTAGAATTCATAGGATTAATAAAGGTGAATGCGATCAAAGGCACTAATCTAGCAATCCGTGATATGATGACCAGTGATCCCTATGTAATCCTGTCGTTGGGAAACCAAGTAAGCTTTCTTTTGCTAATAAGTTCATTTGATCTTGAAGGTGTAGATAGCTTTTGTGCTGAATCTTCTCTCTGAATACGTTGCAGTCAGTTAAGACGCGTTCCATTAAAAATAATTTGAATCCAGTATGGACTGAAAAGCTTATGTTGTCAATTCCAGAGCACATTCCTCCTCTTAAGCTGGTGAGTCTATTTTCCAGGAAAAATAATCTGGTATAATATTTCCAAGGAAAAAATCACAGACGACTTAATGGAGTACATTATAATGCTAACTTTGATTTAGCTGTTTTTGTAAGATATACACAGCTGATATTTCTCATGCTCTATTCTTATTAAATATTAAATGCTAAAGTTCATGATAGTAGTCCCGTAGTTCTCTTGTGCCATTGATGCCAAATTTGCTGACTTGGTGAAGTTTTATAAATCATTTAATGATGAATCAGTTTCATATGTTCTTATTAAATTGAGTCAGTTTGAAATGGTAAAAATAGTTTAGCACATAGCGAACCATATAATACTCATATAACCATCCATCTTACTTCGGTTTTAAATTACCTGGTTTGGAATACTCTTCAATTCAAATGTTGAAGTAGCTCACTTTGCTATTATTGTCTTGCAATACTGACGTCGCTTGCCTTCGTATTTTTATAAAGGCAAGTGATTGATTGTATATTTTGGAATGGAAGGAAATATTTCATAAACCCGCGGGGTTGCAGGGGCAGCCTCAAAACTATGCCACCACCATGTATTTTCAACAATCTTCTCAAGTTCTCGTTTCTTTTCTTTTTCTTGGTTTAATAATATTATTATTAGTTCTTTCATTGATGCAGTTCCCAAACAACTATCTTAAATTTAGTAACTTAAACTAATCTGCTCCAAAATTTTCAGATCTTATTTTCAGTTTCTTTCCCCCAATAGACCCACATTTATCTGACTAAGTAGGTCAGCTGAAATGTGTCAAGAGACTTTTCATGTTTATTTATGTGTGTGGAATAAAAATTTTAGTCTCACTCATGCAGTTACGCTCTAGTGGAAAATGCTTTGCATGCACTGTTATTTTGGTGGTCGTAGTTATCCTTCAAATCTTTGGTGCTTTCTTCCACTTTCCCGCCCCCCCAACCCCCCTAAGGCCATTCTTTTCCTATTTGTATATTTTAGACCTCGATATGCACACAAATTTGCTTAAACATTGGGTAGTATATGGATATTTCTTTGAGAAAAGGAAGGTGAGGGTTTCGTTTGTACGAATTGCCCTATTTACAGTACAAAGATACTAAATTACACAATTAGCCATCCTATTTCAAGTCAATTAAAGGACTTTGGATGTACAAAATCCCTCGTCTTCCTGTACCCCTTTCTTTAACAAATATTGCCTCCGTTCCAATAACACTACTGTTTCTTAAAACTTTTTATGCCCCAAATTTGTTCTTATTATATTGTTATTTGAAATAATAGTAATAGTAATAGTTATGTTCGGGACCATTAAGTAGTGAAAATAGTGGAACTAGTTGGAGTAGTGGAATGACATTTAAGAAATTTCATGACTTTTTATAATCTAAAAATATAAATGTATATTTAATTTTGGAACAAACAAAAAAAAAGTATGCATCTTTAATTTTGGAACGAAGGGAGTATTTTGCAATAACACAAATTTGAAGACGTCCTAATTTTCAAATAGAAGACTGGCCATATGAATTGTTAAGGTACATCCCACTGAAGATTCACTTCCATTTTTATTCATTTGTTGAATTGTTATCAATGATTTTTCATCTCTGGTGCATTCTTGATTTAATTTAATCTGATTGTGAGGTATATTATTGTGTTATTTACTAGTTTTTCTGCCCGAACATCTTGTAGAGATTAAAAAAAAAACTTCTGGATCACTTTTGCAGCATGTATATGATAAGGACACATTCACCAATGATGATTATATGGGGGAGGCCGAGATTGATATTGAACCACTAGTCTCTGCTGCCAAAACAACTGAGACTGCTCAACGTGAAGAGTCGAAGCTTCTCGGCAAGTTGGTTGCCAGTGACGAAAGCAATCTAGAACGTGATGGTCTCATCACCCTGGAAGATGGGAAGGTGAAGCAGGACATTGCCATAAAGCTGAAAAACGTCGAAAGGGGAGTGCTACAAATTGAACTTGAATGTGTCCCTCTCACTCAATAACTGGTCCAAAGCATATCAGAAGTGATATTTCGAAGCAGAATTTTCTTTTGCCTCGAAATAGACCATACAGCGACCTTCTAGGCTATGTTTCGAACTTGGAAAACGCCAAGGAAACGAAAACAAAATTTAACTGTATATATGTAAACTATGTAAATTAAAGAACAATAGTAATTTATACAAAACTAATTACAAGACTTAGAGAACACTAAATGAACAGTGTTGAACCACAACATAGAAAGTGGTTTACGCTCCAACAAGCTTTCAGAATTTCTTTTCTTTTGCTTTTCATGAAGTTTACAAGTTCCAGTTTTACGTCACTCTTTGAGAGTGATTCTATTGTGTGAAAAAATGTATCTATCTTATATTTCATATGCCAAATTTTAGTAATTTAAACATTTTAGGAGAGCATATATTCAACTTCATATATGATACTCCGTATAACACGTAGAATTATTGCAGATATTATTCGACTATAAGCAGATAACGATAAAAGAAAAAGACTAGCAGTTGCACATAACTTCTAAAGCTGAAACCTATTTATTAAATGTGAAGTAGCTTCATGCTCCAGGACCTTTAATGCAGCTAGCACAGAACAGTAACGATAAAAGAAAAGTATCTTTATAATGAGAGCTTAAATACACAAACTGCAAGACTTCAAGCATATAGGATTTCAGTACATCATCGCTCCCTCAGAGGATCCAATTAGCTGACAGTCAATGAAAAGTTATCCTTCAGTAAATTTGTTTTACATTAATACTCCCTGAATCTCCAAATACATGGTCAATTTATGGAAGTTGATAGACGAGAGTAAAGGAAGTTGTTTACCCTTCTAAGTCTTTAGATATATACTTTTTTAGTAAGAGGCTTCATCCTCTGCTGCTCCTCTAGGTGGCAGATCATAGTTTGATGCATTCTCTGAGGTCTTGATTATGGAGCTGCTTTTTGACTTTTCACCTTCACAAAAGACAGGACTTTTAGATACCAAGTCAGATTGAGTTCCCTTGCATTTAAAATTTTCAGGTGAGATTGGCAAACTAGTTTTACTTTCACGGGGTACTTCAGCAGATGCAGGGGACTCGGGAGTCTCGGGATATTTCCCTGACAACTCTGTAGCCCTATGAAATAGCAGATGAGCAACTGTACGGTCGATTGGATTGGTCTCAGCCTCTACCTGTGGCATTCTGGCAAACCGGACAGTAATATGCTTACAGTTAGTTGGATAAAAGGGAGTACAGTTTGTTTTACTAAACATTAAACTGAATACCCTAGGTTAAAGAATGATGAGAATAGTTCCTTTAGAAGATCCATGCATATTTGACACCATCTATCAAGATCCACACATGACATAAGTACAGATCAATTAATTAAGAAACGACCTTGTAATGGTGGTGTATTCGGTACTTTGAGATGAGACTTTGATTATTATATTTGAGAATTTTCTCCTTTAAGCATATAGTGTGTTCCTTCTCCCTAGAATTTATATATAGAGTTGCTAGTGGAACCCTTAATAATCCAACTGGAGAGCTGGATTATTATAATTCAAACTGAACCATATAGCCTCTCCAGCTCTTTATGATGCTACTCATACAGAAAGACAAATGAAAAAGAAAAGGAAAACGCACAATGACATTTCCAAAAATTATTTGTTTCAAGTATTTATCTTAAGAACTGCAATTCTACTAACCTGTTATTGCTGTTTCTTTCTTCTTTTGCGAGAAATTTAAGATCATTTGCGCTACTTATGTTGGTGCTGGTTGCATCTTTGGTATATTGCCTTTGCATAGCACTCTGAGCCAATCTATGTAAGCTATCTCGGATACATAGTCTTAGTTGAATGTCCATCTGCAAGGAAAAATAGCTTTGGACGTGAATTGTGATAAAAGTCAATAATTATACTATGAAAAATTCTGCCACCGACTATAAACAAACCTTAACAACAATAGCTTGAAGCTGATAAAGTATGGCATCCTGTAGTGAACATTTGTCAATTCCCGTATAGATTGTACTAGAATCATCCTGCTGTATGATTGAATTTGGATCAAGAGATGGAAGCGTATTCTTAAAATCATCAACATCAAAGTTCCCTCCTACAAACTGGATATGACCAAACTGTCTCTGTTGTTTTTGAATTGCAAGCATGGCTCGCATTTGCTGTTGCCTCCTTAATTTTTCAATCTTTTCCTGGGGTGTCATTGCTAGGGGTTTTGCTGGACTTCCTGGAAACTTGTCAAAGGTATATGAATCACCAGAAGAAACTCCAAAAGCAGATGGCACCTTTTGGTTATTTACACCAGGATGAAAACATGGCAAGACAGGATTCACAATATCATTATTCTGTATATCCACATGCAAAGGAGGATCCAAAAGTGTAGTAGAGAAATGCTCATCTTGCTGAGACTCTTGTCCTTGAAGCTGCATTTGCTGATTGATCCTCAGAGATGTAGATGTATCACCAATCTGTGTGCATTGGCTTTTATGTTGCAGAACTTGGTTCCCCGATGAAGGCCAGCTACTAAACAGATCCTGAATTTGTCCAGCTTCACATTCTTCTTCTGATCTTTTACGGCTCTTCAACAATTCCGTTTTCCTACTCATCTGTACACAAGAAACAAACTCGAGCAAGACTTTGATGTTCAAAACGTAAATATAAATATAAAAAAACAGAAAATTGAGGGAAGTTGATAGGACGATGTTACTCTTTAGCATGAGATAGGTTCTCTATGTTGTATTGTTGTCTTTCCTCAAATTGGGGTTTACGTTCCTAATAAATGTGATCAGATAACTAAAGGTTTTGTACAGAATATTAAAATGTGATGACAATGGATGTTGTGTTGAAGGTGATGATTCTCCTAAAAGTTAATGGGGATGTCGTGTTTACTTGGACAGGTGAGGGATAAAGGTTCTCCATTGTTGCACATCTTTTCTACACACGAGGAGTTTGACTGAGTGAGAACTCTTTATCCTTCTCCACTTGTATTTCATCTTATTCTTAATCATTTAACTCTTAACAAAATTATACAAATGTTGTCAAGATGGACGAAGGGGACACAAAGTTAGCAACGTCCTAGAAAAGTTGGACCCCATGGGTCTAATGGGGCCAAGAATTAAGTTTTTCTCAGCGCATGGAAGTATTTGCATGTTCCAAGAAGATAGCATATTTCTTCCATTTTGTCTCTAACATGATTTGAACTCAATTGGTAAGACTTAAGAGGGCAATGATTGGATCCAAGTCCTTAATTAATTAAATATAAATTAAGAGATAGACATTTATCTAAAACAGAACTAATCACACAGGATATACTATTTTATTATCCATGTAAAGCAAAAATTTATCTTACATCGCAGTTAATTTTAGATGGCTACACCAAAATGCTTGAGAACTTTTTTTCTTGCTTGAGTGCAAAAAATTCCCATCTCAAGTCAAGAAATGAAATTCAATTGTAAGGATCATATCTAACAGATTGGAGAACATCAGAGTGGATGTTTTTTACATGCATCTACAAGTAAATGTAAAATACAAGCGAATGTTTTTATCAAGTTGGCATATATGCACAACTATGGATTTCAATTGGAAGACAGGTAAGAAAAGCTGTCTCCAGTAAGGATGAGTTATTATGTACTTAATAATGGGGCATATTGCATTATTTATTTTAATATTTGTCCTTATAAATAATTTTATTTTTCTCTTCCTATTAATTCTTTTGGAGAAAAATTGCTGTGACACATAACATTTTTTCCAACTATATATAGGTCTTAGTTCTTGATCAGAATAAGACGACCAGGACCTACCCACCAATGATTCACCTCTAGCATATTTTCTATATGGATTTTAATTAGTTACTTTTTTTGCAGTTGACATATGCTTTACTGTATGTATATAATATGAAACTTATCACTAAAAGCAAAGATATAAGAGGAAGCCAGAATCTCCAGAGTAGGGCAATCATTTGATGTAAATATATTAAACAACGATGAAATTAAATCTTACAGAAAGCGGGACACTATTCAGTTACCTTCTCCGCGAATCTAGTTGGGGTTGCAACATTTCTGGTATCAATATTTGGGTTAAACAGTCGAGTCTTGCTAACCAAGTCCGCCGAGTTCCGCAAAATCTGACAAACAATTTCATATATACTTTTACTCATGCCATTTAAATAAGGGATCTGAAGATGCAAAGCAATGTCGGAATAGAACGTGTTGAACTAATGAAAATGAAAATGCATATTGTTCTCATCTGTGGATACCTTATCCTTCACAGAGAGATTACTGTTTCTTCCTGCATGCTCTAGGTGACTTATGTTTCGTGGCACAATTGGTGGAACATGGGAGGTGATATCATTCACTTTCTCATTGCCAGGAGTAAAGGTCTGATCTTGGTCTAACTTATACTCTTCTTTTCGGAAATGCTCAGATGTATTCGTCAGTACTCTGGACCCTGGAGTTGAAAAATCCATCAACATAGAAACTGACTGGTCTGGGCTACTACTTATAGCTTTAGAAGAGGACCATGGCTCATCAGCATTCTCAAGACTTGCTCGTCCAAATACAGGATCACCGTTGCTGCAAAATATCACTTGTAGAATATTGGGATAAATGATCACAGTAAAGAAAAAGGAGAAAATTACAGTAATATTAGAAGGAAATTCTCTGAGATAATTATCCAACACAATCCTTGTATCAATTCTTATAGGAAAATAATTGATTCTATTTAGATGTACTGCTTTTACTGCAAAGGGTTTGTTTCCTTTAAATTTTTTTCCTCCAATATTCTGTAAATACATAGCAGACATTGAAGCTAATGAGTTATAGAGTACCACGATTTAAAGAAAAACTTGGTCCTTGTTCCGTGACTTCAATCTACTAGTAAAAAGGAATTTTTTGTTATAAAGAATATGGAAATGGAGATTAAACCAATGAAAATAGCAACTCTCCAATAGTTAGCAGGGATTGCTTTAACCAAATACAGTTTCAGAACTTTTCTGACTGCAATGCCATTGAATTTGAGAATATGTAGTGGGTGTGCATGTATATATACATGTGAATAAAGTTTTGGAGGTAAAAATATCTCAAAATTTCACACTAACTAAATTTGTTCAGGATAATGATACCAAGATTGTGCATTCCACCATTACCTAAAAATTCTATCAAGATCATCGAAGCTTCCAATGTTATCCCAACCATAGTCAACGAAATCACAGTTCTCTTTTTCCTCATTTTGATTCTGAAAAATCTGAGAACCACCAACTACTTTAGGTGGCTCATCTGCAAAATATGATGCACAAATAAGACCTCCCACGAGCTAATGGTTTTAATAAAAATATATATATAATTACACTAAATTGTTAAAGAGTTACAATACCAATGTCCTGGTCAGGTTTAGTAGCATTTGACAAAGACAAATCAGTCCATGAGCCCATGCCATGTCTGGCAATCACAAGTCCTTCATTTCTATCAGATTGAGAATTTTTCTCAAGTTTACCCCAATTCAGTTCAGTTCTAGCAAGAGGCTTCTTAAGTTCAATAGGCTTCACTTTAGCAGCTTCATCATTCCATTCCTTTTTAATATGATCACCAAATAAATCTGAAGGTCTTTCTTCTCTTCCATGAGGATATGGTACAATATGATCATCACTTTCAGCAGCCTCACCCCATAATATATTTACAAGCTGAAAGTAAACATAGTACAAAATGACACCATCACATGAGAAATGTGCAATAAATTAGTTACATGACCCATACAGAGTGATATCAATACAAGACATAAACTGGTATTTTCTCTGTTCACACAAAAAAGTTACATTTCATTTTGTTCACACTATGTCTGTTTCTAAAATTGAAATTATAATATGAATTGTTAACTTCTTAAACTAACAAAGCTTGTATATACTAAAACATCTCAGGTATTCAACAAAATAACATCTCTTATTAACAAAATCAAATGAATTTACAATAATTTGCAAGTGCTGGTATTGTTGAGATGGTTTTAGTTGTAATATGGCTGACTGACTGGTGAATTGGTGATGGTTCAGAGAATAATGGTGGTGATGCTGCATATGCTGTAAGTGCTTTTTTCCCTTTTCTGTTTCAGCTGTACTTCTATTTAGTCTTTCTTTGATTATTAGATATCACAATTCATATCATTGATCTAGATTTTGTAAGACTATTTAAACACTAGCACTGAATTGACATGTGCATTGTACATCTCAACATTAATTGCCTTGCCATGTTTATTGTACACCATCGACTGATGACATGGCAATACTAATTGAACATAAAAGGAAATGAGAGTAAGATCATCTATTTGAAAAAATTACAAATACAATGACTCAACGTCAAACAATTATTTAAGTATTTTATGCTTGTTAACATCATTGTAAAAATCTCCGCCTAAGCCGATTGATCATTTGTCCACGGCCTAGCGCTTTATCCTGTCAAACTCCAATTAAACCAGAGTAACTGTGAGGCGTTATCTTACCGCCAATATACGAGCTAGTGTTTTTTGCAACATTGCTTATTACTTATGGAAAAGAGAATTATGATAGTACAAAAATATAAACGTGGTAAACTCTTTCTAAATCAACATATAACCCAACAAACGCTAAAAACAAACAGAATTCTCCCTCATTTCATTTCAATTTCTTCAATTTACAGAGCAATTAGAACAGAGAGAACAAAAAAACAGAGCAAACCCACTTTTACCTCTTCGTCGTTCCAATCAAACATTGCTCACAAAGCGGCAAAAGATGGAAACACGAAATTCAATTCCGACCACGGAGCTGACAATAACTGACCAAATCATGGCCGAATTAAATAAACTAGGAAGTCCTCAAAAACTCGAACCAGGCAAACAAGTTAAACCCAAATCCAAATGAAAGCTTGAAACAGAATAAGAATCGTTCTTCCTTCAGAATTATGATTTTGCTGGATTCACAAGATCAGTTTGCAGAGAGTTCGAGAGTAGAGAGAGAAAGAGAAAGAGAGAACACGTGGTAAAAATGAATGGTGGAAATTTTTCGAAGGTGGAAAGACAAGTAGGCGTATCTAAAGTTGTGGCCATAGCGAAAGTGTGATCTTTTGCTGCTGCTACCAATTTTCATTTTTCTTTTAAATTATTTGAGTTTGATTTATTGTGGTGGGTGTTAACTTGGGGGAGTACAACTTCTATTAAGAAATAAAGATTAAATGCATAATTTCTTATTTTTAACTCATACATACGTCTAGGCATGTCAAAGAGACGGTCATAAGACGCGAAACAGTTTTAAATCTCTATCTACTAAAATTATACAGTGCGTTAAACTCGTCCAACTCGATTAATATTTTTATCAAATTTGTTCTACGTTTGCTCAATTACTCAAAATTATTTTTTTAATTTATTTAATTTATTTTTTTCTTTACTTTTTTTATATTATTCTCTTACAAAAAATTTAAAAATTATTATAAAATATGTTTTATATATAAACAGGTCGAAATTAAATAAGGTGAAATGATAAATCTCATATCCTACTCTAATTTTATAAGATTCAAATAATTAAATTTTATTATGGTCTCAATTGAGCAGAATATTAACAATTTGAGTAAAATTATCATCCTTACATACAACATTCACATACCATGGGTATGTAAATTTAAAACCATTCCTTCTCATATTTTAATGAAATCAACAAGACGATCTAATTTCATATTTTACATTATTGCTTACACTTAAAAACCACTCGATTCCAACCTTTAATTTAAAATTACTGCAAAAATAAATAACTCGTTTCTTTTTACGCATATATTCCTAATACATAATAGCCCAAAGACGATCTTAAAGTAGGTCAACCCAAGTTTTTAGCGACACCTTCGTAGGTTTTGTTAAAAACCCGATTATCAGTAGTTTATTAGTTGATTTATTTAAAACAGTAATGTTACTCGTGTCGTTTGAAGTAAATTTTGTACGCTTATTTATCAATCGTTCAAAGTGTTCTAACTTGAGTTTTGGAAACGACATTATCTACATATACTCAACAATAGCGGTTCGAATCACGGCGGAAAATAAAGTCAAATGACTACTGGAGTACTTCCATGTCCTAAAATGATGAAGTATCCAAATAAAGAGAGGAGAGAGAGAGAGAGAGAGAGAGTACAAGGAATACAGGGGTAGGGGAAGGTTAGAAATAGAAAATAGAAAAATAGGTGCACTCGTGTAGCACAGTGGGGGAGGAGACATGCTACGAGATATGGAAGAATGGGGATGCTAGCATGAGTTGTAATATCATGCTTTTATCTATAAAATTAAAAAAAATAAAAATACTCAATTATATTTTAAATTTTTTTAAAGGACAGGTAATTAATTGTTCATAATAGATAGAATCTTTTTTAAAATGAAACTTCGTGATATTAAGCTTAAAGCAATTTTTAACAAAATATTTAAAGTAATTACTTTAAAAAGTATTTTGTTATTATACAATTTTGGGAAATTAAAGTTGATGCAATTTATTGAAATTGAAATTGAAATATTTGTATTTCAAAAACTTTAATAGTATTGACTTTTTATACATATTTTATTAAATTTCAATGTTTAGAAAAATTAAATGACGCGTTTTTCCATGGTAATATATGTGTGACTCTCAATTTAGAATATATCTATATATCAAATTACAAAATATGTATTCCATATGACAATTGTGACACATATTCTATGTTTTCTTAACAAAGAATATTTACTTAAAACCCTTTTGAAAAACAAGAAATATACCACTTCCATTATAAAACTAAAGATACATTTATCTTTTACTGTACTGCTATTTATAAATCTTATAATTTTATTTATGATATGAATTTGTAAGAATATTAAAATATAAAAGTTTGTATTTTAAAGTATTCTCCACGTTCTTCGAGATATTTCAATTCAAAATTGTTACAAATAATTTTTTTTAATTAACATATATTGTGTGAATAAAAAATATTTCAAGTTTTAGAACAAAATATTTATATTTCATAGAAATTAGTAAAAAAACAATTAAAACCATTCCAATATATAAAAATACAGTAATAGTTACTAAAATCGGCTCGTGCACGGGCCCGCACAACTTGTTTCAATGAGTATGGAACAAAGTAAGTCTCCCCAAAATTCTACCAATTAAAATACAAAATTCTCTAATATGATTCACTCCGTTAATATTTATCCTAAACCAACTCTCCTTGTCCGTTACTCTAAATTAGATTATATTTTTTAAAATAATTATCAAATTTATTTTTTCACACACACACACACACACATATATATATTTTATACAAAATATTCTAAAATTAATATAAATTATACTTTATATATAATAGGTCCGAAGGGGGATAAGACGAAATGGGAGGATAAATACCTACTTTCAATAATCCCAGTTGTAGTGATGGGCCTAATGTATTACTACTAATTGATAATTTAATTTACGTACAATTTAGAGTCACCAAACACCAAACGTTTATTTTCACTATTTGCTTTAGATATGGCAGATATTTATTTATTTCTTTTCCCATTGCAAAAAATAGGATTATAGATTTTGTTTCAACTTAATATAATAAAAAGAATTGCTATAAGTTGCTATGAGATACTTTATTTGCTTTAAAATTAATATGCATTTTACTTTTTAAATTAAACGACGAAATTTTAAAATTCGAAATCAATGTGATATATGAAAATTTTATATATAATTACCAAAGATTTTTGTCATAAATTATAGGATTACAATAATTATATTAACTAAAATTAATTAAATTAATATTAAATTATAATTTAATATGTCATTATTTAACTGAAAATCATTATGTTTATAACTTTGGAACGAATGATACTATCCACTCCAAGATCTTCGAGAGTTGCTAAATATCATAACCATATAACGTATTTGTGATAGTTCATGATATATATACAACTAAATATTTTTGTTTGTTATTATTTTGATTTAGTATTTCTTAACCCAATTAAGATTTATAATTAGTTTTAGATTAAAAAAAATCTTGTAAGGTAATTGTTATATGTGAAAATGTGTGCGTAAATTTTTAAGTAATAATATTTTGTGTAAAAAAAAAATTATTGGGGTTCAAACAATCCAAGAAGCTATTTTTGACGTGCTGAATTTTAGCTATGTTGTGTATCATGTTTCCATATGCTGATTTCACAAATAAAAAACGAACCATATGTTTTAGCCTTTAGGTATATCATTATCTAATTTTTGTAATCCAAAGCAATCTAGCATTAATAGAAACAAAATTAATTAATATATGATGGTGATAGGCGTTAGTTCCTGTGACAACTGTACAAGCATCCATAATTAAATATTTTCTCTACGGTCACAAACGTACTATGGTGATAGGCATTAGTTACTCACAGAAGTAACTCACGAATTAAGAACTGACACGTATATATGGTCGAAATTATTATTTTTTTATTTTATATAAAAAATAGTGAATAATGAGTTAGATTTTGCTGTTTATGAATTTATATTGTGATTTAATTTGTAAGCATAAATATGATAATAATATTATTATAGATTTTTGGTTTTTTTCTGGAATTTTTTTTTCGACAGTCCTTAAATTATATCAGTTTTGCACATTTAGTTCTCAAGACAAACTTTGTAAAACATGTGCAATCAGGAAATTTCATCAATTACTCATTAAATTTGATAGAAAATACACTCATACGAATCACACGTGTAATTTTTAAAGAATAAAATAATCGATTTATATCATATGTAAACTTTCTTTTTTTACTGTTATCGAGTTATATTAACAAAATATTGACGAAATTTACTAATTGCGTATATTTTAAAAAATTTATGTACTAAACAAGTTGCAAAAAAAATTTGGGGGATGAAAATTATTATCGATCTTAAAAAAGTTAATTAATTAGTTCAATTCATAAGAAGATTTCATTTGATTTAGTATATCAAACAATAAATTGTGTAATCTATTGAAAATGTACCAGTAACATTGGAATTAATTGCTAAGAAAATTCATATAAATATAGTAAAGTTTACGTTTGAAAATATTTGAAATTTAAAAATCAACAATGACAGTACATTCTAGAATGGACGAAATAAAATGTAATTAAATGCTAACAAACCACTAAAAAAACAAAATAAATAAATGCTAACAAACCCAAAAAAACTTAAATGCTAACAAAGGAATTAAAAAGCTAAGAAACAAAAGTATGGATCTTGCAGCAGGCGTTACATTTTATTTTGCGTTACAAACAATGTTTTATTAAGTTATAAATAAAAATAAATAGGTGAGGGAATTAGGAATACGATACAACAAAGAGAAATTGTAAGCCTAAGAAGTTCTTCAACATTAATAGGCAATGGCTACCATCATTACTCCTGACAATCCTTCTCCAGTTGCAGATGCAGAAGCTCTTCGAAAGGCCTGTCAAGGTCTCTCTCTCTCTCTAAAATACAACCATATATGGTATATATATACAGAATATTGGTTGAGCAAAATATCGTTTAATTTTAAGGATTATGACTTTAGGAGTATGGAGGATAATAAACTTCCTCGTTGTTTTCTCAAATAATTTGACGTTTCTGTTAGTTTTGTCCTACTTGCGCTTTTTCTATTGATATCTTTTCCTGCATATTTTTTTATTTTTTTAATCTGATTTACGGTGGTTGTTTGATTTCATTCCCCTCCCCCCCAAATACTTTCCTTGCACTTTAATTCATTTGCAACATTTTACGATATACAATTATTAAGAAAATTTTATTGACCATGATCAAATTTGTCTAAATTGTTATTTTAAAAATATATGGAAAATGAGTATTACAAATTAAAGAAAGATATACACATATGTATATGTCAATATATTTGTCAGATCAAAGTTAAACATCTATAGTCAAATTGTTATTTTGTGTTTAAAAATTTTGTATAGGATGGGGAACGGACGAGAAGGCTTTAATAGCAATACTTGGTCGCAGAAATGCAACTCAAAGACAGTTGATCAGAAAAGCTTATCAAGAGATTTATCAAGAAGATTTGCTAAAGCGCCTTGAATCAGAGCTTCGAGGGCACTTTGAGGTCAGCAAAATTGTTAAAGTTATTTTTATTTTGTATTTTTTATTTTTTTGTGTGTGTGGGTTGGGTTGGGTGGGGTGGTGAGGGGCGGGTGGGGACAGGGGTGCTAAAGAACATATCCATTTAAAATTCATTTATTTTGCCTTTAATTAAATGATCTGAAGCATATTATTATTATTATAGCTCTAGTATCTATAATTTACTTATATTTTTCACACTATCATATCAATTTCATAATTTTTTCAAATTTAAAAAATGAGTTGAATTAATTAAAGTCAACATAAATCATCTGTTTTAAAACTGATCGAGAGAGTTCATTTGCTAATGATTGAACACCCAGTACAATAGATTGTGATGAGTTCCATGTCTCGCTAGTGAACATGTAACTCCTCAAGTTCTCAATTACGGAGTATAATTTGTTGGTTGCTTATGAGCATGAGACGCCTTTTTTTCAATAAATGAGTTAAAATTGTGTTATTAACACTATTTTAAAAATTTCCGCATAGTCCGATTAGTTCTCGTATATGTGTTAGACGGTTCTCTATTTCTTTAATTTTGCCAAATTCTCGTCTAATTCTACATAATTTCGTATAATACTCGTCTAATTGTAAAGTTTTTTTTTTATCGTTTAAATCCGCCTACCGTCCTTTGGCCGTCTTTTGTAATACCGATTGTTAGCCTCCGAAACACTCAAAGCGGACAATACCTTACCAAAGACCAATCCTTCATAACGAGCGAGAAATGGAACTCATCAAGCTGATGCCTTATATTAGAATTTTCATTACAAAGGAATTTAATTTTGTTTTTTGGTTTAATTTTCTTAAATGATTGCAGAAAGCTGTGTACCGATGGGTGCTGGAACCTGCTGACCGAGATGCTGTGTTGGTGAATGTAGCATTGAAGGAAAAAACTTTGGATTATCGTGTGATAGTTGAAATGGCGTGCATAAAGTCTCCTGAAGAGCTCTTGGCCGTGAAGCGCGCTTATCAAAGTCGCTACAAGCGTTCCTTAGAAGAAGATTTGGCTTCCCATACCTCTGGCGATGTCCGAAAGGCAAATATTTCAATTCTTTTAGTTTTATACGAACATTCTGTTTAAGGCTAGGCTAGCTCTAATTTAACAAAAGTGTATGTTTAATTTGTTATTTTTGTTAATATTCTGGTGGATGATTTTATTTTTTCAGTTCTTGGTTGCGCTGATGGGAATATATAGGTACGATGGGGAGGAAATAAATCTGAAGTTGGCGAAATCAGAGGCTGAAGTTCTTCGTAATGCTATCAAGGAACATGAGTTGAATCATGAAGAGATCATCAGAATTGTAACTACAAGGAGCAAGGCACAGATCGTGGCAACTCTGAATCACTACAAAGATGATCATGGCTCTTCAATCACCAAGGTATATATATTGCCAGATAAACATTCTATTTCTTTGTATTCTGAAATATTTATCTTATTATAAAGTTTTCTGATCAATTCACACCCCCTCTTTTATTTTTATCTGTTTTCAATATTTATTTATTTATTTGTTTCTGCATTATTTTAGGATGATCCAACTAATGATTATCTATGTTGATTTTGTTCTTAATTTATTTTACAGCATTTGGTAGATGATCCGGTGAATGATTACTTATCGGCATTACGCACTTCCATCCGATGCATAGCTGACCCAAAAAAGTACTATGAAAAGGTACCCATTTTAATTCTCCACATATATTTTAAGAAATGTGAAAAAACGTTAGGCTAACTCAAGAGGGGCGGTAACGTCTAGCACTTAGCAGATGTTTACTTGGAATTAGTTAGGATTAATAGTCAGGAAATCAGGCGGAGCAAGGCGTTAGGCAGTAGATGGCCGTCTAGGCGTTACAAACCATGAATTTTGTGACGTACATTAAATCAATAATATGTATTAGATCTCCTCCACAAATTGACTGTAAATTTTGTCGATCAGGTGCTACGTTTGGCAATCAATAAGCCAGGGACCGATGAAGATGCACTGACTCGAGTGATTGTGACGAGAGCCGAGACGGATTTGAAGGAGATCAAAGAGCTTTATTTCAAGAGGAACAGTGTGTCTCTTGATCATGCTGTTGCTAAGGAAACTTCAGGGGATTACAAGGCTTTCCTCCTGACTTTACTAGGGAAGGAAGATTAATTAGCTTGTCTCTGTCAAGTTTAATTTCTCTGTGGGGATATATATATTCCCTTGTTCGAATGTATGTTGTTGGCCTTTGCTTGCAAACTTTGATCTGTTTCTCTTGTTTAAACTTTGCTGGATTGATGCTTGTTTGGGATGATGATGATGTTGTTTATGGAACTTGATTATGGTATCTTTATTTGATGGAGCTTCATTATCAATATCAAAGGTAATAGTATGCATATTAAAAAATTATAAATTAATATGTAAAATTTAGATAATATGTTAATTTGACTCTTAAAGAGTGTTTAGATAAACGCTCTATGTAGCCAAAAGAAAATAAAAAATGCTCTATTCAATATAGTGTGAGTCCAATTCACTTTTTTGTAATCCAAAGACTACAAAATTAGTATGATTTTTTTTTTCTTTCATTTTCCTTGACTTTCCTTGAATCCAAACATAGCCTAAATTTTTTTAATGTTTCGGTATTAAAATAAATATCCAAATGCAGGTGCAACCGCAACAAATAAAAATTTGCAAGGTTGAGATCTTTACGCTAAAAATTGTCAATTGAGTTTTTCAAGTATGAATCAAATAACAGACAAAGAGTTTATAATTTGAACAGAACCAAAGTTTGGGAAAATCCACCATACTACATTTACTTGCGAAATAAAATTTGATAGTATTTTAGCAAATTTCATGGGGATCATATGAAGTGCCATAAATTGCAGCTTTAGAAACAAAAATCATTGTTATAGTTGAGTTTTGATAGCTGAGATTATCTACGGATAATATCTGATTTTCTCAACTCCAAATAAAATTCATCGGAAGTGTTACAAACTCCAATAACGGGTTTGTTATTTTTTATTTTTATTATTTATACAGGAATATATATTGCTTTTTTAAGTGTACTCGTTTATATTGCTTTACAATTTACAAAGTTCGCCGAGAACTACTTGATACCACAAAATGTAATCACCACATGTTGTAGTATGCATCGAGCTTGATGTTTTTGAATCATATTCTCTAATAACAAAAAAACCCATACTTCTTTCGTTTAAAAATTATAGATATATATATATATATATATATATATATTTTCATTTAAATATTAGAAATATATTTATATTTTTGAACTATAAATAATAATGAATTTCTTTAAATATCATTCTATAATTTAATTATTTCAATTAACTTTACTATATCTACGATAGTTTATACTATAACTTTCACTACTATTACAACATGATAAATATGAATATATTTAAAATATAAAAATAATTTTTAAAAATCATTATCTTGTAAACATATATCTAATCTTGAAATAGAGAAAACTACTTTGGAGGGTGATAAATATAAGGGGTACTTTGGTCCATATATATTAACTTACCAATAACAAGGTTGACCAAGAGAAAAGAAAAAAAAGTTACCTATAGCAGGAGGGTCAGTCCAAGCAGACAAACTCTTGGGGCTGCTCTAGATAGTTGTACTAAACTTTCCATGCATGTTTGATAGCTTTGCACCGAGTACTACTCCCTATTGTTTGTCCAGCTTTCTACTAACAAGAACGTTCTGCAAGATTATGATGTCTATTTCTCCACAAAAGCAGTACGTATAAGCAACTGAAATTCGACAAATTTTGAATAAATTCAGAGCAATTTCAATTCCAAGATAAATACTCAATCCACCGAAGTCAATCGCTGAAACTTACAAGTTCCAAATCAAAATGTGTTTGAAAACTAAAGCCATTATAAAGGGGAATTGTTACCGTTAGCAACAGGTCAGATCCGGAGACTCTGTTTTCTTGCAGTTGCAGAGCATCGCCCTTTTCCTTAGCTGAATCAACTTGCTTGCTTCTAGGTAAACAACCCAATTCTGAATTAACATTGTGTCGTCAACCCCTTTTCCATATCAACAGGTATTAGAATTACAACACAAATTTTGCAAATAATTAACTTCTGATTCTGTCTCTCCTTATTGTACCAAAATATTTCCAGAATTTCCTGAGAAGAATCAAATGGGTGGTAGAGTAAGCTACTTGTAACAAACAAACAGCCACAAAAGAGCGTGGTTTACTTATGCAGTTGTAGAAATAATTGTTTCGTTGGCTTTGGAAACTTTTGCAGTTCAATCTTTTACTCTGTTTTTATTTACCTACAAGATACCACTAGCCATACTATAAGTATATTCATACCTGAAGGATATTGGAGATATGTCATTCATTTGCCATCATTCTCGTACAGTTTAATGAATTTCAAGGCCATTATAAATACCCAAAGCCATTGCTACTCTCTACGTCACTCCCATCCACAGAGTTAGACTCACCAACAAGTATTTATCACAAATTAATACTATTGAAAACTAAGGAGAATCTAGGAGTATCATACCATATATGCCATTTATGTTTTCTGATATGCACATCTTACGATAAAATTTAAAATTCTCATAACGGATTTGCAGTAAAATTGGTTGGCCTAAATTTAATCATAGAGTTTAGAAGTTAGAAATTTATCATAAACTTGTTCAGAACAAGTTTATGATACACAATAAATTTAGATTGATTAACAAATAACAAAACAATACTTACGATTGATTAATATACAGACGTAGAACATAACTTCATCAAACTAACCCAACGAAGTGGCTAGCGCGATGTGAACTACAAAAACTTACCCAAATATTCACGAGGCAATCTGCAGAACACGGAAATCGATCATCATACAAAAAAACCTAAATCGAAAAAATTGGAGTTCAACAATATTCAAACGGGAAGGAGTATCTAATAGTGCAGTGTCTGTAATTCGGTTTGCAATTTATCCGCTCCAATTAACCCAACGACTGCTTACGCCCCACGGAACACGGTCGGTATGCTTACGCCCCACGCGACGCGGTGGGTCGCTTAGGCACGACGCGACGCGGTGGGTCGCTTAAGCACGACGCGACGCTGTCGGTCTGCTTAAGGAGGACGCCACGCGGGGGATTTGCTTTGACAGTTTGATACTTGACGGTACGCGAATCAACCGTTCAAAAACGGTCCAATAAATTATGGTGTCTCCTTTCTCTTTATTTTAATCTTAATTGTCTTACTAAAATTAAAATTCTGTATTATTGATGAATAAACTAAAGAGGATTTGAATATATATATATATATATAGGAAACTGAGAAATAAAATGTGGTCTATTTTTTTATTTTGAATTATAGTTAATTATCTTATATTTTGTAACATTTTTATGAAATTTAATTGCACGGACAAAATAACACTTGAGAATAAAGAAATGTACAAATTTTAACACGTTTTTATGCTGTATATCATGGTTTAATAATCATGCAAGTTTTTAAGAATTCTTTTATAATTTTATGTTTTTATAAAAACTACTCTCAATATCACACAAGTTATGAAAATTTACATTCATATTCTTGCAAAATCCATCCATCCATGAGGTTGAATTTCCCATAAACATTACAAATATTAAAAAAAAAATTAATGTAACCCATATTTAAAAAATAAACTACGACTTATTTCCTGTGTACTCCTTATAAAACAATTTCATTCCCACCTTTTAGTTATTACAATTTCAGTTGCGACAACATTCATTTTACATAGTGAATTATGAGATTTCTCAATGTTTATGGAGTGCTGAGTCCCTAATATCTTTTACAGAATAGATTGCGCCATGTAAAATATATTTTACATATAATAATTATTACACATAAATTTAAAATTTAAGTAGCTTATGATTTGAGGGTTAAAAACGTAAAACTGACACTTTCTAATGTAAATGTGGAGGACTATGGAATATTGGAATGCATGGAGTATTTTGTGTTTTGTTTTATAGATTAGTAGTTAACACCTATTAGTTAATGCTTATTTTTTAGTTTTTGTAAATCGATAATAATAGTTTAAAAGAAAATATTTTTCCCCCATACATAGTATTAGGGATGACAATATCATCTGAACATTTAATACTCCGCCTAATTTCAATTTTAATGAGATCAAATTATTTGAATCTTATAAGATTAGAGTAGGATATGAAATATATCATCTCACTACATTTAACTCCGATTTCAACCCGTTTACATATAAACATATTTTATAATTATTTTACAAGATTTTCTAAGAAAATAATAATAAAAAAATAAAGGAAAATAAATAAATAAATTAGATTAAAAAATAATTTTAAATAATAAAATGAGTTTAGTAAAAATATTAATAAAATGAGACGATTTAAAAAATTATATAATTTTAAAACGTAAAATTTAAGAACAACTTTCCGTTCATACTCGTTTGTTCTCATACCTACGTACCTACATGGTACTCCTTTTATTAATTTATTCAATAAACGGACAAAACCGCCCGCTATCGCAATCCCTAAAACGCAGAGGCATCATCTTGGCGGGAAGGTGTTCAGCGCTCTCTTTTTCTTTACTTTTGACATATGCCTCTCTCGCCGGCCGACTGCTTCAGTAACGAGCTTGTAAGTATTTCATCGTCGGTATCCTTCTCTTCATGTTACCTCCTTCATCAGAATCGCATTTAGGGATAACGCTATGCAAATTTAAATTCACCAGTTGATTCTAATTTTCCCTCGAAATCTATTCCGTGAGTAAGATCGGATGTGACTTATATATATATATATATATATATATATATATGTGCAGATATTTTCCCTAGCATCTTCTAATTGGAAATAGGATTTCGGATTATTGATAATGTTTATTTTATGTCTGCAAATGCTGTCGCAACTCAATTTGCCTATAGATAGACATATGGGTGTTTTCTGTTTGAATTTCAGTTTGGTTACTGAAATGAAAAATATATATTTAAATTAAGAACAGTGTATTTTTTTTTTTTTGAAAATTAGACTTGATTTGTAGGACTATTACTCGACAATCTCCAATTTTTTATACTTTACTTTGACAGGTGATAAATT
Organism: Centella asiatica; assembly: GCA_014636745.2. NCBI lineage: Eukaryota > Viridiplantae > Streptophyta > Magnoliopsida > Apiales > Apiaceae > Centella > Centella asiatica. The sequence continues at coordinate 3,301,680 of CM025785.1, forward strand.
TTTCATCTGCATTTGCTGGATATTTTTTCTGGGAAGCCGCTCTGTTCATTTATGAAGATGTATCAGATTTGGTCTCAAAATAGTCCTGCTATGCTGTTGTAGCATGCTGGAACGTCAGTTGTCCCAGAAGAGAAGGAAAATCAAATTAGATGTGAAGTGTCTCAGAGTGCTGGTCCGATTATGCCACCAAGTCGCCCACAGAAAAGATATGACAAGTTTAGTCCACCATCCATCAACCATAACCTAAATAATGTGATAAACCACAAAAATAATGTCAGATTTCTGAAAGCTGCCGATATCAATGATGCAGTTGAGCTCTCCATAGCAGCATCTGAAGCACTGTTAATACATGAATTAGTAGAAAGTGATTCAACTACAAATTCTTTATCTGTTTCAGCTATACTTGAAGTTGCCTTACGGGTAAAGAAAGCTAGATTGGAGGGTTATGAAGAGGAATTGAACATATCGCAATTAAAATCTAGTGATTTTGATTATGTATCAGATTTGGATGAGTCAACAATGGCAGATGCATATGAAGAAGTTGGTTTATCTGTCAGTGCTGTCGACCAGTGTATTTCTGACTCTATTATTTCACAAGTTAAAGATACATTTTCTGCAGAAAATTCTGAACCCGATGAAAAGTTAAGTCATAAAGAGCTTTGCATGCTTTTCACTGACGTTGCTGATGTTCTTACAAAACAACAGTCAAATGGATTCGACGTACAATTGAAAGGGAACCTGACATTAGAACCTGTAGTCAATTTGAAGCAAAAGAAGATTATTGATAATGTGGCGCAAGGATTAGAAACTTCTAATATGGCATTTGATATGAATTTTCTCAAGAACTGTTCAGCCAATAAAAATTCAGACATTTCATTCACGGCTAAGGTAGAAAGCTATAGTCTATAGGACTTTCCTTGTTTTCTAGAGCTCAAATTCATATATTTTAAGCTAGTATTATCTTTTATAGAAATACGGTTATCATTTCCATCGCCCCCTTAGATATGGTTGTCTTCATATGATAAAATTGAAGTGCTTAACAGATGTTAATAGCTTGGCTTGCAGAGAGTCGATTCTGCAATGGAGGATGTTACTACGTTTCAAGTAACTTCAAACTCTCTTCCTGGGGCTAGGATTTCCAAAGATGATGGTTAGTTCCCACCCTGAAATGATTCTCTCCAAGCTCCAACAAATGAGTTGGTGAGGTATGCTAATCTTTTCTTCTCTTTGGTTCCTACAGGAAGAATTGATTTATCTAAAGCTCCAGATAGATTTCAAAGCCGCTGGTTAGGTGGTTGGGCGCAAAAGGTGAAAGCTATGCCTTTTTTCTTTCTTTCTTCTTCTTTTTGTAATTTTAAAAAAATCATTTATGCACTTTCATTAATTAGGCATGCTTGTTAGACCCGCCGAAAGGAATTTCATCTTATTTCATAATTTGAAGCCTTGCTAAGATCATGTTATAAGTAAACTGATAGAATGTCAGATTCTGTATTCTTCTACTTTCCTATTGTTTGGTTTTATTTATGTTTATCTTTTCTCTCCTGTTATGCTTGACATGCCAAGTACTCATTAATCAGAATGAATTGACTTTACATGAAGTATACTTTTTTTTTCAATATTAATCTCATATGACCAAATATCTAAATTTTAATCAAACAAACTAAACATCAAAACGAGTGGCTTTATGTGATTCAATAGGAATATGCTAAGAAAGTTCCAACCTATTTGAAATTAAATGTTCATATTTTCTCTCATCATGTTGTGTATTTGAAATGGTAGATCGAATCTATGCATGCTCTATTGCAGCGTTAAAGATGATGACCATGCCAAAAATGGTAAATCAAATATTCAAATCCATTGCATCCTCCAGTAAATTTACGCATCACTTGTCTTATTGGTTTTTCTCTCTGCTATAACGTACTCGTTTACTTTCTAAAATTTATGTATCTTGGCTTATTAGTTTTTTGTGGTTATCAGAATATAGCAAATACTTCAGTAATGATGCAGCGTTATGATGTGCAAAGCAAACCTGAATATATCATTGCTGAAACAAGCTTACTGTCTGAATCTGACATTGTGCCAGATGGGAACTCTTTCGTGTGCAATCAGGATAAGTCGGGCATAGTTTCTCAAGAAAGTGTACCTTCTAAAAGTTTATGTACCAAAGATGACCAAAAGATGTATTTGTATGAAGATGCTGTAAATTCTTGTACTCCGTCAGTTGATCCTCTTTGTTCAGTTGTTCCCTGCAGTATATCTTCACAAGATGCATGTTCTACTCTAGCTCAGAACAAAGATGTCAAAGCTAAGATGGAAAAATGCTTTAGCTTCACTCCAGATTACACTGAGAACAATTTACTGAGGTCCGTATCCAATGATATGGAGGTTGTCAATAGACAGGTGCCAACTGTACGGGATATGGATTCCGAACCCATGGCCCGCAGGCAGGTGGCCTCGCTTAGAACTTATAGCATGTTAACACCTAGCTGTGGTACATACTTTGGTAGAGAAAATAAATGTTGTGATAAATCATTGCCTTCACAATGCAATGTTAATATGATACAGACAGATGCCTCAAACAATGACCGTCCTGCCAAGGACAAAGCTGAGTTATTTAATAGTATGCATGAAGAAACAGGTCCGCTGCTTAATTTAAATCTTGAAAAAGGGTGTTTTCTGAAGTCTTCTAAACCTTCTTTACGTGATACTGATGGAGGAGAAAATCCAGAGCATATTTCAAATCCAGAAAGAGACGTAGAAATGCCGCAAATCAAGAACCTTCAAATTTCAGGAGTTTCAGGACAAAAGCGTGTCCATTTTGCAGAAGCTGACATTAGTTTTCCAAAGAAAAAGAGACTCCAGATGATGCAAATGGTACACGCAAATCGTTCTACAAGGAGAAATGATAGATTGAAAAGGATCTACCCACATTCTGAGTCTGGAGTTCAAGAAGTGAAAAGGCGTCCAAGCAATTGTCTTGGCAGAAGCTTCAGGAGATTGATATTTGAACGAATAGAATTCTTGCTCACAGGATTTTCTACCAACAAGGAAAAGGAAATTGAGGGTCTAATTAGAAAAAATGGTGGCATAGTTCTCTCTACCATTCCTTCTCCACCAAGCTCAAGGGCATTGAGAAGCTCAAGATCCAGACACCGTACTATCCCTATTATACTATGCCCCAAAAAGCTACAAACCGTCAAGTTCTTGTATGGATGTGCTGTGAAGACGTACGTGCTTACAGACAATTGGCTTGTTGATTCAATTTCTGCAGGTTCCGTCTTACCACCCGAAAGATATATGCTCCTACCTAATCTTTGTGGCGAAAAGTATTCGAAGATTGGAAAATCAGTAATCTGCAATAAATATATCTTTGACAATATAGGCGTAATGTTTCATGGGAATCCAACTTTGTGCATCAAAATGGCTAATGTAATCAAGCATGGAGGTGGTCTTGTGGTCAAAACCCCTCCACTGGTTGATCCAGAGTCTGGTTAATAGAAAAATCTCAGTCGGGGCTATAATTACAGATGATGAAAGCAAGGTTTCGCGCCACCTGAAACATTGTGCTGCGGAATGGAAGATACCCATGATGTCTGATAGCTGGATTATTAACAGCTTATATGCAGGAAAACTTCTTCCTTTAATGAAGAGCAATCATTTGAATCCCTCTCTCCCAATTAAGCTTCCGGACAGTCCAGTTTCTATAGAAAAAATGAGTGAAGAGATATAGACTTCTGTTTTTCCATAGCTACTACTTACGGCAGTGTGGATGATTTGGCTTTTCCCGTGAAGTTGTCTTCGATTGAGTAAAGTCATCGTTTTGAAATTGCTGATTTCTATCACATAATGCTCATTTGATTGGGCTTTTTGAGAATCATAGGTTGATGTCCACTTTGGTTTGTGGTAACTTTATTACTGCTTAAATTAACTGCAGTCACATCTCTCTTGTTGTATAACTAACGAATTTTGTTATTTAATGTAGCTCTGTTTAAGATAAGTCACGTTCGTGGTAATTTTGTTCATTTCATCGTAACTAAAATTTATATGTAAATTATCACAACAATAATCTTATGTGCAATCTAACATATTTTTTATTTTCATATTTCAATCATAATTTTATAATTTGTACCTTTAATTTTTTTCTTATCAAACCATTTCGTTCATCTGTCTTTCCATTTTATCCAAAACGCAATCTACGATACAAATTTTTATTAATTCGCCTTATTTGTGATAATAGTTTTTCTTTTATTTTATCAATAAAATCTGAAATTACGAATATACCTTTTACCCTCATTAATTCATCTTATTGGCGAGAATAGTTTAATATATCTTTTATCAATACATTTTGAAATTACGAATATACCCTCTACCCTTGTAATCTTACACGGATCCTTCCTGCGGAGTCGTCCTTTTCCTCAAAGTCGTTCTCTCCAAGAAAGACCTTATTACCTTAATGGACCTATTAATTACCTTATTCTCCAAGAAAGATGCAGTTTGTATAAATGTTTGGATCGATTCATTCTACTCCCAATTCAGAGGCCACTGCAACTGGAACTCGGAGGCGCGTGGCCGCAGCCGTCAATCCTATCACAAGTTACAGCGTTACAGATCTCCCTACCTTAAAAATCAAAAATTCATCGTCTTTGTTCAATTAATCCTCCGGTTAATTACTGCCTATGTTTTCAAAATCTCTAACGCACTACATATTATCAAATACTCGCCAATTGGAGATGGAGTTTTCATCTCCTTTCAATGAATAATCTATATAATATAATCAAAATAGAATTCGATTTCTATAATATGCTTCCACCGGTTCTCACGATGATTCTAATTTCAAAGAGATTTGCAGTGATTTGGTTTTGATGATTATTAGTTTGATTTTTGAAGAGAGAGTAAAGGACGATGGAGGATGGAGGATGGAGGATGGATGATGGAGGATGAGGAAGGTGGTGTTGACAGAGAGAGAAGAAAAGAGGGCCTAGCTACAGATAGGGGTATTATTGTCCCACTCAAAATCATTAAAAAAATTGCTTTGGTAATGTCAATACTATGTCATTATATTACTGGAAGCAGTATTGAAAACGGTATTAAGAGTGAGAGGATGAGCGGAAGAGGAAAAGTAGTGTGTGTGACAGGGGCTTCAGGCTACGTCGCTTCATGGCTGGTGAAGTCGTTGCTACAACATGCTTACACCGTCAAAGCCACCGTCCGGACTGTCGGTCAGTACTCACTTCTTTCTCTATTTCTCCCTTCCATGTAGTTTGTATAATTGTATCTGTAGTCACATAGTGATTTCTGTGAAATTTAAGTGCTATATGATTGTGATACCGATGCTGTAGTGATAATTGCAGGTCTGATCAAAATGTTCAGTTTTATTTTCAATCATACAACAATTGATTCAGAACATCAAATTGTACACATAGTTCATTTGCTTGGTGAAGTCTTTGTACATCACTTTCAAACTTTCACTTAAAATATATACTAATATTTGTGTCATTGTCCCTTCATTTAATTAATACAATTAAAGATGACGAGGTAAGTATTTAATTAATACACTTGAGGACCAGCCGGCAGCTACAAGACTTCCACATTACGGGCCAAAGGAAAGAAAAAGTGGATTGAATTATAATTTGCACCCCGTACTTTACTTTGGATTTGATTTACACCCCATATTTAAATTTGAACAAAATGCACCCCATATATTATTCTGACCAACTAAAAGCGCTCCACGTTTATAATTAAAATGGCTTAGAAAGAAAAAAAAAGTTACATAATACTCACTGAATTATGATTGACGAATATATGTTCCATGTTGGATCATTTGTGTTCTTAACTAATGTTTTATTTGTGAATTTCCTAAGTTTTAAAATATGCGTGTGTATAGCATATATAATATCTTGATGGTAATCTATTTATGTGTTGATGGACCAGACCGTATACTTATTTATTAACTATGGATATGGCTTATCGTTCCCTATCATGTTCAGTTGGGGAGATTTTAACCTCGTCCATTTCATTTCGTAATTCTGTTATGCTTATTAATGAAAATATATTTCCTAATTTGTGGGAGATTCACATTTTGTAACACTCTTCTGTCAAGATACTAGAGGAAGTTGAGCATCTGGTTCATTCACCCAAATCGAGAAATAAGCAATGTGTCTTTCTACCCATCTCTCTCTGGCTTGGTGTTTGGGGGTGGGGACGGTTAGATGTCATAACTAACCAGTATTTTTTGGTGTGGCGGCTTCCAAGCAGATACTTTTTACTTCGAAGAAACTTGTATCAATATATTTTGTATATAGAAGTTTTCTTCTAATTCTTTCTGGTTGGCTTGTATTTACAGATGATCCAAGTAAGACAGAACACCTTCTTGCACTTGATGGAGCTGCCGAAAGACTTCATTTGTTTGAAGCAAATTTACTTGAAATGGGTTCCTTTGATTCCGTTGTTGAGGGTTGTGATGGTGTTTTTCATACAGCATCTCCCGTATTACTTTCGGTGACTGACCCACAGGTTGATCTACTCCTCCTGTCTTATTGTAAGAGTAGGAATGTTTTCCTGTCTTTCTAGAAGTTTTCTACTTTCTTCTTGTAACAAAAAAAAGATTATTTTAACATATGTTAATATTAATTTTTCTGACATGGTATACATTTTTGTCTATTAATTTTTAATCTTCTGCAGTTTATGCTTATATAGTTCTGCTCTGGCAAGATCAATTATTCTTAACAAGGTTTCGACCTTGTAATCATGAGTAGAGAGACTAAAAGTTCTTTTCGCATCTGATTTTCACCTAGACTTTCAATATCACCACATTAACAATATTGTTACTACATGTTTACATTCATTCTAAACATTGAATGACTACCTTATTTTTCTTTAGACTTACATGAAGGAATATAAAATTTGAAGCAAATAGTTTATTTCAAATACTCCTTGAAAGATTTGTCAATCAGTGGATACATCCAATGTTACATGACGATTATAAATTTTGACCCAGCCTGTTGAGAATACATGAAACAATTCTTCTCATTCTGTTTCCCTGTTTTAGGCAGAAATACTTGACCCTGCAGTGAAGGGAACACTCAATGTTCTTCAATCATGTGCAAAAGTTCCATCTGTCAAAAGGGTGGTAATAACATCTTCCATGGCTTCAGTGATGTTCAAAAGAAATCCTGTAAAACCTGATGATATAATAGATGAAACTTGGTTCTCTGATCCAGCATTTTGTGAGGAGTCAAAGGTGCGTGTATATGAGATTATAAGAAAATTTTCATATTCAATATTCTGTTGAGGAACAGGACTCATCTTTGTAACCAAAAAAAAATATAGGAAAAAAGGGACTCATCTTAACAAATAACAAGGCAACAATTTTGTTGTGAAAAAAATTCTATATTGGTCATGTATATTAAGGTTTTCTTGTGAAATGGAAGTTGTACTAGAAGTTGTGATGAGCTCTCTCTCTCTCCCCATATGCATTTTCATTTCATTTATCTGCGCAATCAATTTTAGTTTGTCATTCTTCTTTTTGTGTTGAAAGTTCTGAGTCATTCCCTTACCTGTTAAATCATTATTTTTATGGCTGGAAGCATCTTTCTTTCTTTCTTTATTTTTTTTTTTGGCAACCAGGTAAATAATTTTCTTTCTTTTCTGAATCTTTTATATGAAATTTTGTTACTCAAGCAGACGGAGTATTTAGTTGTCAACATATGTGCCTCTAATTTAGAAATATATGAAGAGAATATTCAGTTTCCACCACCCTAGTTATGTTTTGGTTTTTTCTCTTGTTCCTTATACAGCATATAAGTATATGAATATAATAAATGTTCTAAATACAGGAGTTTGGTGCTTTGTTTTCTTTCAAACATCATATGTTACACGTAATAATGGCAAATTTTTATTCTGCTATGAACTGTACGTTCAGAGACTTTTGACAGATTTACAGAACTGAAGCTAATGATTTACTTGTGTAAATATCATGTTTAAACTTATATGGTTAATTGAATATATGATTCTTGGCAGCTTTTTTATCCTCTTTCAAAAACATTGGCTGAGGAAGCAGCTTTGAAGTTTGCAAAAGAGAATAAAGTTGACTTGGTGACTTTACATCCAGGTTATGTGGTAGGCCCTTTTTTACAGCCAAATCTCAATCTTGCTACACAAGGGCTTCTTAACCTCATTAATACTGGTATTCTCCTGAAACATGTGACGATATTATCAATCTTTATATTTCTATCTAATTCTTCGACTATTCAATTTAGGAAATATTGTTACAGCGAAACTACCAATTACTTGCACGCTGTAACTTTTATCGAGCAGAAAAGTGTTTGTTTCTAGCAACTTATGATGCGAGAGAAATGAATTTCATATGCAGGACGAGGAGCATTTTCTGATGGAATCTATAGATTTGTTGATATCAGGGATGTTGCTTTTGCACATATTCAAGCATTTGAGATTACTCCAGCTAATGGGAGATACTGCTTAGTTAGTAAAGTGACGCATTTCTCGGAGGCTATAAAAATTCTACGCAAGCTTTATCCCACTCTCAACATTCCTGAAACGTAAGTATTGGGACTTGTCTCTACACTCTGCAATACCATACTTTTTCATGCCATTAACAGGAATAATTTCAGTGATTTTATAAACTCTTTGATGCAAATTGCCATAAACAAAAGCCCAAATATACCGGCGCCAAGTTGTCATAAACAAAATGCCGAAGTTACTGGCACCTAGGAAAAACCCCTATTGTAGAGTGAGCCAAGAAGCCCATGATGGAATTGTTTTTTATGTTCATTCAAAATCATGATGGCTCTAGATAAAAATACATTCATGGCTTTTTGATTTTGAATGAACATAAAAAACAATTCTATCATCTATTGATTAATTCCGGATCATTCTTATTTTCTAATATTCAAACTACAAGACATGGAGTAAGCAGCTATCTGTTAAAAATCAATTGAGTTAGCACACAAATTTCTCATATGACTTTCTTTCAGGTGTAAAGATGAAGAGCCTGTTGTGCCAACCTACCAGGTGTCAAGGGAAAGAGCAGCAGGTCTTGGCATTGATTTTCTTGCACTTGAGGTGACTCTTAAGGACACTGTTGAATGCTTGAAGGAGAAAAAGTTTCTTGCTTTCTAAAATTAATACAGTAATGTTCAAATTACATACCAAACATTGTGAGGTATAATGTGTTTCATCTTGTTTGGACGGTCATGATCCGTTAAGCGTTCTTTTGTTGCAGTCTGGCTATGAACATTTTTGTTTAAAGAGAGAATTGCATGCATTTGTACCGCTGTATGTTTTGTAGTAAAATAAAGTGCCATGTTAAACTTTTCTTCTATTTTCATCTCAACCCCCTATGACTTGTGCTGGTCGTTTGTTGAATATCTTGAGTTCTTCTGGACTTTTCTCTTTATTTGGAAATACATTCAAGTATTGTAACCATCTGGTGTGTAGAGATATTAGTTAGTTTCGGTAGCAATAGTGATAATGAATACCACCCCCACCACCAATGACACTCTGTTTAAAAAGATAAAATATTTGTGAAACCTTAAATTTCAGATTCAATATTTCTTATTGATTTTGTCCCTTACAAAAATAAATATCATAATATTATAAACTACGTAAAAGAAAAAAAAAATATTTAACTGAATAAAACTCAATAATTTCAAATTTCTATGAAATTACTAATTTGAACTTTAGGTTTCATAATTTTGTACAAATAAACTCAAATATCGTTATATTTATTGAAATACAATTGACCTGCGTAGTCTTTCTGTTACATATTATTATTATCTCCCATCTTTGTTCACTCCATGCTTAATTTATTTCATTTGTACTTCAACTCATTCCTTTCGGACGAAAGTCGTGATTTATGTCGTATTTTGCAATTCTTCCATTTGAAAGTTGGCTGAACTTGCAACACACACAAAAATGGCCCTCTTCTTCTTCCTCAGTCGCAACGCATTCCATGGGAAGAAAACATGGCCCTCATCTTCGTCACGTTTTTGTATTTATTTATACTTTTCTCAATATTCTTTTTGGCTTGTAGCGTCGTCAGCAGTATTTTGATGGAAGAGGGGCGTGGGGCGTGACATTTGAAATTGGAGAGTAAAGCCAAACAACCCACCCCACACCCACACCCACACAAAAAGCAAAAACAACGGGGGCGGCGTCATGAAATAATCGCAACAGTAGTCGTCTTCTTCACTCTGCAATATTGAGGGGCGAAAAGAAAAGTAAAATGAGCGGTGGAACAGGGAAAGTGGTGTGCGTAACAGGGACTTCCGGATACATTGCTTCGTGGCTCGTCAAATTGCTTCTCCAGCATGGTTACACCGTTAAAGCCACTGTTCGCATGTCGAAATGTTCTGTGAATCTAAGTGTTAGAATTCCTAGTTTCGAGATGCCCTCAACCTGATATGTGAAAATTAATTCTATGGGATTACAGTTAAATGGGTTTGAAATCTTGCTATACATAAGTAAGTGAAGCTCAGGTTATGGATTTTCATTTTCAATCTCGACTCACTTTGATTAGATCTTGTGGATTTGAACTACAAGTGACTTTAATTCTATGGAACCGTCTTTAGGAATTAAACTAACTGTGGATTACCCTTTTATTATCATTTGATGGAAACACCAAAATATACATCACGTAATTCTCTTATGTTAATTAAATATTGCAAAGAGTTTGTAAATATCAGATTTACGTGTGTAAATATCATATATGGTACGGAAATAAGTTAAGAAAAGATTTATTTGGAAACTTTCGGATTCCATTCGGACAAATGTACTTTATTATCATGGATCGACAGAGGTGGCAATTGGATTAATTTAGTGGGTTTTGAGCAAGGTTCTTGAGGGTAAGAATTTAATTTGGTCAAATTTATAAATTTATAGATGGGTTAAATATGATTAGCTAATAATCGACATGGCTCAAACCCATCAACCAATATAAGAAATTATCTTTTTTCAAAGTTAAAAAAAAAAAAAAAAAAAAATCTCTGTCTGCTCGTAAGGATAATTTTCATCTGTATCATCTGACTTGAATGTGAGCTCATTTTAATTTTCGTGATCTTGAACTTTGATGGTCATGTCAAATCTTAGAAATTTTTTTTAAGCTTTAATTAATCTAATGATCTTGAGCCGTAATGGATCTTTCTTCTTTAATTCATTTTCTTTTAGGGGGGATTCATGAACCTTATTCTTCCCTGACCAATTCTCCCGGTCAAAACATAAGTAGAGATGAGAAATTCTCATTCACATCAGCTTTAACATGACCTTCAATATCACGATATTTCGCTAAAACGTCCAGAATTCATTGTGGTTGTGGACACTGAACATATGTTCTAGCTTCTTTACTTGTAGAATGAGAAGCAAACTAACATGGAATGGGGAAACAGAAGCCTAAACTAATAGGTGTAAACTGTAAAATAATTGGTATATTATTGGTGTTGCAGTTTTATTGAGGGTAGCGTTTCATAAAGATCAACCACTTCTCTGTGGGTGTACCATTTTATTCTTAAGACTCGGGGGTTTAGATTAAGGACATGTATTCAACAAATGGGCATTTTCGTGATTTGGTCCTACGCATGATGCGCTCAAAGCTTTTCCTTCCACCAAAATCAGAGTCTAAACCATGGATGGGCTTCATGTGTTTCTGCTGGGGAATTCCTTTGTTTCGCCTTTGAAAGCTGATAATTGTATTGAGTTTGTAGAATTCTATAAATTGATGAAAACTTTCGGTGTTTGTCAGATTTTTTATCATCTTTCAAAAACATTGGCTGAAGAAGCTGCTTTGGAATTTTCAAAAGAGAATGGAATTGACTTGGTGACACTACCTACATCCAGGTTGTGTTAGGTCCTTTGCTACAGCCAACTCTAAATACATCAGAAGGAATTCTGGACTTCATAAAAAATGGTAACCTCCAGTTTCACATTATGATCATGCCCATCTTTATTTCTTTTAAAGATTCTTTAACTGGTATAGTTGACTCATCTACCTATCTCTCATGGAAGAAATCCTTGGGCACACTAAGCTTATAAAAAGATAAATCCAGTAGCCAGGAATCTGCTACTACACTATATATATTCTTGTCATAGAAGATAAAGGCAGCGAAATTTAGAATAACTCTCGAAGCAATGCCGGATTTAGACATAAAAGTCTGAGGTAGGGAAACTTTATAAGTGTTCTGGAATACTTTTCTACCAGTGAATTAATATGGCCAAAAACTTTGTTTGCTTATGCATACTTTTTCTTTTTGGGAAGTTGATGGGTGATCTACTACCTTAAAAAAAATCACTTAAAACATTACAATAAATAGTTTGAAATTTGAAAAGCTTTCACTATAAATTTGGCAATTGAACGAAATCACGTAGATTTAATTACTTTGGCCAAATAGTTCCTCTGCATGTGTGTAAGTACACCGGATGACTATTATCTTTCTAAATCTTCGACTTCCATAAACTAGAGAGACCTTTTTTTTTTTAGCGTGTGTGTGCCGGTCGGGGTAAGGAATTTTAATACGTACTTGTGATACAGGACGCGGTGTGTCCTTGGACGGAAGATTAATATTTGTGGAAGTGAGGGATGTCCCCTACGCACATATTCGAGCATTTGAGATTCCTTCAGCTTGTGGCAGATACTGCTTAGTTGAGACGGTGATATACTCATCAGAGGCTTTTAAAATTTTACACAGGCTTTATCCTGCTATCAACATTCCTGAAGAGTAAGTTACTTAAAAGCAAGCTCAAAAATGTCTTCGTGCTACTTATCATTTCCATTAACAGAGATAACTTAAGCAGCATCTTGACCAAATTGTAGCACCTAAGAATGAACTTTCCTGTACAGATCATAGAAATCCAAAAATAGTTGCTGCAATAATCTGTATATATATAAAGAAACAAATAATGGCTTAAGAACCAGGGATTAAATTGAAGAGATTGTTGGGATAGTTAATTCTTAATATCTTAAATTTTGTCAGTTGGCAGTTGTAAAGATGAAAAAGCAAAACATGTGAGACCCTCCTACCATCTGTCCAAGGAAAGAGCAAAAAGTCTGGTAGTTGATTTCCTTCCTCTTGAGGTGAGCCTTTGGGACATCATCGAAAGCTTAAAGGAAAAGAAGTTTCTTTCTTTTTTAATCATGTCATATAATAATGTTACCGTTGTAGTATGATGCATCATTACCTGTTGTAACCATTGAGATTATCCTTGTACGATGTTGTATCTTCTTGTTCAATATTGACTGTAAAATATAACCGTTCTACAATTTTAGCATCATTGTTTTGATCCAAATCAAATCTTTTTGCACCGTTACTTGAAAAACTAATCAAATCTTTATTTTGATCCAACGAAGTTCTAAGACTAATCATTTCTATTTTTTTGTTATGTTCACGTTTTGTATTTCTGTGTTACAGAAGCTCTACCAAGATGTAGTCTGGCCAGTCTGTGTGGCTTGGAATGCTCATGGTTGAGCATTAAGGCCTACTTCACTTGGAATTTGAAAGTCAGTTTATCTTTGGATTTGATAGTACCCTCCAACCTACTTCACTTCTATCTATCTGATTCGGTTGATCTTTAGAGATCCATAGCTGAAAATTTCATGCCAACCTTTACCAAGCCTGCAAATCGCTAGAAAGTTTCTCACATTTATTGATTGTTTCTCAGAAACATCAAATTCCTAAAGGAAAAACAATTGTTTACAAACTTGACAGTTTCTCACATTTATTGATCTTTTCTAGGTAATATCACATGCCTAAATGAAACAGAATAGCTTACAAACTCGACTGTTTCTACATTCATTGATCTTTCCTCAGAAAGATGTAACTCCAAAAGGAAACGAGGGTTCACCTTATCTAATGCTGATATTGTTTATATCAAACCTACATTGCTTGAATTAACACACACAGCAGATTCTAGAGTTTGACATCTTATCAAAATTATACGATATAAGACAAGAAAACAAAAACATAGAACAGGAATATAACACATCATTTTCAGAATCAAACCCTGAAACTAAATATATCATAACAGAGACAGAACAAGTCAAAACAATGTACATACAGATATATACATATAGATGTATCAAGAAGCACAAAAAGAGTGATAATTACCAGAGTTAGGCTTGAATGGAGGAAACCCACTTACCATCCACCCAATCTTGATGAACCCTAAGCTCATCAGAATAATACTTATTTTCCTCCTCTGCAGTCTCAAAATAAACACAGTATTTACCCCTACTTTTGCGAGAAATCTTACCGACCCACCAGCCATCGTTGTGAAAGGCATCGACCATATCTCCCACAAGAAACCCAGTTGCCGGAATCACAGGCGGCAAGGGGCGGAGTTCGGCGGCGTTAGCAAAAGCTCTGAGCGGCATAGACTGATCGTCCTCCTTAGAAAGGGTTTTGTATTGAACAATGTAGTCATTGTTGGAAAGGGGAGTGATGACAACGGCTTCATAGTAGGATCCCTCAAATCCACTTTCTTTGCTTAAAAACTCCACATCGTCACCCCTACGAAACGCCATTGCTGATGGCAAACGCTGATTTTTTTGAAGAGATGAAAAGGGTTTTGGGTTCCTAATTCCAACCGGTTTTGATTCTTGAAAGACACGCCCGAAGAAGTAAAAGAAATTAAGAACTGAATACTGAAATAAACATCGGTCCGAACTCCTAAGCCTAATAATATGTACAAACTCAACGCCGAGTACATATGGAGGAGTCCAAAATTTTCTTTTGATTTGAATTTAACTTATTTTTTACGATAATTAATACCACATTATATCTGTAATTGAAGAGGTGCTTAACTGTCAATTTCGTGAAGCCATAATTATTAAGTTAGAGGGGTGTATACAGAAGATACAGATTACAGATGGGTTTAAGTTTTACGTTTTAGTAATCTTCACGGAAGAAGGAATGTGAGGGTCTCGGTTTTGTATCTCTTCTTTAAAAAAACTGAAATTATAGCACTTGTTAGCTTTTTACTATTTATATTATAAAATATATTATATAGTGCAATACGTAAGTTGAACGATATGAGGGAGGGATATAAAGTTTCAAAATTTGTATGTAAAAGTGACAAATTACAATATTAACCTCCTTATATGAATTGAAATTAGGACTTACACATATAAATTCTAAACCTCTTCAAACCCTCTTCACACACATTAATACATAATATTAATTCTATAATAGTACAAAACTGTCTAATCATACCTTTTGAAACAAATATTACTCTGTACATAGTATTGAGAATTAGGGATGTGCAGTTCGTAACAAATAAATATGAATATGTAATGAAATTGAAAGTTAATGAAAAAAAGATTGGAAGAACTAAAAATTACAAAGATAGGAAGAACTAAAAATTACAAAACTTCGAGTTAGGCGAGTATAAATAATTACTAGTTAATTAAGCACACGCTATGCACATGGAAAAATATATTTAGTTTCATATTTTAACGAATTATAATTCTGAAAAATTGAACTCTTAGTTTTAAGATTTAAAATTATGTTAATTTCATGAGGATGTTAAACGTAAAAAGAAGGAACGTAAAAGAGAAAATGTCAGTTACTATCCAAGAAAAGGAAAAAACATTAGAACTTTGTTGGAGTTAGATTTAATTATATATCTTCTACGATGGTTAAAATAAAGCCCATATTTTGACTTTATTATGGCTTCACGAAATTGACGGTTAAAACCACTAGATATAGTTGATGTAGCATTTAATTATTTTATAATTTAAAACCAAAAGTGAATCTCTAATTTTGAGGAAATAAAAGAATATATATCTTTAATTTTTCAATTTTAAAACAATCGATAAAAGAAAAAATATCTCACGTAGAATTGTATTATGCAAGGACACGGAATCCTGTAAATAGCTTCACACAACCAAGTTTCCGACCAGGCTTCAGCTTCATGCATTATAATTCGAGATCCGCACCGTACCCACGAGGCAATCCTTGTGGGGATCGGGAAAATTGAGAGGCCTACTTCAGTGTGTTCATTCCGACAATATCTTGTTCATTATTTTGAACCGACATTTCTTCAATAAATCGTTCCATATTAAAAATCATTAACCCATAAATATATTTTCATTATTCGGGCTACAAATTCATGAACAATTCCACACCTCTCCATAATCAACATCATTTAGAGATTATACATCAGTAACTGCAAAAATAAGCACCTGTAAAAATAAGAATGTGTAGAAACCAGGCCACCACTATACAACACCGCCCACTAAACATACTTGGTGAGCAAACACAAAAAGTGGCAGGATCAACTACAGAAATGCCCCGTCTCCTCCCCAACTCCTCACCCCCACAGCCCTGGAAACAAAGCAGAAGGCGCGCACCTGCTCACCAAAATCTGATCAAGCAATTTATGGACGAATTTGCTCAAAGAAAGTTCCATCACAACAGAGTTCAACTTCATTCGTGTATGTCATCTCCTCTGTATGATTTTTAACCCATCCACAGCTTCAAAACTCTGTCTCTACCACCAGATGCCACCTTCTCACCATCTGGACTCCAATCAACAGCAAACACCTTCATAAATTCAAATAAGGATGCTCATTAACTCCCACCGTTTGAATTAGATCAAATGACAAGTTAAATGGTCTTTCTAGCAAGAAAAGTACCTCATCTGAATGGCCGGGAAGATCTTGTTTCAATTTCCGAGTCCGAATATCCCAAACCTAGATAACAGAAAATTTACATCATTAGATGTTACCACGTCAGTTTTATATTTCAACAGCGGTACAATCTACTTGAAATAACATTAAGCCCATGTGATAAGTGATAGCAATTAGTTTCAGTGGACGATGAAAAGTCCACGCAAAATGAATACGAGAGATTTAAAAAAGAACATAATAGAAAGGAAAAAAAGGGTGTCATTTTCCATGGGGGTGTTTGGGGCATTTCGCAGGGGGTGTGTGGGGTTCGGGGTTGGAAGCTTTTGGAATCTAAGATAAATATTCTTGTCCTTTCCGGTGGTTGGGGTACTAATAGCTCAACTCTTTCTATAGCCTTAGAGAGTGTAAGTGATGCCACTAAATTTTATCACGTTACATATTTATCCTATGGAAACAATGACCCAGCAGCACAGGCAAGATTTCATAATTACCTTCAGTGTTGAGTCTTTGCTGCCACTTAAGAGAAGCCTACTGTCAGCAGACCAACTGCAGTGCATACATAGAACACGATGAGTAGTGGTGAAAGACATGATTAGCTTAGGCATGCATCAGTCATTTTTAACCTTATTTGATATACAGGCCCAACATGACCACGAAAAGCCGCAACAAATTTTCCAGTTATTCCATTCCATAACTTCACGGACTTGTCAAAAGAACCACTTGCGATCCATTGGCCATCAGGAGAAAAGTAGACATGGTTCACAAGCTGCAGGGAAGGAAGACAGATGACTGAGCTTTAAGATGCTGGGTCAAGGAAACAATAACATGTCATACATGCAAGTTTCATGAGTCTCCTTAATGTAAAAACATTCTCAAGCCATGCCTTCAGAATCAAATTAGTTTGTGCAAGCAACCCATATCAACCCGATTCACATCCACAAATGCAAGAGAGTGGGAATTAGGATCTGTTTATTGTGAAATTACCTTTTTGATACTGCATCAGGTGGCAGAAGAGATAATTGCCAAGAGTTATTTTATGTAGTTAGTCTAAATTCACTGACAAAAATGCAAGAATATATATCATACAGCTCTACTTATTACGAACAAATCATCCATCAATGAATAGTTACAGCCAGTAATAGAAACAGACCAACGGACAACAAGAAAATATAATTAAGAAACAGATCCTATCATTAGAAATCAATTGTACCACAAGAATGAATATAATCTATTGTAAGTTTAATAGCTTATTAGTATCTTCATTTATTCTGTTTAAATTCCCATTGTTGTCCCCTTTGTTTTTGGACTTATTTCACTTCAAAGAGTTCGTCAAAAGGGGTGGCACAAAAGAAACAGTCACAATTGTACCTGTTGATGACCTGTCATGCGAGTTTTGGGGTGTTTGCTTACTGCAGGCTCCCAAAGAAACATGGTGAAATCATCAGAACCTGAAACCAATCTTTCAGGTGCATTGCCTTTCATTTTGTTGTATCTTTCTAAAGCTGCCTATTACATTCATGAAAGATGAGAATTAGTTCGCTAAGATGAAAACAAGAACGAGAAGTAGAACTTGAAAGTAATTATATGGCATCTGTCTTCAGAGAATCCCATGTTGACTATTCAATGTGTGAAATCATTTTTAACAGTGACATCACTTGATTTCAAATAGTATAAATATATTATTGCAAACTATGAAATAGGTACTGCTGATCGTAATATTTGTAGTTTCAAAAAATTACAAGAATTAATCGATTTAAGCTTCTCAACAAATTGACTACAAAAGGTTTGAAGCGAGGCTCATTCTAAGTTGCATGGATTTGGATGGAGTACCCTTTATAAATGTACTTTAAAGAATCTAACACGAGTACGACTCAATTTTCACATTTTTACACTAAAATGAAATGTCCCATTTTCATCCCTCAAAGGACACAGGTGCTTTGAGGCAAGATGAAGATCCATATAACCTGCTCATCCAGTGATGATAAGGGAACAATATCAAATCTAGTGCACCCAAATCCATATGGCTGCTAGATCCATATAACCTGCATCCAGTATGGTTCAATTAATCTTCAGTCATCAAACCCATCCTTCTATAACTTCATACTCAGAATATATTCAATCGTGTTTGAATTCCAGCTTGTATAATGGAAAATTGAAGGTGAAATTACTATATTATCGGTCCCTCTTCCTACTTTATATGAATGAGGAGGAATTCAAGATTTTCTTGTACAACTGAAGTCCACTATATTTCGGCAATCGAATAATTTTACTCAGAACTTTTTACTCATTAACAGCCACACAAGGATGAGCTATGGACCCCTTATTTGGTAATGATGCATGAATAACCTTGAAATGCTTACCAACAGAGTCTATTAGATAGTACACAGAAGAAATTACCATGATCAATTTAGACCTACCATACTGGCAAGAAATTCTCATATCTGTTTCAAGCAAAGCCATTAGACAGACAGAAAGGCTATGAGAGTTTATTGTTTATATATAATTTGGCGCAACACCAGCGTTTGCTTGCTTATTTTTAGGTTACTAAAATGATGCCTTTAAACAATAACTAGCAACTTTGTGTACCCAAACAATGTTCAGCAAACAAGATTCTAACAAATAATATTTTTTCATAACGGCATGTTCAAAAGACAAAGTACAACCTTCACTGACATATAAACATATCATATGCTTACCTCTTTCATTTCTGTTGGAGATGAATAATGTTTATGAGTATGATCAAAAGCCCCAGTTCGAAGAACATATTCAGTGCTCAATGCCAGAGAATTTACCCAGTGCCCATGGCCCTTCATGTAAAACAGAGAATACCCACAAAAAAAGAAAAAAAGAAGTAAGCCTTCATGCAAGAAATTCAATGGTATACAATAATATGTAACTGAAAAAGAAAAAAGCACAAAATATCCTTTACATGTAAACTTTAAAAAAAAAGAAGAAAGAACTTGTCACAAAATGTGACAAGGATCACCACTGGCGCTCATGTAGACAAAAGCCTCAGTTGAGGTGAAGGTATATCATCCGAAAATAGGCAATAATCAAATAAAAATTATCCATCAAGAGATATGAACAAATAAGCTTCATGCAGATCAGAAAGTTGCAGAAATCTTAAAATTGCACATAGTATATAGTGTTAGTTAAACATGCAACACAGAGGTGGCCAAAGATGCTTCAATTACATAAGTAAATAAATTGAACAAAATCCCGCTAGCATTCCAAAGGCTTTATATGTGTAACAACTTTCACAAGAAAGCATGTAGAAGGGTAGGCCGACAAAGAGGAAAATGAAAAGATCAGAATCCTTGAAGATGAATGTATCTACCTTTAATTCACGAATTAGCTTTCCTTGTGTTGTTTCCCATACTTTAATTGTACAATCCTGAGATCTGCAACATGGCAAAGGGAGTGCTAAACTTTAAGTATATGAGAAATCAGATGCAATATGTGGCCTAATTTGAGTATACACATAATAATTAGAAAAACTGTAATCAGACGTTTGGATAAATTTAAAGTCAGAGGAGAGGATACGTGGAGACCACCAACACTTAAACAAGGGTACACATAACACAATAAAGGTGGAAAGCGAACATTATTCAGCAGCATGTATGACCATTAAGATGTTATATTGAAATTAAATTATTGAAATTCAAATTTGCAAAAAAAGTTCATACCCTGTATATATAACTCCATCTCCACCCCACTTCACACAAGTCACTGCAAGTGTATGGCCACTAAGACAAATAACACATTTTCTCAATGTAACATCCCATATACGTGCATCACCGTCTTTACTAGAACTAACAAAACGTCGACTTGGAGCTTGTAGGTGCATTGGTTCCCAGGATATACCAGTAATCCATTTTTTGTGACCCTGTGATATGATAAATAGCTAATACAAGTTATTTGTGAAAAAATGACTTTGATAATAGCAATATGTGCAGTAGTCCAAATATTTTAACGAAATGACCATTCACCATTTCATGCAACGGAAATCCCAAGGAAATCTGGAACTTCCAAAGAAACCTCAATATATAACAGAACTTTTATAACAAGCAACTTAGGCCATTAAGATTTATTCATAAATTCACAAACACAACCAGGCACACAATTGTACCATCTGCACAAATGGCGGACTGCAGACCAGAATTCTACATAAATATGGCGCAGGCCATTCGATGTGGCTAGGAAGTAGGCATTCTTCTATATATAATATACCCCCCACAATTCAAGTCGGATGCTCAGATTCTTGCTATTTTTCTCTTGTTACATTTGGATTTTCTACATTTAAGTTCTTACTGCTTACGAGTTCATGAAAATAGAATTATCAGAGTTATACTATACGTGGTTGGGAGTTTGTTGATTTCCCATAAGTTCTCCCCAACGGTTTATCATATATTCATACATCTTGACATGTTTATATTTAAAAAGATATTCACAATCCCCAGGTACAACCACTTTTTAGTATTTGAGGAATCACCACATGACCTACCTATATGCATGCTTCTGTTCCATTTTTACTTCTTCCCTCTGTATTATGGGTTGATTGGAAGTTTTGTGTTGAAGAAAGTTCAGCACTAGCACTTTTACCTCAAGAGAATTAGGAAGTATTGGGAAAGCACTTGCACAAAGCCCCAAAATGTAACAATGTTTCAGTACTCAATAACAAAATATAAACCTAGCATTCAAACTGGGACCAAGTACATGACTCATGGCCCTGGCATGCTAAGTTATCAGTATCGTCATCATTATATATAGCCTATACAAACAGCTTTGTCACACACTCCCTCTGTCCCAAAAAGAATGAAGAGAAATAAACGAACACTAACAATAGGCATTTCAAAATGAAGAGACAAAAATCTCAAAATAAAAAAATATGAAGAGACGAAGTCTAAGTATTAAAGTAAAAAAACTATCCTTTACGCATGATTGATGAATTACAAAATATGTATCCAAAAATATGAGAAAAATTGGTTGACTCAGACCTCTAAGGATCAATAAGGAGAGTTAACCCACACCTCAGGCAAACAAGATATATTATACCAGTTAAAAAAGGTGATGCTGTAAGAAAAATAAAATTTAAAAAATATAATAAAATAAAATAAAAATAAATGTGATAGAAATTATAAATCTATATTTCCCTAAAAAGATCAAGTCTTTACGGTAAGTGAGTTTCCAGACGGCTGTCCAGTCTTTGGATCCCAGCATTGAAGTTCTCCAGCTTTACTTCCACTAACAAGATGTTTCCCATCTGGCGACCATGCAATACATAGAACCCAATTTTTGTGCCCTGAGAGAAAGATACCAAGTACAACTAGTTATTGCCATAATAAGTGAAATTTTACTGCCAACACATGGGAATATTGTACAAGAAAACATAGAGGAGCTTTAACTTATTATGATTAACTTGACTATAGTATTTAATATTATCACATCACTTGAAATGAGAAGAAGACATTTGGTATATGATAAACTCTCAAGGGAGTGGGATATGGTGACCAGTTTTACGTGTGAACCATCAAAATAAATAAATGCATATTATAATGAGATATCCACATATACCATATGCTATAATCTCACACAATGAACATGTCCAATGTCGGTCTTCGAAAATATGATATTTATAGATGATTGAGTTACCGTAAAAAATTAATATACGTGTAAGTCTCTAACCTGTACAAGTAAATAATGGTGTCTGGGTATTCAAGTCCCATAACCGGACGGTGGTGTCACCCGATCCACTAGCCAGTTGTTGCCCATCAGGACTAAAGGCAACTGATAGTACAGCTTCTGTGTGTCCTGCAGTGGCAAAGGAATGAAATGTGTATAGAACAGTAGATAATTAAAGATGGAAAAATACTCTTCTATGTGAACAAAAGGAAACCTAAAAAGCTGTATTTTGGCTAGAAAAAATCTTTAAGTGGAATGAAAAAGAAATGGTTAAATTGTTAGAAATACCAAGCATCTATGATGTAGGACAATTAAAGAAGAAAGAAAAGCAAGATTAGAAGAAGGATAACCAGGAATAAACAAGAATAGACACAATTGACAATTGTCTTTTTCTCAACCGGCCCAAGTTTGGTATGGATTCCACTAGCTTACTCATGGTGGCGAATGTCTTACAAAGTATAATCTAAAGTAGGGCATAGTGATCATGTTGGCTGACAATTAACAATAACAAGGGTAATTTGAAATGGTAATTAACCTATAGTGTAATTTCAAAAAATTTAACTATAACTATAGTGTTACCAAGGGTAATTTGGAGCAATTTTTTTCTTAAATATAACTCTTTTGTGAAATACAGGGAGTAATTAATAGCTTATTTCCATCCTCATCAATCTGTAACATAAGAATATAGATGGAAAACTATCAATTAAGATCACTTACCAGCAATTGTTGCCGAACAACGATTAACAGGACGAATTCGAAATATTGATTGTGGTTGATAAACTATTGTGAGTACCTTCTCCACAGAAACTGCAATGTACATTTGAACCTCATTATTGCACAATAACATGCTTAACCAACTATTTTGAATAAATCAATTAAAAATAGCAAAACTGAATATCTGCAATTGATTTTTAACTAATTCTATTACTTCTACCAACCCTTGTTCTTCTCTAAATATGACCCGAGTTGCACAACAAGCTCTTCATCTGATATATAGAACGCATAAGGTAATCTTTCTTCCTGCACAAACAAAAATACCATAGTTTACTTGGGAGCAAAAAGAAACAAAAAGAAACATAAAAAATGCTGCCAATGCAAAGGATACAAATGTTGCCATTTAGGCCCAAATCACAGTCTTCGCCAAGTTCCACTTACGTGTAAATAGTCACTTGTAGTTGTGAACCTACAGTCACTTGTAATTGTGAACCTAATCATGTAGGTACACATTAATCCTAGTATATGTTCCATTCTCTATTATACTTTGCATGAGATCCTAGGAGGTGTATATGTCAATGAAGACGACAAATTGGATAATTATGAGTTAAAAATGAATTAAATTCCATCCATATGAAATTCTATTCTCATTATTCTCCCTTCTCTCTCATCCATCTATCCCTTTGAAACTCTGTTACCTATTCTCTGGTCCGCGCCGTTTAAGAATTGCAACTGGAACCCATTCCCAATGGTATTACTTAACTGGAGCTAAGCTGCAATAAAATTGCAACACTTTGCTGCAATAAACCTGCTACTTTGCAACACTTTCATGATCGTAATATCTAAAATTCATATACAATCAACGACTCCATCATATTTCACTCTTTCAAGATTCTGAATCCGAAGAAAGAGGAACCAAATTTTAAAAGCAAAACACCAAACTTAGAACCTTAGATGCTGAACTTACATTCTGAAGAAGCTGATTGACCATCTGTTGAAGCTCCTTGGGACCAGCGTTTTGGGGGAGATAAACCGGCGCTCCGAGTGGATTTCCTTCAGGATCGGTCAATAGACACATCACATTATTGTTGATCTCTCGTCCTCCTTCTGGCTCCATTGTCAATCGGAACTTGAGAAAGATGCTAAACCAAAAACCTAAAATGTTTGGCGGATGATAAGAGCAGTTCGCAAGGGTTTTAGCTAGGGTTTATATCTAGGGTTTTAGAGGCCAATGCGCTGACCGAATAAGAGCCTCTCCAAAGAGCGTGCCCGCTTCTTAACACCGCTTAATTTTTTTTTTTAATTAAGGGATTCATGTATCAATTTATTTTTAATGTAAGCGAAAATTGATCGCCACGTTAAATGTTTTTGACGCGATGTGCTGATTTAACTAATTTATCGTCTTTTTCATTAATCTGATGAGCATTTGTTTTTCAATTTTTCCATTTCTAAATAGTAAAATTGGCCATTGAAAAATGTACGGTTAACTCAAATGAAGTGGATTTTGATTTTCTATTAATATAAATTTATATTTATATAAATAAATCGTGTTCTATGTTATAAGGAACTTAATAAATCTTACATATTTAATTCTTATATCTATCTATAATCTTCTATTTCTTAAATTAACAACAGTTTTAAAAAGTAGTTGTTTGTATACATCTCTTTTTATTATGTAAAACTTGTTGGAATTATTTTAGTTCTACTATTTATTGTCTATCAAAACTAGAATCATGTTTATTAAAGTACAAATAGTTGTTTGTCGTTGTTAAATGGTTGCTCTAGTTTTTATACAACTGTAGATAAAATTCGCGAGATGGTAAAACTTTTCTTTCTTAATTTGATGACAATTTTGAGAATGATTTCAAAATCCGCAGGGATATAATTTTAACTAGTTAGTACTTTGTAGTGAACCTTTTCTACACCATTTGTAAAATAAATAGTCAATTGGAGTTCTTTCCTACATTATTTCATTCTAAAAAATTTAACTAAATATTAAAACCGTATAACATATAACAATTTGTAACGCATGAATTACGTGCCATAATCAACAAAATAAATATAATTATCTGAAATTAATTGACATGTAAATGTATCAAGTTCAAACCCCACACTATTTATTTAAAAGCCTAAATGATCAACAACATTCATCGTTTCTTAGGCCCTACATAGATGGAGATTTATCAAGTCCTCCTACCAAACACAAAAGAAATGCCATGATCAAAAAACACACAAAAGAAATGGCCATTATGATACCATATTTCTTACTATACTTATCAAGCACTAGAAGGTAGATATAATAATTGAAGATCATGACAATTAGACTTTCAAAGTTCCAAGTGATAAATAGAAAATCTACATATGTAAAGATCAAAAAGCATCAAGCACACGTCAAGTAGTATATATATTAAGACTCCACAGGGAGCTGAACTGTACAGAGAAGCTCAACTATTCCACCAAAGCTTGTTCCATGGTCTTTCATCTGAGGAAGAGTAGTCTGAAAGCAAAGGTACTGATAAAAACCCTTCATTCAACAAAGAAAGGGCTTTACTCTCACCTGCTAACTTGTAGTTTCCACACCTTCATCAACAAACCAAAAGTTAAGTTCTTAAATATTGAACTGATAACATTATAACTCAAATAGTCTAAAACCTCATCAACTATCGTTTATGCTATATTTGCACTACTAGTTAGTGCAATTAGCTGCAACACTTTATGGCATTATTCAAAGTACTCCTATCAGAAACAAAAGTCCCATCTTTTTCAGCTTGTGAGGTTTTGCTATTACATAATCACAATATTTAAAAGTTCTAATATAACCAAAATTAGAAGATAACATTTCCTTACCTTGAGTTCATATTAAGAACCATGGTATCATCTCCCAGCACTGCATCCTTAAGAGAAACAAAGGTTGGGAAATGAACAATTACTTCATATCTGGATTTAATTCCCTGAATCTCAAAATACTTGGATTTATCTCTTTTAGGGTGGTAATAGATAATGGAACTGTAAGGATAATTAAACAGCACTAGTGCCCCGTCTTTCAGGAACACTACGGGTTGGTACAACCCAATAGGCCACCTGTACTCACAGTCACACGTATCAACAGAAATTATTTTAATCCAAAGATTTTTAATCCCATTTTACTTCATCACCCATATCTCAATATCATCTGAAGAATCACATATAAAAAGGCGACCTTTTAACACTCCCATACTTACTCTACAGCTTCTAAAATCAAACTTCCAAGCTGACAAGGCAGTGAAATCAGATGGAACTGCTCATTGCTGAAGTTAAAAGGATATTATCGCATAAGAACGACCAAAATCCTGAGAACGCCAATGAAGAGATCCGTTTAGGTAAAGTAGGAAAAGCTAGCTTATAAATCGTGCAAGGCGCATAGCCAATTCTTTTCCATGAAACTGTGCCAAGTGTGTGTATCTCAGTCACCCTATTACAGTATCTCTCTTTGCCATCAATAGGACAGGAAGCCAACTGACGAGTACCTTGGTTTGACATTCTGATCACTTTATATTGCTTGGTCTTCAGACTGAAACCAAACCCACAATCAGTAGCACGTCTTCTGTTTTCCTCAACCTCCTCTTGCTCTGGCATTGGAAGGTTTATGTACTCCCCAATAACTGGATTATACACCACAACAGGCTCATTCACTGATGGTTCTGACAAACAAATGAAACCATTGCATGAGTTAACTATATTGAACTTTTGATCTCTAGGCTTCACTTTGATGCAACGCTTCATTCTATTGCTGCCACCAGTAGGAGGAACCACATCATCATTCAACAAGTAAGGATTGCGCAATGGAACCTTAAATTTGGTTTCAAGCTTCATCTCACATTGATGGGACGGGCAGTATTCATCATCATCATCAAAACTAGCGCGATGGCTAACATTGATTTCAGGCGTCTCAATTAAAAAGAGGGTCCTTGAGACATGAGTAGGATTGACTGTCCGAATCAGAGGACAAGCCCTTGTCTGAGCAAAGTGAAGCTCCGCAAACTGAGGGTCTGATAATAGTCTGTACCAAGTTTTGCAAACAGACTTGGAGAACACAATTCCCTTGGTGGTCAGTTTCAAAATGATATTTGTCAAGATGGGCTCCGGAAGATCCTTAATGGAAGTACCCATCATTGGAATTTGTGCTTCCTCAGTTTCATTCCCACTTTTCCCTTCCTTCTGCTTGTGAACAACTTTTAAGCTTTTTTTTCTCAATGCTCTTTATGCACTGCAAAAGGGTAATAACAACAACATAAATTCCAATCATCACGGTAATGTGGCAATTAGTTTCCACGTATACTTTTCAAACAGTATTGCTAAACATTTTTTAGCTTAACAATTTATGTTACGAGAAAATGAAAACTTATCGGAAAAATTACATTTACATATGTTACTATTAGACTTACAAGGACCTGAATTTCAAATTTGATGTAAAGCGGAACTGCTTTTGATTCATGATAAAGTTAATATTAACAAGCATAGAGACATTCCAACAAAGTAAACCCTTGGTATTATTAGATATCAAAATATATTCACAGGCATAAAAGTAATACAGAATTTCACAAGAATAAACTTAAATTATTTTCTTTGTCTGGCATGGAGAGAGAAAAAAAAAATAATCTTGAATTATGTATAATATTCATAATCCTCATATAAAAAATGACCGTGAGATAAATATTAAATAAAGAACCAGCGCTTGAAATACCTGAGAGGAGCTGTGGCACAATCACGAGTAGGAGAGAGAGAAAGAAAGATGTATTATATATTAAATGAAGCTGAAATTTTCCGAGTTATAGTATTATCAATTGGCGCGAAGAGGGCGAGGAAATTATTGTTTTTGGCGGTAAAAGTCAATTTGATCCTTTCAATTTAGAGAAAATCAATTAGGGCCTGTATATAAACTACCTTTAATTTTTACTTTTCTGATTTCTACGTCAGTTTTTAATTGTGCACATATTCGATTTCCTGACTTTTCTTATTTTGTTACTTTTCAAAAAGGATTTTTTCTAATTGATTTTGAGAAGAAAAATTAATTATATATATATAAGCTAAAGGTTGTAAAGTAGTTTACGCATATGCCCTTATGCCCTTAATTGGACATTTTTAAGACTTTTTAAATTGTTGACTAAAACTCCATCACATATATCAATTTGTAACACGATCGATGTTTGCAAAAAATTAATTAGTTGTCCTAATTAAAATTCTAAATATAGTTAAAAGTTCAATTTACTAGTTAATCATTGATAAATCCATAATTTATCTATTTTTACCACCTTAATTATGCTCAATTTATTATTATTATTATATTATTTATTATTATTATATTATTTATTATTTTTATTTTATTTTGCAGAAAAATAAATAAATAAAAAAGTTATGTGAAAATATAATTGTTAATATATATTTTGAAAAATTAAAAACTTTTTCGAGAATGAACCTAGCAAGTTGAAAAAATTGAAGTGATAAAGTGATAGAGATTAGATGATATCAAAAGAGTTCAAGAGATGAAGTTTGAAAAAATTAAATACATTTCAAGTGATAAAATTTAGAGTTTTTATATTATAAGGATGTATCTAGTTAGATCTATAAATATTTGTATAATTAGAAGCTAAATAGAGTTTTTTTAGTTTTGAGTTTTTCTAGTTCAAGTTTAAATTGTTGTTATTCAATTACCAATTATTCCATTTTTGTGAACACTTTATATATTGTTGTTATTCAATTACCAATTATTCCATCTTTGTAGACACTTGATTACGAAGTCAATAATATTTTATTTTTCGTGATTACATATTTTATTACAGCCTTATATTTCAATATACGTCATAATGATTTTTTACTTTGTTATTACTGTCTCTTCTAAATATAATTTATTTATGTTTAAGTTAGTTTAAATTGCTCCGTTTAAAATATTCATATTATATTTATTGTTTTATATATATTTAGATTACTTACACAATCTTCTCAATCATTACGTCTCTATTTCACCTGAGTTGAATATAAAAAATATTAAAATTTTTTAATCTCTATGAATCAACCTGTACGAACATTAATACTATGACATATACAATTACATTAATACTATCACACGCATCGGCGGACGTAAAAATTATAGTCAGAAAAAGCCAAATACATGACATATAAGATAAAAAAAATATTTTTGTTCTTTATCCGATTGTATTAAACTTTTCTTTATTATTTTCAAAGAACATTATCATGCTAAAATTGTAGTTTGATATATTAAAACTTTAAAAAGATTCAATTATAATTTATTACTCCATTCATATTTGTATGTTTTTTTAGAGAAAAAAATATATTCTTTTTATATATCATTTTCAAGTTTCAATGAAACATTAATAACTTAATTTTCTATATAAGTATTAATTTGTTTGTCTGTTATCGTTTCCAACAAACTTTCAAACAATAATATTGAACTTTTACACATTTTTTAAACAATTAGACATAAAATTGATGTATCATTAATAAAATCAGTGATAAAAATAGCCGGAACTAAATAAAAATATTTGAGTTGAACTTTATTTCACTTAATGGTATGAAGTATTAAAAACATATAGTGAGATAAATAAAGATTTATAATAACATACATCTTAATTATTATTCTAGAGTTAAGCAAAAACAAATAGTAAGATAGATAAAAATTTATAATAACATACATCTTAATTATTATTCTAGAGTTAAGCGGGTAAGGACTCCCCCCTCATCCTTATGTACGTCTGCCACGTAACTACTATAGACGTTCGACTGTAATGTAGTTTAGATTCCATGGCAGCTTTTATCTATAGAGTTCCTGAACTTAATCTGCTGCATTGAAAGCTCATCTATTCCACCAAAGTTTGATCCATGGCTTTTTATCAGAGGAAGAGTAATCTGAAAGGAAAGGTACAGTGTCAAATCCTTGCTCCATCAAAGAGACAGCTTTACTTTCACACGCTAACTTGTAGTATCCACACCTTCAATCAACAAACCAAACTGTTAGGGTCTTAAATGCTAAACCGATAACATAATAACCTCAATATTCTAAAATCTAATCAAGTATTGTTTGTGCTATATTTGCACTACTAGTTAGTATAGTTAGCTGCAACATCTTCCTGGCGTATTGAAATTAATCCTTCATCAATCTGAAAGAAAAAGTCCTTGCATGATTTTACCCTCAGCTTCATCATGTAAGAATTTTTATGGTGACCGTATTGTGTCAAATTCAAACCTTAGCAAATAAGAAGACTAATAGTAACAGCAACCAGAAAAGGGCTCTCATTTTCAATTGAGTAGCATATGAGACATCACTGAGCACTTGATAAATCCGGTCCTAAATGCAACCCAAAAGAGAGGCAAGTGTTTGTGTAAGATGAAAACATATGCACCAACCATCAAAGTAGCTTCAATTATAAATAAATGTTTACTAGATTTCCAACTGTCACTTGGGTTTTATGCCAATGCTATAACATAATCAGAAGAGGAAAGACAAAGCAGTACCATCACAATATTAAAAGTGCTAACATAACTAAAATTTGAAGATAGCATTTCCTTACCTCAGAACCATGGTATCATCTCCCAGTACTGCATCCTTGAGAGAAATGAGGCTTGGAGTATGAGCAATTGCTTCAAATCTGTATTTAATTCCCTGAATCTCGATGTACTTGGATTTATCTCTAATAGGGAGGTAATAGATCATGGAATTGTAAGGATAGTTAAACAGCACCGGTGCCCCATCTTTCAGGAACCCCATGAGCTGATACAAACCAATAGGCCACCTCAGGTCATGGCCAAACGTATCAAGAGAAATTATTTTACTCCAAGAATTCTCAACACCATTTTGCTTCATCAACCATATCTCAATGGGATTATCCAGATCATATATTGAGGAATCACATACACAAAGGTGACCATCTAACACTCCCATGCTCACTCTACAGTGTCTATAATTAATCTCGCCCCGCTCACAAGGCAGTGAAATCGGATGGAACTGCTCACTGCTGAAATTAAAAGGATGTTATCACATGAACTACCAAAATCTCGAGAAAGCCAATAAAGAGATCCATTTTGGTAGGTGGCGAAAGCTAGCTTATACATTGTGCAAGGAGCATAGCCAATTCTTTTCCATGATACTGTGCCCAGTGCGTGTATCTCAGTCATCCGATTATTGTACCTTCCTAGGCCAGCAATAGGACAGGGAGCCACTGCACAAGTACCTTGGTTTGACATTCTGACCACTTTATATTGATGTGCCTTAGGACTGAAACCAACCCCACAATCAATAGTATGTCTTCTGTTTTTGTCGACCTTCTCTCGCTCAGGCACTGGAAGGTTCATGTACTCCCCAGGATTACACACCATAACAGGTTCATTATCTGATGGTTCTGACAAACAAATGAATCCATTGCACGAGTAAAGTATATTGAACTTTTGCTCTCCGGGCTTGACTTTGATGCAACGCTTCCTTTTGTTGCTGAAACCAGTAGGACAAACTACACCGTTGTTGAGAAACAACTCAGGATTGCGCAATGGAACCTTGAATTTGGTTTCAAGCTTCATCTCCCAAGGATGCTTCCAGAAGTATCCATCGGCATTATATCTACAGCTGCAATGACTAACATTAATTTCAGGAGTCTCAATCAAAAGCAGGGTCCTTGAGACGTGTAGGATTAAATGTCCGAATCAGAGGACAAGCACTTGTCTGAGTAAAGTGAAGCTTAGCAAACTGAGGGTCTGATATCAGACTGTACCAAGTTTTGTACACAGACTTGGAAAACACAATTCCCTTTATGGGTAGTTTCAAAATGATTTTTGTCAAGAGGGGCTCCGGAAGATCCGTAATGGAAGTACCCAGTATTGGAATTTGTGCTTCCTCAATTTCATTCCCACTTTTCCCTTCCTTCTGCTTGCGAACAACTTTTAAGCTTCTTTTTCTCATTGCTCTTTATGCACTGCATAAGGGTAATAAACAAGAAACACTTTGACAATCTTTAAACTAATCTGTCACAAGTGGTTTCCACGTAACCGGTTAAAACATCATATAGAAAACCATTGCTTTTTTAGCAAAACCAGCACCCATTTCCTCCTAATGAAATTATGATAAAAGAAATTCGTGAAACATACTACATTGCAAGAACCCAAATTAAAATTTAATGTAAATATTTAGTGACTTCGATTCATGATAAAGTTAATAGTACCAAGCACCTAATTATTCCAACAAATCAAATCCTTTGGTGTTAATGTTACAGCTATGCAAGAAAGTTTGAATAAGTCTTCACATAGTTTGAACAAGTCCTCTTCATGATAAGACTTATCCATTATATTTGAATTACAACAACCTGTACATGACTTGTATATTCTAACTGTAACAAACTCCATAAGTCGATCTTGTATTATGTAAATCCAAATCTATATATAGGTGTGTAAATACCATTAATATACAACTGAATTACAAACCTATTTTTTGCTGTTATAATTACTCCGATATCAAAATGTTCGCAACATAAATTGAATCACAATAATAAACTCAAATCACTTTCGTTTTCTGGAACCGAGAGATCAGTATTGATATGAATAGTTAATGATATTCATAATCCTCAAACAATGAAATGATCTATAAAATAAATATTGAATTTACAAATCGTCACACGGAACAGTTGGATAAAATAAAGTACAGAGTACAATAAAGTAAACCCTATCACGCATTTCGATGAAGAAAATATAATACCTGAGAGGAGAAGTTGCACAGTCGGGGAGAGAAGGAGATATGGGATGGAGCTGGAGTGTTACGTCTTATATATATATATATATATAAATATATAAATAATATATACACATCGATCGGCGCGCGAGAACTGTTTTTTTTTTTTTTTGGCGGTATAAGTTCATCGCTTTTGTTGGTTTTCTAAATTTGATCCTTTCAATTAAAAGAAAATCAATTATTGTGCCTTTACAGGAGTAGTTTTGAATTATACTTATCTGATTTCTAGGTCAGTTCTTAATTGCCAAATATCCGTTTCGCGACTTCTCATATATAAATTTAATTAAATATTATTTTTAAGCAATAACACTTTTAAAAAACGATTTCTTCTACGAATAAAATTTATTTCTAATTACCCAATACGATTATTAATAATAAAATATTATTAATTTTTCTGAGTTGAATTAGTTGGTTCACATGGATTCAAGTTTTTTTTTGGGGTACTTTTGCTCCTCTTGTCAAAAATAATAAATAAATTATGCAATTAAATAGCAATTCCTTAAATTATGCAAAATCAAGTTGGGTATCTGAGTTGAGTCAGTTCACTCCATACTCATAATGGTACCCAACTTTAGTTAATCTTCAACAAAATGCTCCCCACTTAATTAACCGGCATCATTTGATTTTTTTTGTTGTTAATTTGAATATTTTTTAACTTAAATTTTTTATTAATTTGTAAAACTTATAACCACAATAAACTTCATACAGGACTTATTTTTTTATATAATTGTACATATATAAATATGTGTGAAATTTTGAAGTCAAAAATTAGTACCATGAAAATTTCATAAATACCAATCAATTAGGAATAGGTGGGAGAATAACTTAATATTAGTATTTCTTAACAGTTCTTATTAAGTTCTATCGATTCCATAACTTAGATGTTACTATATTAATACAAAATATCAAATAAATCTTGTGGCTAAAATCAATTTGATACACTTTATTTTATTTGATATAATATTACTAATAAATTAGAAGAAATCATAAATGAGATTATTTCAAATTGAATGCTCAATCATTTCTTTTAAAACTGCATTTAATTTAGGAAAAAGAGAATTTTACTTTTTCCACAGTTTGTAACTGTTTAAAGATGGGACATAAGACTTTTATAGGTCTACGAATCATGTTTAGATTTCAAATTTAACCAAAAAATTTGTCAACAAAATCTTGGACATAAAGACCACTACGAATTAGAAATAGGAATCATGAATCAAACATTGACGAGAACAGTAGGACACTTGTTTGTCGAAACATAATTAGAGCATTCCCTCTCACCATCCAACAAGAAGAAGCTTCAGCAGAGCCATTCGAATATATAGACCATTCTTTGCTTGTCTAAAATAAGCTGCCCGTGGATCCACATCAACATCCACAGTTATCTACATGACGAAATCAAATTGAACAATTGAGCCATAAAATAGACATATATGTTTTGATTATAACTGAGGATGACAAGAACAGAGAGCTCAGTAGCTAACCTCATCAAGCCTTGGGAGAGGATGCATGACCACTGCATGCTTCTGCATCACACCCAACACATTTTGATCTACAATGTATCTCCCTCGAGCTTCTTCATAAAGATCGATTCTCTCTCCAAATCGTTCACGTTGGATCCGAGTTTGATAGACCACATCACATTTAGAAGCCACTTCCATAAGATCAGCACTTTCTTCCCATTCTACTCCCTCTGATACAAGATACTCTTTTATGTCATCCTAAAATTAAAGAAACCAACATAAAATTGAGACCAAGAATGATTCAATGTATTCCGTAGTATATTACCCATATTGTTTAAATCAATAGAAAGAGCAAAACTGTTCCATATTCATAATGAAAAATTAGATAGAGATATAAAACAAGGGACATAATAGGAGCTCGCTCTCTACCTTCATTTTTACCACCTCGGGAGAAACAAAGTAGATCTTTACATTTGAGTACTTGGAAAGTAGATATGCAAGTGACCGAACTGTCCTTCCATTGGCAAGATCTCCAACAAGTCCAACTTTAACACCATCCAGTTTTCCTACTTCTCTTTCAATAGTGTAAACATCCAGAAGAGCCTAACTCACAAGCAAAAGAGATGTTAATGCCAAACTATTAGGATTGATTTCAGGCTTTTAACATCACCAGGAAACCAGGGAAGTAACCATACTGTAAATCGGAATTTCTAAATATTTTAGGCTTGTAAATTTGTTTTACCATGACCTGAAAATAATTGAATCCACCAAATGAAAAAAATCGAATCACTGTACACCACATCTAAGAAACGGTAACCAATCTATAGAACTCAGCATCAATATAATTTTACTACTCAAACCTTACAAACGATTATACCTTAGCAGTTTCTCTACATGAATAGAATGTCCTAATACGGTTTTCATTACAGTGTTACTAAGACAATAACGGGTGTAGTAGTCTTCCCCAATCCCAAGTCCTAAATAGGAGTTTGTAAGAAAATTTTCCAACCTTAGCAAATAAAACTTCAGGTTTCTCTATTGACTATATCTCAGATCAATCATCAGATGTTTTATATGTTTAAAATGGAGTGACTAGATACTCTTATTAGGTTAACTCATCATGTATTGGTACTTCCAAGCCCAAATGGTCACATATGATACTTTTGTGCGCCAATCCTCTAAATTCAGCTCCGCAATTATTAATTTTTCATTTTCAATAGCACAAATATTAATAATCTTCTTTAACATTGAATGCTCTCACATTACATTTTGGACACATATTTTCTAAAAAAATCAACTTACAAGTGCGACAAATTTTATTTTTAGGAAATTATGCTTAAGAGAATTTAATAGTAAGATAAACCACCCCTAACAGGCCATATCGTGCACACTTACTATAGCATGTTCTAATACATTGTTCCATGAACCAAATGACCATGTTTTGGTAAGACATATAGATACCGATATGGGCATGAACATTGATACAATTTACACATGCAAAATATCCAATTACAGACAAGCTAAGAATATTTTGTAAAATATTTCTAGAGAACTCAACATTAAAATCATTGAAATGAACTCCACAACGAATGTGGCAAATCCATATTAACCAATGATTAGAAAGAAATTCCATACTTGAGTTGGATGTTGTCCCGGACCATCCCCAGCATTGATAACAGGAATACTGGCCACATTTGCTGCTCTTTTGGCAGCACCACTTTCAAAATGCCTCATCACAATCAAATCTGAATACCCTTCAACAGTTCGTATAGTATCTGCAAAGCAAGTTCAAATATTAGACCTAGAATCGTCATATTCACATAATGCAAGCGAATAAGACAGTGAAGAAAATACCTTCTAACGTTTCTCCTTTAGCAGCTGATGAGAATTCACGAGCATTTTCTGTCGTCAAAACTTCCCCCCCTAGTCGTCTCATTGCAGACTCAAAGGAGAGCCTAGTCCTTGTTGAAGGCTCATAAAAGAGGGTGGCCATTAGATAACCCTTAAGAATTTGGCTGCCAGATGAATTTATCTCAATCTTTTCCATATCACGCGCCACTTCAAATATAGCAGCAAGTCTATTCCTATCAAATTGCTGAGCCTCGATTACATCAAGTTCAAACTTATTGCCCACCAGAAAAGAAGGCGAATTTTCAACATTTGTTGCCCTGCATCGGACCACGTCTCTGGAGCCAGCAGATAAGAAAGTCGACTTGGATTCAGTTGACTGTATGCGGATTTTTGAATAATTACACATAAATTCAGCAAAACCTTTCTTTACCGTTTTAGGAGAAGGCTTGACCCTTTGCAAGGCACATGAAGAATAGAACGAGGAAGAAGAAGCCGTTGCCATAAATAATCAAAACCAATACCTGAAAAAAGGTGAAATTCTACCTCTTATTGAAGGGATACAAACAAACACTTGAGCTGAACATCAAATGACAACAAACACGAGTGAATTAAAATTTATAAAGACCTAAAATCTCTGCAGCTGATTCGCATTCTAGTTATTATCGTACAAAGACTTCCACAAAAACAAAAATAAAAAAAAATAAATCAAAATAAGCTGTTTAGATTCTATAACATATCAATACATTACAACGCTCTTTAGATAAAATAGTATCGGAACAGCATTCCTACCATAAAGATGATATATATCCAACATTTTGATCAGTTCCTGCACAACTGTTTGAAATTATTCCTACTACAAGTGTTACCAATTATTGATTTTAACTGTTGTATTAATTCCGTAAAGTGAGATGAAATCCGGTGAAAACGTGATATAATAAACTTCGGATTTATATTATAGCCTCTTTGTATATATTATAGTAGTGGTTCCATATCAAGATCAAGTATTTGATATATTACCAGTAGTTACCTAATTCAAATCTCCTTAACAGAGAGAGAAGAAATTTGTACCTGTTGATTGATTGATTTATAGATATAAAACAGATAGTTAAATCGAACATTCAAACCACGAAAGGAGCAATCAACTGTTTATGCTCAAACCCTAACAAATCCCTTGATTTAAGACACTGCGGGCCCGTTCGGAAACTCGTTAAAAGCTGCTTAATACTCCAAAAGTAATTTTTTTGGCCAAACACTCCAACTTTTAAAATAACTTATAATGTAAACTAATAAGCAAATTTTACTTGTTTTTTAAAAAATAGCTTTTAAGTTAAACTTTATTTTTAATCTAAAAACTGAAAGTAATTCTGAACACGCTCTACATATCTTCCTTTTATTTTTTTAATATTTTTTTTTGTAAAAATAAAAATAAACGTAAAATCACTTACTTTTTACATGTGTGTTCGAACGTAATAATTTAAATCAAAATACTTAATAGTATTACGATACATTTATACAAATTCTACCCAAGCACACACAACCAAACCGTAAATAATCCAAGTAAAATCCAATTCACCAAAGAATTTGATTTATGACAATATCATGTAATGTCAAAGGATATACACCATTTTCTTAGGTGTATTTCTCTAATGAGGAAAATGAAAATTTTATATTCATTTCTCATGCATTCTACGATGTAAGTATTAGGCCCCGTTGGGGAGTGTTTTTTTTTTTTGTCAGAAGTTTTTTGTTAATTTTAGAGTGTTTGGAAATGATTTAAAATTTTATTTAAAATTCAAAATAAAAATACATAAAGGTTATTTTTTGGAAAAATTGCTTTCTAACTAAAGTTCTATAAGTTCAATTGACCAAGTGTAGTTATTTTTTTTATCTCTCATCTTTTCTTAAAATGTCACACTCAACAAATCAATTGAAATATAAAATGATAATTTAACAATACAACTTGCCTTAAAAGTTATTATTAGTCAAAGTTAATTTGATTTTTGATTTTAAGTTAAAATTAATGTCAAATACTCTTAACTCAAACTTGATAGATAAAATTAATTTAAATTAAATTAAAAATCTCATTATAAGTTATAATAAAAAAGTCATCCCAAACAGACTTAGATTTGCTATCAATTTTTTAAGTCGTAATGTTTCATGACATTTTTTATCGGTAAAAGAAATAAAATAGGTGATATTTCATGGAATACATAATTTACCTGTATATGTAGCTTTTAATTTAGTGACAATGGTCTTTTTGTTTCAAATATTAAATCATTATAGGAGTTACATTATTTTGAGTTGGTATCTTTTAGTCATGATATTTTAAATTGTATTCAAGAGAATATTTGCACACGCGACAATGGTCTTTTTGTTTCAAATATTAAATCATTATAGGAGTTACATTATTTTGAGTTGGTATCTTTTAGTCATGATATTTTAAATTGTATTCAAGAGAATATTTGCACACGCGTAGATGTGTGTCTGTTAGACTACCTATAAAATTTTATAATTTAAAATAAAAAACTTTGCAAAATATACAAATACAAGTTAATTTAATTTATATAATCAATATTTATTATTTTAAATATCTATGTAATAGTTATTCGACTAACATTAAATAGAGTATTGCATCGTCAATAATAAACAATTTAACTCTAGCTAAAGTATTTTTGAATTAATCTTTTTAAAATTATAGATATATTTTGACTTTTTGAGTCAAACAATGATATATTAATTTTTAATTTTGTATGAATTTAGTTGATATACTCTACATAATCTTATAATTCATGAACCTTTTATCTTAACATTATTTGCATTCAAATTTTTAATAAAGTACATTAATTTTAAAATTCAATATGTCATTATTTAACTTGATAATATATCTTAAATGACACCATATTGAATATTACAATTAATGATAATTTAGTTAATTTTATTAATTTTGGTTCATTTAATATTTGTAATCTTATAGATTATAACAAAAATATTTAAACATAATATAATTTATATCTTAAATTTTTATAAATTACATTAATTTTAAAATCTAATATGTTTTTGACGTATCTTTCATTTTAGATTGAAACAGAGTGTATACGACTTAATAGTCATGATTCGGTAACAGAATGGTTCCATTGACTCGTAAGTAGTATTGTATCTTTAACTTATGGAGTATTAGAGAAAAGACAGAAGGCAGTATTAGAAAATTTTATTTGTGCGAACTAAAATGAAATAATGGAGTATTTAAATACACAAATCTTTAACCTCATATCGTTTTACAAATTACTATTGGTATTAATTATTATTACTTATTTTTTTATGGTAGCGTTTCTACAAATTTGTTTCACTTCAGGATGAAAGCTATCCAAATCTTATTGGTCGAAAAGAAGCCGCATAGAAAGAATAAAAAGCCGCTCGTAAAAAACTGAATCTCTCGTTAAGAGTTTACTCTTCTACTTGCTTGATGGGTTTAAGATTGCACCATCTTTTTTTGCCTTTTAAAGTTGAAATCATTTGATTTTCATTTACCCATTTATGCTAGGCATAATAGAACCCTTCCACAAGGTATTCTCAACTCTCTTCCTAGAATAATAATTAAATCAGTGTCTCTGCATGTTTTCTGTGGTTACTAGCAAGTTCATCATTTTCATCCATTGCAATACTGCAAGCGGAAACTGTGGTCAATATTCCTATTTCATGCAAGTAGTGCCGTTTCATGCAACTAGTTGAGATCCCAAGTTCTATTCAACACGAGAGAGATGATTGATGAACGTCTCTTAATCATAACACGTAAACACCATAACTAAAATTTCTTACTTGCTCATCCACTGCTATAAAAAGAAAAGAAAAGCCAAGCCATACAGCCTTGGCTCATTATCAAAATTTTCTACTCGACACCCAAGGCATTGGTGAATAATATCGACTCCCTCTTTAGATATCAACCGCTCTTTCTATTGATCTCCCCCATTTTTCACTTTTTGGATGTCAATCTCAGCTTACAAGGGCTTTAGGCAAAATAATAGACAACAGGGGGAAAGATAGAAGCCGACCATGTTAAAGTTGAGGTATTAATGGCTGCATCGAGCTTGATTCTTCTTCACTATAGTCAACTGGCCGCAAACAGGGAGGACAATATGCATCAAGGGCATTGCGATAATTCGTTTCCATCAAGTCATTCTTCTCATCAAGCTCGTCATTTTTCGTAGCATCCTAACCAACAAGGACGCTATAATCAGTACTTTTGTAAAGCATGGAATCACTTTACAAAATCATTGACAAATACCAGCATGATAATTTTAAGCAGCAGTACATATCAATATCAGTTTCCCCTTGGTGGCAAAGATGTTATATGTCATTTATGGAACCCCAAATTACCACAATATTTGAGGCGTCGCCTTAGATGTCAAACTTTACGTAACCAAATCACTTTCAAGAAATTGTTGTGTAATAAGTTAGAACTAGAAGAGTAGCCCGTGCGCGAGCAAGACGGATGAATTTAAAAAAAAAACTTATATATTTTCTGAGGTGTAAATTGGTGTTTTCAATTAATTAAATTATTTACTGATTTGTTGGTTTAAAATTAATAGTTTTATTAATTTCTTGCATTTTAAAAATCATATATATGTTGATTGAAAAATAGTTATTGATACATACATACATATATATATATATATATATATATTAATTTTGTAAGATTTATTGTTGCTGTAACTTTTAGTATATGAATGTGCATTCAAATGCTATTAATTTTTTTACAAATCAGTTTATATATTGGTTCCCTTGTGACTTAAATTTTGAGCTCAAAAAAGCGTATAGAAATTGTAGATTACTCACCTAATTACCTGATTGTAGATTATTTAAGATTTCAACAGTCCCCCGGTTACCTAGCAATTTTAAAGCATTACGCACAATTTAAGATTTCGACAGTCCACTAATTACCCAGGAGCTCTAAAGGACACTAGATAAACTATAAAGACAAATATTCAAAATGAAGGTAGTGCTTAGTAACAAGTCCAGGACCCGAAACAAGCTCTCTGAGTAGAGATAAGGCTGCATATCATTGCCGCCATTCTCCTCCCTTGCTCACCTCCCAAAACCCCAAATTTCCTCGTTCTGCGGAATAAGGGTTGGGAGGGGTAACAAGGAAGAATGGGTAAACATGGAGAAGGTGATGGGGAAGATGGGAAGCAAAGGGAGGTAAGGGAAGTTTCTTTTTATTCTCTTCTTCTTTTCCAGAATTTTATAATTGGTTATCATTTTCGTGTTTGTGTGCCACAAGAAATAGTACCTTTTCAGAATATTAAAAATATAGAAAAGTGTTCAACTTACTTGGACAGGATAATTGTCAAATGTGGGAAGGAAACGATTCTTGCAATACTCATTGAAAACCAAAGTGAAAACCATAAGTGGTATTGTTGCGATGGATGCTGATGGCTTTGACTTCAGCCCAAACAGACCAATCATAGTAATTTGCATGATAAGGATTGCAATAATGATATAGTGATGAATGTAGGGCCAATATTGACCACATGTTTCGTACGAAGATGCGTACACTTCCTGTATCTGAAAGAAAGAACATAAATTGCTTTAAAGTTGTAGCAGTGGTTAGGTGGCATAACATAATCTAAAGTTTTAAACAAAAGCTAATGAAACCAAAGAAAGTGACGAGACAATCAAATGCGACAGATGCAAAAGATCATATCATCGTTTTCAGAAGTTATTGCACTTGCCAAAAGCACGAAAAGCCTGGTAGACCAGTAAATGTCTTAATGCAAGTAATACTGTTATAATACTATTTTGCCGCCTCCTGTTAGTTCTTCTTTTACAACATGAGCAACATATTCACTATTTCTATTTCTTTATAAGCGTATGCATCCTGAGGGACTTTTGAGAGCCACATAATGAACAAGACAAAACTTCCTAATGCCACTGTCTGAAACAGAAAGCATTGTTTCTGAACTAAGCCACAAACATATGCATATCACTTGATTAGCATTTAAAAAATTTACCAAGTTGCTGTTTTCCAGAATCTTTATCCTTATCACATACATTTAAGTGCAGTGATCATTTACAAGTTTATGACTAAACTTATTACTTGTCTCTTTCAAAAATATTAGCACAAACAATATGTCCTAGATTAGAACTTACACAACAGGCTGACGTCTCAAACTTGACTTACAACATAGTTTAGAATGTTTTCAGATTATCAGGTCCCCCTCCCCTCTCAACCTATAAAAAGCTGCTCACCCTCTAGGTTTCACTTTCTATACAAGTGATAGATGCATCATGATCAATAAATATTTTCATCCAAGTTCGATATCTTCAATTATGACTACAATCATGCAAAACGAGTTTTACCTTTATACATGTACCTACCTTGCTGATGATATTACGTTTAATATGACATCTAATGCATCTTGCATGCAATCTACTTATTCAGAGGCTGCTACGTGTGTCTCTCGATTTGGCACAAAAACGAAATGTCTTGAATTAACAACTTCCCTGAATGCTTAACTAACTCCAATGCACTAACCTGAATGTATTGAACTACCTGATATTGGACCATTTGAAATTTGGACGAGGCTTATGAATCAAAAAACTTGTGTCCATAAAAAGACTTTAGGTGTAATCACAAGGCCAAATGCTTTTGATTAAAGAGGACTCCGCCATCTTCAATGTAGAAAAAGGCGAAAAAATGTCTTCCTAGCTTAAGTCTTATCAAACAAAACTTTAGAGATATATGGCTAGAGGCTAAAAAGACATGATGGAACAGTGGAACATATTCAAATTTCTTAGAACATCTCAAACTGTGTATAGAACATCACATAAATCAAGATGGCATTCTACATTCAGTTGTTTAAAACTATGGTGAATCCTATGCAATCATTAGATATCCAAGCAAGGATTGGAAACACACTTAAAATCCAAAGCATCACTCTCAAGATAGATACATATAGACAATAAAATAAGAAGGCTTAAACACAGGATTCTTACCTGGTTGATAAACACAACATAGCCTAAAAGAAAATAGCCAATTAGGAATGGGAGGAGCAATGGTGCAACAACTGCATATACCATGCCAATCAATATAAAGAGACAAATGAATGGAATTATTCTGTAATAACGCAGTGCATAAAGATAAGGATTTTTCTTTTTTCCACGGCCCCATGTATGCAATTTTATAAAATTCCAGATAAGTAACCCTGGCTGAAGAATCTCAAGAGAAAATCCTGAAAGCCCACTTGTCAAAATATATGTCATAAAGAAGTCTGCCTGCAGATTTAACAGAGAGTTGTTAAGCAACAGATGAATTTTAAAATTACCTTGTAAAACTATTTGAAATCCTATAAAATATTTACACTTATTCTCTCATGGAAAAACAATGTTTTACTGACAGAAAAGAGAGGGCACAAGTAGGTTGACACAATTTCAATCACCAGGGACAAAACCATGAAAAGCGTAATAATAAAGGATGGAGACGCACATGTCGCAACCCTCCTTTTCTATATAAAGCAGCTAACAAATTTGTCAATGAAACACTAGCATAAAAATAAAAATAAAAGAAGCTAAAGCGATTTTCAAAATAGTACAGATGTATCTTTTATTCCATGTTAACCCCTAAAACTACAAGTTCGAAAATACGAATCTTGATGATATTGTGCCACTTCATATGGCAATCAATAAAAAAGGGGACTCTTTTTAACTTAGAGCATAAGTTCATTATAATAAGCATTACATAAATAAAAAAATTGAGATCAAACAACTTCCCCCTCCACCATTGGAGAGATTAGTATTTTTTTCTTTCCTTATTCTTTCCCCCTTATTATTCTTTTCTATTGGTATGTGGATTATCCAGCAAAATGTTGAACCCTAGACTCACGTTCGAGTATCTAGTGTGCGGCACGGATCCATTACGTCATTTAGATCCTTAGAGGAGTTTGTGGATGTTAGTTTGCAAGTAGTATGGTTCCTTGGTCATAAGCCCCATATAGGAGAGGAATAATGCTTCTCTTAATCTAAATAGTGCCATTCACATGCACTAGGTGATAATGAACGAAAGGTGTGTAAACTGCAGTGCACAGGTTAGATCCAACGATTTGACTTGAAGTTCTGGTTTTTGTAGCATGGAGCACGGTGCTGGACTATGATTATATATGTGACTGTTAGAATTAAATTTAAATTCTTGACAGTCATAACAATTGGAAGATGATTACAGGAATTCCAACAGTCATACATTTTGAAAATAACTGTCTGAATTTCTCAGTGAAAGGTGAAGTATTGCAGATATCTAAATCACTTTTGAAGCCTATGATTTTTTTTTTCTATATTCAGAACC
Source organism: Centella asiatica (assembly GCA_014636745.2). Classification (NCBI taxonomy): domain Eukaryota; kingdom Viridiplantae; phylum Streptophyta; class Magnoliopsida; order Apiales; family Apiaceae; genus Centella; species Centella asiatica. Next base: position 3,346,127 of record CM025785.1, read on the forward strand.
GCTGTTTGCATATCTGTTCTGGTCTTGTTCTATCCTAGAAGTGAATTTACTGTAACTCTGAAGCAAACTCAAGTTGGGTGGGGCAATCATCACATTAAGCACGGTCTTCTACACATAAAAGGAGTTCATGTAACATATTCTTAACACACTCTCTGATACATAATAGTATACAGTATTGGTGGCACCAGTCCTTATTATTGCTAAGCATAACTGGGTCCATGAGAATAAAAGAAGGGAAACTTTGGTCACCTTCTAAAACTTACAGATGGAATACAAGCATACAAGTAAAAGAAACAGTACGAAACTGGATTGAACTTACTTGAGCAGAGACCGCACTTGCAAGATGACTTGGAAAATTATTGGGATGGCTGAAGGACTTCCCAATTTGATCAAGTAAAGAACCCGATAACAAACTTAAGAAGAATACATTTCCCACTAAAAAGTAGAAGACCATGTTGCAAGCCTTTATATCTTTTCTACTCCTTGATACATAACCTGCTAATCCAGCCATTGCAATCATTGCAAATGGAACAACATAGATACATGCACTGAGGATGACACTTGGAAGATAACCTGTTATAGTAGACCTCAATCCTGGTCTATATAAGAAAATTATGTCAGAGGAAAAGAAATAAAAATCCTTCAAGAAGTTGTATAAGAATCATCTCATCCAATGATATATATTACAAACTGAATTAAGGGATTCATCAATTAAGAATAAGCTAGACTATGAAAGTTACATGATTCCACATTTACCCAGAACAAAGTTGAAACATTCAATGTATCCACAAACAGAATCTTACATCAATTGCACAGCCATCACCGGAGGAAACCATTTCCTTAGTTTTTCAAATTTTGCTATTCCTTGAACTGCTGTAACTGGAATAGCAAAGAAAATTGTAAGAAGAGAAGCAGCAACAAAGACTCCAACTTTATAAAATGGTAAGCGTTTATATGGAACTGCCAAACTCCTCCATAGAACATCACTTGGTTCTGGAGCCATTTCAGTGATCCAGAATATTGGATTAGAGTGCTGCTGTGATTGAGCAGCTAAGGTAGCACCGCGCCGGGACCTAAATGTAACAAAAGCAACTGGCAACTCCTAGAAAAAAGAAAGAGAAAAATAATGAGAATGTTATCTACATTCTGAATATCCAACAGCAAGCTGAATGGCACCGAGCACAAATACTTAATCTGTTCAGAGTCGATTCCCAATCCCAAAAACATGTCGCATGCATAAAGATAAAATCCTTAAGCAGTGCAACTAAATGAAGCCTCTTATTATCTTCACAAAAGCTACTAACTTTATTGGAAGAATAAAAAATTTCAAAGTTCAAAATAACTAAATGAAACTTGCTTGAGACAAAGTTGAGATTATCTTTTCCTTAATTATAATTGTCATTAGATATCCTCATAAAAAAGTTATACTGCCCTTCAACCACAAAGAAGATTCAATCACCCACTAAAGTATATCAAACAGCCCATTTCAAGTTCTCACCCCCAAATCCAAACACAACTAAAACTATAAAAGAATGTTGAATTTATTGATCTAATAAGAAAGGTAAATATTTATTTTAAAAGGGACACATATGTAATGTAGTATACCTGGGCACCAAGTATTCGCTAAATGCGTGCTTTAAGTATTCAAATTGGTGGTGGACCTCAGTAATAGTAGATGATACAAACATTTACCTTTTCTTCGAGCATTTTTTGGCATCGGGTTTGTCTTATCTTCACACAGAGTTCTCGAAGCATTTCCTCAAGTCCTTCGATTTTTGCATCATATCTAAATGCTTTTGCTCGAGAGGTTCCAATATGTTTCCTAGCCAATGAACGTTGTCTCAAGCTCTCTATCTTCTCCGAAATAATTTTGACCTGGTTCTACATGTAAAACAGTAAGTGATAAGCATTTTGTAAATGAATCAAAATGAACCTAAATAGGAAGAGAGTAAACAGAATTGTCGTCATCGAACCCTAAAGTACAATGGTTCCTAGCACAAAAATGCATCTCCATACCCACATAAGATCACCAAGTGCAAATGGCAACAACCAATACTGCTGAATCAAGCTCCCCCTCTTTACTATATTGAATTATTTTCATTTTCATTACCTTAAAACCTATACTTTGAATTTACTTGAAGACTTTATTTGAATATAAGTAACCAAACAACAAATCATGAACACTGCCTCATAAAATGCAATAATAATAATATTCATATTTGCATTCTGCAAAGATGAGGAAATTTATTGCTTGAGAAAATCAGTGAAATACCAGTATACAGGATATTGATGATTGAAACACATTACTTTCGGTTCATACCATTCCATAAGGAAATGTGGTGCAAAGAACATCTCTAGCTCTGGGACTCAGAAAAGAAGTATTAATTTTAATGGCGTAGCCATGGAGGTTGAAAATTGGAGAAGCACTAATAAGTTATCTTCAGATGAACATTTCCAATATCACTGATTGCAGCCACTTTAAGCATCTAAAATGTCATGGCATCATCATTATTTGAAACAGGAAAGGAGGTCACAGAAAATGCAAAAGAGCAAGGAAAAGAACATGTACGAGCAAACACAAACAGGCACACACACATATATATAGGGAAACAACGTCTTCACTCATCAGCAAACAGCTGATAGATAAGTTACAAATTTTAATAAGCAATGGAGCAATGGAGATATCTGCAGTTTAAATTATCAATTCTTCATTTATATTTTTCCGTCATCTTTGTGATAGGTGAAATGATCATGTTTGGAGACGAGGATTAGAAAAACACAGACTAGGATGAGTAGTTCCAGGGGCCATGAACAGTTCACATCATAGCACCACATGGTGTTACACTATCAAACATATGCTCTGACGTAAGTGTATTAGCAAAATCAATTTCACAACAGCACAACCAAAAAAACATCTGTTTATATTTCTACTAAATTAAATTGTGATTGCATATAGCAACAAATGGATTCAAGAAATCACGAAGATGTGCATGCATGCATTTATGCATACACCTACTCTTATTTTTATGTACTTACTAATAGATCTTCAAGCTCCTTTCCATCATATAGAATTTGATAAGATCGATAGGTATATGGATAATATTTGGAGAAAAAGTGATTTACACAGCACCCATGAGACTTATGCACATCGCAGAAAGGAATTTCTCGAACTAGAACAGTGAACTGATTTGGTTGATGCCTTAATTGACGTAGTTGCTGAACCCTTTTCATCAATATATGACTGTATTCCTGAGTATGACATGGGGCAGGAATTCACCTGTTATAACCAGCTATCTCAATATCAAACTTCATTAAAAAGCCATAGGAAGTAGAACTAATTTCAATAAAGTCATGCAAATTGAATAGAGGTGTAATGGTGTATATATCTTGTGTAGTAGTGTCTTTGTGTGTCTGTGTATAATACACATGCATGTTTTCTCCCTGGTAATCCCTCTTTTTGTCCCTCTGTTTTTTCTTCTTTCACAGTAAAATGCAGTCCTGAGCAACTAAGTTTGGACAGAGGCAATGATGCATACACACAGCTACTTGACTGGTACATCATTTTCCTCACCTAGGTATTAATCGCAAAACCTCTATGGACGTTTGGTCAAATAAGCTAACACTCATGTCTTAGGGTGTTTGGTTGTCCTGCATATGTAGGAAAACCTGATCCTGGAACCATAAATGCATCTTGTGTGGCTATGCTTCTAGAGTGAATGGTTAGAGACTCTGGCACTAAGTTTTTTCTAGCAGGAATGTTACTTTTAATGAGTATGTTGTGCTTTATCAATGAATCAGCTGAACGTTAACCACAAGCACATAGGATGAAAACAGTGACATATGTAATTTATACAACACATAATTTTGAGTCATTATTTTATTCCAAAAGAGAAAATCAGACAGGATACTTATAACTTATGGGTATTCTCGTGGGATTTAGCTATCAAAAAGATTTTGACCAAACAGGAATGTGAGTCAACCATTGGAATTCTTATCTCAAAGTGGTAGATTATGTTTGAAAGGAGGGGGGAAAGGGTCACAGATACCTGCACAGAAGATTACCTTGTACATCAGGTATACTCCATAAAAAGTGACAAAGCATAGGCATGAAAAGTGCACCCATAGCCTGTTAAGAAAATCAATTGACTATTAGTAAGTCTGCATCAAGAAGTTGTTCAAATCAAAAGAAGATTTACAAATTCCAACAGAGATGACTTGCAACCAAATGAGAATATGAAAACAAAAGAGAAGTATAATTGAACTGTAGTGTAAAATGTCAGAGCCGTGAGACAAGGAGGGATAAAGTTAACGTGCTGATTGATGTGAAGGCAGTTAGCACGTAAGGTAACCCTACTTTTCAGGGTAAGAAGGGGCTAGGGAATCAAATACGGGAATATGATTTCATCATCACATTCATGAAGGACAAAGGGATGTCAGTGGCCTCCATTAGATACAAAACTACACTAGAAGATGCAAATTTTCATTTCATCAATTTCTTCAATGGTCTACCATTTACTCATTTAGTGAAGCTTCAGTATTTAATTTATGAAGTATGGAAAACGCTACATACTACTCTATAGTAAATTTGTAAACCATTACATCTCATGCAAAAATAATAAAGTCCAGCAAGTAGTATTTAGTACTCAACCCAAGAAGATTCTGTGCGAGTAAAACAAGAACTTATAGATTACAGGGGTTTGGGTGATAATGAAAGATTGAGGGTGAAAAAGTAAAGTCAATAAGTAATTTTGGCTTACTATAACTTATAGCCAATAAGAAGGAAATACTTCATCACACGTTACCGAAAATAGATTTCACCTGTTAGAACCTCCGCTTATATTGGATATTGTGTAGACATCCATGGAGCCAGAGTCCCCATCATTGCTAGCATAATTAACTGGAAGAAGTATTAATAAGCCAATAACAGAGCAGACCACAAAGAAATTGATCCTGCCAAATGAGCTCAGATAAGTAAGACTCTGCGTACAGAACACCAGTCATATGCTTGACTTTGTTAACAATCATACATTATCATATTAGAATTTTTTGCACTTTGTTTCACATCAGAAGTTTAAACCACAAAGGGTCCAGGTCACACTTTGATTAATATTAGACTCGAGAAACAAATGCAAAGTATCTCTTGTTTTGACCATCAAGCCGTACTATCATAATTACTGCATGTATAAAAATAAAATAAAAAATCAAAGGAAAAGAAAGTAGAAAATCGAGCGATCAGGAAAGAACTACCTAAACATGTAAAATTAGAGCAGTTAGCATACAAATTATTTAAAGAGAAAGAAAAAGCAAAAACAATCTAACCCAAATTTGAAGAGTCTGATGAGAATAAGGGCATCAAGACCATTTTCCTCGAGAATTTCATCGTCCTGAACATGAAGGGCATGGGGAATCCATTCAATAGAAGGAATTAATTTGTGAAGGGTAGGGGTGTGATCATGAAATGGTGGAATGTGATGGTTGAGGGCAAGAGCACGAGCGTAGTAGATAGTAACATTAGAGGGATATCTCCTGAGGATAGAGAAGAGCGAGAGAAGAACCAGAGCAATGGAGACATTAATGGCTGCAGAAACGGCCAGGTTTTTGGTTTTGATGATGTTCATATACGAAGAATACACGGACGACCCAACCGCCAGAATATCCATTTTCGCTCGATTTGAGACCTCGGTTATGGAATTACATTTGTATATCTATGTTTGTATTGGTTTAGAGAGAGAGTTTAAAGAGCTTTTGGAGGGAGAGAGAGAGAGAGAGAGGGGTGGGGTGGGGTGGGGTGGCGGGGGGGGGGAGGGGGGAGAGGGGTGGGGGTGGGGGAAAAAGCGGGGGGGGGGGTCGGGAGGAAGACGAATTAACCATACTGGCTAACCGCCTCAACATTGCAATGCAAAATTTGCTGCATTTTGACGCTAAATAACTTTCGAAATAAACTTGGAGAAAACGTAGTACACTCTCCGTCCGTTCCACAACAACCACAAGAAGAACCATCGGTATTAAATTTTATATTTTTAACCGATATTAAATTTAACTTTTGTATAAATATATTCAAGTATAACTTTTGTATAAAATTTAACGTTTATTACTTGCGAAAATTTAACATTCATTAATCGCACAAAATTTTTTTAATAAATTTGTTATGAATTTTTATATTATAATCAGATATATAAGTTTATAATTGATTTTTTTTTAATTTATGATAAAATAATAAAAAAAATTCAAATGTAATTTTTTTTAAAACAATTTTTTTTTTTAAATGTAACTTTATTTTTGAAAAGTAATAAAAGTAACTTGTCAAGGTGTCAAACTCAGATATCCAACGGTCAGATCGTATCTTAAAATTGATGAATTGGATTTTCACCGAAATCAACCGACAATATCGCTAGCCTTTCGCACAATACTCTCGTCGTTTTAACCAATAAATTTAAATTATTTCATTATATGAAATAGTTAATATCACAATTTTTTGAATTTAATGTCACAAATTAGATAACCAATCTAAGATATTAAATTTTTTTGTTATTGTATAATTTTAGCAATTTATTGTAAATTTAAATTTCTAAATTTAACTTTTGTATAAATATATTCAAATATAACGTTTATTGTCTTAAAATTGCTACTCCATGTAACATATGCTCAAGAGCTGTTATCAGTAAACGTAATTACTCGTATAATTTAAGAGAATGAATTAATGAAATTACCCAAATTTGAAGAGCCTGATGAGGATGAGAGGATCGAGACCACAATTTTCAAGGATCTCATCATCAGTGACTTGAAGAGCATCGCGGATCCACTCGACGGACGGCAGGAATCGCCGGAGAGTGAGAGAATGGCGGTCGACGACGGGAACGCCGAGAGAGATGCGGCGAGCGTAGTAAACATCGGCGTTGGAAGGGAGTCTGTGGAAGATGGAGAAGAGAGAGAGTATGAGAAGGGCCAAGCCTATGTTGATCCCTGCTGATGCTAATAAACTCTCTGCTTTCATCTCCATTACAAAATTTTTAATTTTTAATTAAATTTATGGAATTGCTACACTGCTTTATCAATTAATTAGAGCTGCTATACATTATAAATATAAAGAGAGAGAAGTATATGTATGTAATTGTGGTTATTCAAATTGGTAAGCAACATGTGTATGCATAGCAATGGGGATGTACGTGTATAGGAGCAGCTTTGGTAAAACGTACGTGGCAGATTTAGAGGGAGGAGAATGACGACTCAAGACTTTTTCCTATTAAAAATAATAATAATAATAATAAATAAGAGAGAGAACTCCATTCTAATATGATTTTATTTCTTCTTTTATTCTCTCCCTCACCTTCTTCCTTTCTTTTTTTTTGGTTCTCTTTTTCCTTTTTTAACTCGATTGAGTATTATTAAATAACTAAGCCAATTGAAGGACTTAACCTAATCAATTCTCTGGTTTACATCTCCCTCTGTTTGTTTTGTGAAGAAGTATGCAATCCTGTAATCTGGTTGCATTTTTTTCTCCTCTTTTTCCTTGTATTTTTTTTTTAAAATTTTAGTGCTGAGAAAGGAATGGTAAAATTTCAACATTTGATTTTTACGTAACTCTATTTCTAATTTGAATAGAATGTATATTAATAATACTCCGTATTTTATAAAATTCTATTTTTTTAATTGATTGCTCTTTTATTAATCAACGAGAATACTTAGAATATATCAAAGCATGTAACATCTATCATAACAAATCATGTAAAAATGAAAAGTTATATTAGTTAATATTAAAAAATTAAAAAAAAATATAACTCACGTGACAGTAACAATCAAAATGATGTTATTTCCAACAATGTATTACTAACACGTACACAAAAACTCATCCGGCAATAAATGGTAAGAAAGTTTATGTGAGCCGTAATTAACAACCAAAAAATTAAAAACTAACAGAAGTTGACAAAAACAAAAAGACTTTAGTAAATTACCAAGGGATTTAAGGACTCGAAGGAATTTATACGTGCAAATTTTTTTTAAAGTGACTTAAATGTAAGAGATTAGTAAGGTAATTTAATATAATTGTAGCATAATTAAATTTGTGGTCATTTTTTTTCTTTTTCAGAAAGTATCATGGACTTTTTAAAGTTACCAAGCATTTTTGCATAAATGATCTGCTCAAATACACAATGAACATCGCAGCTGACTTACAAGATTTAGACTCTCGCAATTTAACTCAAGATACATGCACGAAATTGAAATACTGCCCAGAACAAAAATAAATCTTTTAAACCCATTGTCATACTTATGATTATAAAAACAAAATGCACAATTTGACCCATATATATTTAGGTCAATTTTAAAATAATTGATAGAGAGAATATGAGATTGGGACTGGAGCAATTAAAAGGGAGTGGAGGAGGCTCAGATCTGTAATATATATCAGATAGGAGGGTGAACACCGCCATGGCTGCAACTCACGGTAGCTCTAGAGCGAGAAAGATCGATCTCTCTCTCTCTCTCTCTCTATCTCACTCGCGTACCATCCGGGTTGCCCCGCCAAGATACGGGTCACGTTCACTCACTACCCAATTGAACTCAGAAATTATTAATTCATCGTCACAGCCTCTTACATACTTGAACAAACATCTCTAATGCTGAAACAGAGGAGCATATATAATTTTTTTTCTTTTTTTCTTTTCTTGGTAATTGTTGTTGATGATGATGAAGACAGAAGAACAACTACTATTCCTGCTTCATATACATACATTATACACACACATATAGACAGAGAAAGATCACTATATGCATGCATATATATACATAATACATAACAGGGCTGTTGAATTTTGTAAATGGAAATTGAAATCACAGGCTCTTTGAATTATCAAACAAAATTTTTGAGAGAGAGGGGTAACCACCCTTAAAAACATCCTCTTCCCTCTGGAGCCTCATTCTAATTTCTGAGTTCTCTATGCCCTAGTTTTGGCTTTACTCCCTGCTTTTATACCACCCACTTTTTCTCTCCCTGTTTTGCCCTCGAGGTATGACTTTTACCAGAGACAAATCAAGGGGTAGTATTGTCATACAGTAAGACAACTTTACGGAAGAAAACAAAATTTCCTTACGACGTTTACACCAAAATTTTAACATATTTCCCATGTTGAAGATTAAATTATATTTTTTCAGATTTTTTTATCTTTTTAAATCTACCATCTCCGTTACACAGGTTGTATTATATTAAAATAAAACTATTTAAACGTAACCATGTTTTCAAATATATCGGTTTATGTTTTCATACGTGTATTTTCTGTCTTATTACACTAGACTTCAACGAAATTTTCTGATAACATATATTTTAAAAAGTTTGTATATTAAATAATATGTAAAAAATAAAATTAAATATATATATATATATATATATATATATTAAGAGTTCGCAAAATTGATACTCCGTATAATTTTGAGTCGATGGAGCAGGTTTCCCTTAATTTTAAAACACTAACTTAAGTTAAATTAGTAAGCTTTTTAAATTGTATTCCGTAGCATTTTATTATGCAATTACCTCAATTTAGAACTTGGAAAATATACCCTCTTTACTTTTATCGGTAAATTGGCTTTTCGTTCCTTCTTACAAAAATTTCACATAAGCAAAATGTAATTTTTTTCAAATACTATTAAGAAATTCTTATCAATTTACCTCCATTAACGGAAAGATTAAGAGTTTAATTGTTCTCTTTTATAGATACAAAAAATTTGAACTATGGATTATTTTCATTTTTGATATACGCTTTCACATAGGATATTGATAGTGTACTGTGATAGATAAAATTTAGAACTATTAGTATTATTGTTTGAATAAATTTATTTAATTATTGATAATTGATTCGAGCAGAACTTTAATTTGAGTTTGAACTAATTTAACTTTCTTAATGATATAATTCATACATTAATAGTTGTGAATTCAAAGAATAAATTATAAAAGCACACTTGATATGAATATTTCATTTTACCATTTGGCTGATTTAGGACCTGAATAGTGAGGCAAAACCTAGGACAAAGAATCAGGCGTGTGAACCGATCAAGTTGTGTTTCCTTTTCTAATTCAACGTTCTCCATATTTTTATAAAATTATATTTTCTTGGTTCCAAAAAAAATAATTTAAGTGCAAAAAAAATATTATTTAAAAGAGGATAACTTTACATTAATGAAGTATAAATTTAATATTTTAACTTTAAGTGAACATATTTTTTTCATACAAAAAATAATAAATACAATTATAATATTTAAATATTATTATTATATAAATTCACCATAGAACACATGTTAATAACTTTATTTGTTTAAAATAATTTTTTTTAAAATATACAAAATTTACTTAAGCCACCCTTGTTCCTTTTCGGAACAGATTACAGGTCTGTTTGGAAACAATTCTTTTTACAACTTATAGCTTATTTTGTAAAAAAGACGCCAACTTTAAGTGTTTAGAAATATTTATTACAAAATAAGCAATAAACTGTATATATTTAAAAATTATACAAATTCAAATAAACTTCAACTTAAAAATAAGCACTTATTTTGAATATTCGAATATCGTCTTAACGAACAGATCGCAGATGCATGTTATACGTAGTATTTTACAAATACAAATGAAGAAGAATCAATTTTAGAGTACGGAAAAATGCCCAAAATAAATTTGTCGAAACAAAGGAATAATTATGTAGAACTAATTAGGTAAAAGCCATGGGAAAGAGATTTGAAATAGTGGAGGCTCAGATCTGTGGCATATCAAACAGGAGGGTGAACACCGCCATGGCTGCAACCAACAACAATTTCTCGAGAATCGCGATCCGGGTTGCCCCGCCAAGATACGGGTCACATTCGCTCACTGCCCGATTTAACTCAGAAACTAATTCATCGTCACAGCCTCTAGCATAGATCGCATCTCTAATGGAAAGGAACTGATGAGTAAATATATATATATATATATATGTTTCTGTTTTAGCTTAGGAAAGTGCTGCTGGTGCTTTTGGAAGCTGCTGCTGAAAGAGCTATAGCTGCTTCACATACACATACATACATATATATACATGCATACATACATCATATGGATGCATTCACAGAAAGCAAAGCAGAAAGCAATAACGTACAAAAGGGCTGTTGCTTTTTGTAAATAGAAATTGAAATCATAGGCTCTTTGAATGATCAAATGATCAAATGATCAAATGATCAAACAACTTTTAACAGAGAGGGGCAACCACCCTTAGAAACATCCCTGCCCTCTGGAGCCTCATTCTAGTGTCTGAGTTTTTTATGCCCTAATTTTGGTTCTATTCTGTTTTTGTAATGGATTCTCTTCTTTTCCACCCTGTTTTGACCCTTGGGTGGAGACTTTATTGCTAAGAACCAAGGGGTACTATTGTCTTTAGGTTAAACATGATTTTATTCCTTTTACAATTCGGTACATGATCTTGCTGGTCTTTAGCTTTTCACCCAAAACAATTCCTTTTTTTCTTTTTGGTTACAAGAACCGTAACTTGATTTGTTGAACGACTTCTTTTGATAGGTCCTGTTCGTCGGCTATTCCTTCAGTTTCTCTCAATATATTTTATAATTTTTTAAACATAATTTAGTTTACGTAATTTTAATCATAAAATATATAGAACATAGCAAAATATAAGATTTGTCAAATTTCGTAAAATATAACAATATAAAATACATAATTTTTATAATTAAAAACTATCAAATCTCAACAACTAAAATTACGTCAAATTTTAAAGTGAATATGGTCTACTCTTATTTTTTGTATGTCATTGGATTAAAATTACGTAAAATAAATTCTATTAAAAATTATAAAATACTTGAGAACATGTATAAAAAAAATAACTTGGAAACTGTCAAAGTCGAACCATCAACCTCTTGTCCGTAGGAAGAAGCGAATCAATAAAGTATGATGTAATTTAACCCTCTATGCTTCTCGTTTAATCTTATCAAACAAACTTTAGTATAAAATTGACCTCATTTGCAATACTTGAGAGATTGAGAAAGCCCGCGGGAGAGTGTCAAAACTAGATACATCTTCAAAAACCAATATCAGCACAAGCGTATAAAAAATATAAGAAATTGTAAAAAATGAGTTTCCTTTTTTTTCTTTTGGTTAAATACATCACAACTGACAATGTTACATTCAATGTCTAGCCTAATAAAATCTCCAGATTTATACTGAATGAACAATAACATCTCAATTAGGTTAGATTAGACGGCGTTTTCACGTAGTTCTTGTGCATAACTTCCTACATGCCCAGGGGTTGCTGCAGACAAGTGCTGAAGCACAATGTTTTGTGCCTTGTTGCCATTAAGACATCACTGGGAAGAATTTTGTATTTCCTCAAGTAACCAGAATGTTCGATCATCAGAATCCAAACTACAGTTTCTACTGAGATAAAGAGTTAAAGGCAGCTGGGCGGCCCTTTAAAATTTTGAAGTCAAATAAAACTAGGAGCTGTATGATTGTCTTGACATACTGGCGCGGAAATATCACAGTTCACTGAGCACATCCTACAATGCTCGTGGTTGAATCATTTCTGAAGAATCATCATACGTTATGCATCCACAGAACCAGAAGACACATAAAGGAATCACCCCAGTTCCTGTCTAGCATACTTGATATTATTCCATCTTGTTCTCATCATCTAAAGTGACACCAAGTGGAATGCTATCTCCATCATCTGCAAGTAACTCTCCTGCACTCCCATTTGATTCCCTTCCAAATGGCTTGTCTCCATCTTCCACTGAATTGTTGTCTGCAATTGTGAGTTCATCAGACTTATTTTCAGCAGGCATATTCTCATGAGCCCCGTTTGGCATGGGAAGTGTATCAGTGTCCATGATATCATTAGTGGCCAATGAAATTTGTTGGCCATTTGGCCCAGATATTCCTGTCGTCGGTGCAATTTCTGAATGAGCTGGGAACTGATGGCTCATCATCCGTGCCTTGTGAAAAGAAAGGGTTTCGTTAAAAATGTACCATTAGAACATTACTTGGAAGAGGATTCAAATATGACAAATGGTGCTATAAATTAGCTCTAGACATGAAAGAATCGTGACCCAGTTGGGTGCACCTATTGACTCTGGCAAATCTTATTTATTTATTATTGCACATTTGAATATCTATACTTTATATTTAAGTATCAACCTACTCCGTTGTTAGTCACGATTGCTCTTCCTACTTTGAATCCAAATAAAAAACCCAGTTCACTTGTACAATTTTCCAAATTTAAGCACAATCATAGTACTCAAGACACGAGGCACACATCAAGGTGGCAAAGGTCTCCCTGGTGCTTAGGCGTGCCTCCACAATCAGAGTGAGACTGACTACATAGCATTTTGAAATATAATCTCCTTAAAAGCAGCTCTGGCTACGGCTTACGGATAAACAAAAATTTTGTTTCCATATTAATTTGTAATATTAAGTTATACTGTGCGCCACCATAAAACATTAAAACTTATATGGAAACATGTAATTTATCTTGCATGGGTTTTATATAACTACAAAATTAGAGTTTTCCTTTTCCTGAATCTGTAAATATCTGACGGTCAATCCCAATATCATATCTGCCACCAAAATGTGTTCGGTAAACTTTGTACTCTGCTACAACTGGGACACAAATCACAATCTTATGAATGCAAAAGGCTTTAAAATGTATCTAGAGGCTCTTCCCTGATTGACATAGTTGAACACTTCAGTAACTAATAGTATAAAAATAAACTTTTTAATTCCCAGGTTGTCTAACAGAATTAATAATGCTAAAAAAAATTATCACATACCTGATACACCTGATGCATTTTATAATTAACAATATCAGCCATCTCTTCAACTCCACTGACAAGTTGAACTGGCCCAGTGTCCTCCACAAGACGATCAGTATATGGTGTAAATTCATATACATTAAGGCCAAGTAAATCTGGTCTCCTGAGCAGAAGACTAAATGTAGGTTGCAGCTCATAGCACTGCTCAAAGAGGGAACGTCGACCGAAGATATAAAGCCCCAAACGTGCACGAGACATCGCAACAATCAGTCTTCTAACATCACGAAGGTGTCCAACAAAGCGAGTTCGCACAAGTGAAAGTAGAATAAAATCATTTTGTTGACCTTGAAACTTGTCAACTGTTGTTACCTGCAAAATAGAATTCTATCAGTGAAGCTTTTACATGGATATGGGACCACAACAATATGCACATGCATCACAATAAAACAGAAACTGGATGACTGCGCGCATTCAAGCACACCACGATTTACAAGCAAAACACAACAGCCAAACCAAAGGTCGATAAGATCCTCTACAAAGTACTGAAAACAACAATCATCCATTAATAATGTCCCAAAAGCATTTGACAGCACGAAAAACTACTTTCAGACCCTCATTTGGCAAAAACATTGTCACCATATCCAAAGTTCTTAGCCAATTTTACAATAAAATGTTCATCAACGGTTTTACTTACCTTATGTGGTGGACCAATGAAATCATATGGCACACATCGTCTGCTTATGACATCACGAATCAGAAGTTTCTGTCCGTTATAAGTTGTCAAGATGGATATCTTGTTTGCAGGGTAACCCAATAAACGCATGTATATATAGACACTGACAAGGTACTCAGCCTCTCCCTCATTTTGATAGAACCAAGGGGAAGGGGCACTCTCCCCTCTCCCATGGTAATCAGGCACATCTATTAACTGATAATCATAGGAGAATCCAGCATTTGCTCTATGAAAAGTATCATTTTCCTTCACATACGGAAGATCGCCCAGATCCCTATATCTCCAGTTGTAAAGTCTGGCTAAACTTGGCCTGGCTCTACCCTGTGCATTGAGCTCAATATATGGAATCCCCAATCGGACAAACCTTGTGAATAGACTCTGATCCATGTGACTATACTTCTGGAAAGCCATATTCTTTACAACGGGTGGCAACTGGTGATGATCACCGATCAAAATGCAACGCTTAAGCCGAGCATACCCATCTTCCTGTCTCTGGAGCAACATTGGGATAAAAGTTTCAATCTCTAATATCTGTGCACTTTCTTCCATAAGTAAATTATCATACTTAAAGCCCAGCTGAAGGAAATCCTTCCGTTTCAGAGCCGCATGGGTGCAAGTCATTGCCACAATTTTTGCCTGTTTGGTCATCAGATAATTTGCTCGATCAACTGTTGACTTCAGTAGCTCAAAAGCCCTACACTCTTCAAGCTCTTGAAACATAGTTTTGAGATGACGAAAACATCCTTTAGCTGCACGCATGTCTTTTTCAAAGGACTGGCCTGTAAAAATTGGCTTAGGGCTATTAGCAAAGAATTCCGTGAAGGGAAAGCGGTCCTGGACAAAGGTTGGTTTCTCTTGATTTTCATTACAAGCAGCTAGAAATTGTTCCCAGCGTGAGTAGACATGAAGCAACCAGAAATATCCAGCTGTTTCACACGTATAACCAACATCCTCAGGTAGTTCGAGAGATCTTGCCAGCCTCTCTACTTCACTAAGTAATTCTAACCGTCGGACAAGCATTGCATTCACGCGGCCTTGACGACTAAAATCAAGATCGGTTGCTAATTCTTGTTCACCTTGACCTAATCGAAGAAGATAACGAGCAGGAACATCCCTCTGTCAACAAAAAATAAAAATAAAAAATAACATGCTTTATCAAATGAAACTTCATGCCGGAGATGAAAGCACTGAAATACTTCTAGATGAAATTTGAAATGTCAGCCTTGCACAGTTATTATATAGAAAGAAAGGAAAAGGAAAAAATAGTTCGTCAGTGTAGTCCAATAGTTAATCTCTTCTCTCCAAACAAGAGGATGGAGGTTCAACCTTGGCAAGGTAAGGGCGTGTGGGTTTCAATTATGCACCTTACAAAAGAAGGAAAAAAATACGTCTAATTTGTATACAATAATAATAATAATACATACCTGCATTATCTTCTCAAAAAGATCATTCAAAGCCTGATTTGAATGGGTAATAATCAATGTTCTCTGAGAAGGACAATTGTGGTAAAGTACATTCAAGATTTGCACAGCTGTATCGGTCTTTCCTGTACCAGGTGGACCTACTACCATAGTTAAACCAGGCTGGATACCTGAGATGATAGCTCCAACCTACATAAACAAGAAAAGAAACACAAGGTACCATAATACAATCACCGATCAAGAGCACTTACCTCATAAGTATTTTTAAGTAATAGAAATAAACATGGCCAATACATGAGCAAATGATATGCTCACAAAAGTTATACCAACTAGAAAACTTGAATAATTCAGGTATCAGTTAATTTTCGGATAATGGGAAAATCAGGTTGAACAACACACACACACACACACACCCAACCCCCCGCCAACAACATACACATACATATCAGACAAACAAAAAGGATCAACAGAGATATCTTGATAGAAAAGCACCTAAAAAGAGAAAATCAGCATCAGAATAATATTAGAGAATCTTTTGAGTAGCTCCATGGGAGATAATTGGCTTTGTGGAGTAACAAATCCATGACTTGTGCATTGAGGGATAATAGTTCTAGATTCACTACCACTTGAGCAAAATATTCTGAAAGTCGAAGGGGCAGGCCAAAACTGTGGAGCGGGCAACCTAGCACTTCTTTTTTTTCCTTTTGGAGTCTAATTTATTTTTCTATCTACATGAATTAAAAAAGGAAATTCTTACAATGCACAATAATATATTTAATAATTTCTAGAGTTTCAAAGTCTTACCAGATAGATGGGGAACCTAGGCTGGGCAATCCAAGCAAGCATGGTAAAGTAAAATGTAGCTTAAGCAAGTCTAGTGATGACTTTGTACTACATAACTTGAGCTCATGGTGTGATATAATTCTATAAAGGCACAATAAATATCTTTCTTTCTGATTTACCTATTATAAAACACCATCTTAAATTTATGACTGAATTTTATTCGGTTTTTTCATTAAAAAGATGGGGTAAAATAAAATAATTGACGGTTCCTAAAATTACGATATATTCCAACCACAACTAGTTTGGGGTAGCCATTGTTGACGATGATGTTAAATTTAAAATATATGTTGAACTACAAAAATAGAACAATTGGATACTGTGTTCCTGCTGACTGGGAAACGAGAAACTTTAATGGTTTGGGTACTTGTTTAGGTTGCAACATTTGAGCATTTGGGGTATGGCAAGACAAAAAGCACTTGACATTCTTGTACGTTCTAATACACATAGGCTGCCATGCATTTTCTTGACTTTAAACGCGAACAACTCAGCGCCACAAAGGGAGAAATTGAGTTCTACCATCAAGACCATCAGTTGCAAATACCTGTGTGGGAGTAAATCTAACCGAGTTCTGCTTCGGCTGATCTTGGGGATATGGACCTGGATCAGGAGGAATATATGTCTCAACAATTAGTGTTTCTTTCTCATAACCATTGTCTTCCTTACTAGCAGCATCTACAGAAGCAATGGTTGACTTCTCGTTTCCCGGAAGAGCATGAGAGTTGCCTTTCAGATTCCTAGGAAGTCTGATTCGAAAAGGGGGCCTTGGCAGCAAGTTCTCAGTACCATCCATGTTCGTAAAACAGACCTTGAAGCAAAATAGGAAAGATATCACTAATATATCATACACAAAGCAGTAGAGTGCAACTAACCTAAACACTACAACTCTTTTCATGGTTGAAAATTGCAATAGATGATCAAACCTGATAATCTGGAAAACATTGTACAACATGATCAGCATCCAGAAAAGTATCTTTGAAATCTACTACATCCAGAAGATCAGGCATGTTGGTCCACTGTGCTGCAGAAGGATTCCCATAGCCCAAAAATATGTCATGCAACCAGTCAGGAACAAGACAAGTTTCATTCATTAGATCCCTTATGGATTCTAAAATTGCTTTAAAATTGTTCTCCTTGGGCTTTCTCCTCATCAATATATTAAATGTACCATAAACATCTTCTGCCCCTTTCTCTGCAATATCACTAACATCCATGTGATATTGTGCCGTATCAAGAGCAACGGTCACAGTTCTCAATTCTCCTTTTGGGGGCTTCCATTCGTCCCGCTTGATTCTCCCAGTGAAATCATTCATGAGAGTTCCCTCCTCGTCACGTATCTCAATGACTTCACATCCACGTACAAATTGAAGGCCTAGCTTTTGGGGTACACTTGCATTTTCTGCCTCTTCAGCACTAAGAGGCTCAAATGAAGGACGTATGGAAAGTAAAAACAGAACGTCATGTTCTTTGAGGGAATTCCACTCTGATCTTATCTGTGCCTTATAGCTGGAAATACTGAAAGTAACTTCTGCAGTCACAGATGATGGTTTGACTTCTCCAATATTTGGTTGCTTCACAGATGTGATCTTAAATTCTCTAATTGGCACAGCCATTCTTGACCAACCACGAAAGGCCGTTTCCCCTTCATTATTGATATGAGCAAGTAGGTGAGGCACAGCCTCTTGAATGTCCTCACGAATTTCATATGTTGATTCGAGACGAAAGAGGTTGAAATTTCTGAGAAGGTAATCATGAAGGGTTAAAAATTGTAAATTAAGCTTTGGAAGCGCCAAACAACCTTCCCCGGAGTAATTGATGCTAGGAACAAGGCTTTCATCCCACATTATCTGTTCATTTGGGTAGAGAGGTAGAGCATTTGTGGCTTCTTTCTGAGATTGTTGTTTCTCAAAAAAGGAAACCATGACTTCAATAAGAAAGTCAAATCTCTCAGACCATGGATCGTTCTTCGACACCAATTTGAGCTGACATAAAAAAGCAAAGATGTCAGCAGGAAAATACATTCAGTAACATCATATTGTTTAGGGTTAACTACACCATTGATACCTTAATAAAGTTCACCCCGAACTTTATTTTTTGTGCATGAAAAGGTTTTTCCGATTATTTTTGTTAGAATTCTTTAAAATCAAACTACGTATTGAATGAAAATTCATAAAGGTGTACAAAATACGTACATGTATATATAAAAAGTTGATAAATAAAATATTTAAAATATAAATAAATACGTACAAACGATTATGATAGTACATGATATGTATACTTCATTAATTCATACATAAATGGGTGCGTGTACGTGTGTGCGCGCGCGTATACATATATTGTATTATGATGATTTTTTATTTAAAATATAGATATAATTTGACGAATTAAAATAAGATTGTAGTTTATTATAGAAGATATCATGGAGTAAGAAAATGTAGTGCTTCTCTTGCAGCTATTTTAACATTTTTATCTTAAATATTATATTATATTAGTATTTTATTTAAAAAATGAAATTTCTCTAAACACACACATATATGATTTAATGAAGTACACATATTGTGTGTTACCACAATTTTTTGTACGTATTTATTTTTGTTTTATTTTTTGTTATTAAAATTTTTTGCATATGAATTTTGTACACATTTATAAATTCCAGTCAATAATTAGTTTGATTTTAAAGAATTCTGATTAAAATAACTGGAAAAACCTTATCGTGCAAAAAAATAAAGTTAAGGGATATAATGTGTAGAAATTAAAATTAGGGTACCAAATGCGCAAGATGATCTAAGGTACTAATGGTGTAGTTAACCCTATTATTTAACTTTTGGAGACCACTATGTGGATGAATAGGCATTGGGCAGAAAAATGAAAAATAAAGAGCACAAAGAGAAGTTTATCATATGCATATCACAAGGCAGATATCATATGAACTAAATTTGATTGAATATCTCCTATATAGCTTATACAGCACTAAGAACCCCAAAAAGGCCAGAAATGAGACCTTGTACCAAGGTCCCAACTCAACAAGTATCAAGCAGCTCCCAACTCTCTTTTTATAGAAATGGAAACATCATCAAAGAAAAGTACACTCTCAAGGCTCACTCCACACTAAGTTGCACTTTATTATAGTAGAAAAATTACTGAGACGTACAAGAATATACAATTAAATCTCAAGAATACTAAAATATACGTTAGAGGAGGGATTCTTCACCATCACCAAACTGACATTATGATCTACAAGGCTCAGAATGTAGGTTTCACATTATAATAGCAGATAAGACCCCAATATGGTTTCAAGGCGGCTATGACAATCTCGCAGATAACAACATTTTCACCTCAAAATCAGATAATCCTCCACTTTATGATTGAAAGTTGCCAAATATAAATGAGTATGCTTCTTGCATTTATATACAAATCTTATCCTCGTTCTACAAATTGAGGAGTTATATTATTAGAGATCACATACAACAAACATAAAAACGAGACTTATAATCAGAAAGCAAACACAAGTGACCAGAATGAACACCCTGTCTTTGCACCAACATGATACCAATATCTTCTACAAATTTAGGATTTGAGTCATTAGATTAGACATCATATCCAACAAACAGAAAAGGAAATATTAAATACTTAGGAAGCATGGACAAGCTTGACCAAGTTGAACACCCTGTCTCGGTATCTATATGAAAAACATACCAATCATGGATCTGCGTAAAATGTAATCCATCAAGCTTTCTGTTGAAAGACAGTACTTCTAAGTACTGGTTATGTCTAAATATGAAGATTTTGGAGAAAGTATTTTTATTTTGATTTAAACAAGGGAGAACTTAAAAGATTGCATGATAATGAGACCAGTCAGAGTACACCATAATAGTATATATAAAACAAGAGCGCACATAAAAACCATAAAGACATCTTGCAGTGAACTTTGAGACATGTTAATAAGTGTTCATACAGACCAACATTCAACTGACCTTACAACAGACTAAATCCCTCAGCTCTTGTGAAGTTAGCATAGACAGCTTTTTTGAGAGATCAGCACGCCTATGAATTGCGCCAACGTTTGCGAGTGCAAGGTCTCGCAGCTGCAAGAAGCAAGTAAAAAGCATATGACAAAATTTTAAAATAAAAATAACAAAAATCTGCAGTTAATAAAAAATTCAAACAGGAGAATAAACCATGGAAATACAATCGACCTTGGGAATCTTCTTGAATGCAAGAAGCTGGAAAGACTGGACTCGGTCATAATGAGTTTGAAGGACTTCATCATCAGTCATTTGTCTCCCTAAACGATCATCAATTTCAAAAGTCTCATAGTATTGTAGCAAGTCAACCAATTGCGCAAAAAGCTTCCCCTTTTCATGTCTATAAAGAGCACTTAAATGACATTTTGCAACAACGGCTACATCAGCAACTAAAGGCCTAAAGAATCTGTGAAAGCACAAATGCAAAACCATAATAGAGTGAATACCAGTCTTGAGCACTCACAAGAACTCCATATATTTTAAAGTGTTTAAGAAATTGAACAGCATCAACAACCACATAACATAGATTATATCATATGGTTTCTTATAAGGAAATGGGTAACATTGTAAGTGAAGATTGTGAATGTGTTTTTGTGGCCATAAAGCACAAGTTGGACTTGATTGCCATCCTGCACCCTTTTTCAAGGTTTTTGAAGAGGACGAGAAGATAAGATTGCTTGGACCCTCCAACTGGCTCAAAGCCCCAAAAAGTGCTATTGAAGCAATCAAAAAAATATTTCAAAAATTCATCCAAAATTATATCAAGCTATGAGCAATAGAAAATTTGCTACGAATTGTATATATAGACATGTGTGTGTGTGTGTCAGTGTGTGTGAAATTTAAGAACTCTGCGTCTCTGCATATATCATAGTAAATAAAATAAAAGGCAGAAAGTAAAACCTTACAAGTTACATACACAAATTATACTCGAGCATTATCAGAACTTAATTAGACTAAGCTCAATTTCTTAATTTATTCTTGGTAGCTTAAATGATAGGAATAGAAAATAACTATGTTCATTCCCTTTGTTTGAGAGCCTGAAATAAAAAGAGGGAACCCACTTTTTTTCTTCTTGCTTGAATTTTGAGGACATTCTGGAAAACGCGTCTTTAATTTCAATATAATCATGAAAAGATTATTAAAAAAATTATATTTTAAAAAAAAAAAAAGACAATGAGAGGGCAAAGTTAGAATAAGAGTTCCTCCTTTCTCAATTTCTTTTCAATTTGGAAAGCCCTAAAAGAGGAAATTAGGAAGATAATTTTCCCTCATATTCTATTACTTGCAAACAAGATAATGAAGAGCTTTCTTTAAACTTCTCTTCTTTCCTCTCCCAGTTCCAACTCAAAAGGAAATCAAGTTTAAGGGAATACAATCGCTTCCACTGAACTATTGAAGCCACAAGTTTCACTTGCTCTTGATCTGTTTCTTCTACTTCCAATCAGTATTGGTGAAGCCCACAAACTTAGTCCATGTATGTATTAGTAGCATGATTATGTGAAAGCAACAAAAGAACCGTGAAAACTTGGTTGAGTGCTGCTATAGTCTCAAATAATTGTCTAAAATGACACATACAATTCATGGGGTTTCGTGATGACCATGGTGGGACCTAATCATGGACCAACACATGCATGACGTGCTATGAGACACATTAGAAACCAATTATTTGGAGACCCCTCAGCATTTCATCATAAATAACTCAAAACAAAGCAGACGAGAGAGAGAGAGAGAGAGAGAGAGAGAGAGAGAGAGCTGGATTTAGTATTCATGAATTTAGTTTTCGAATATAAGGTTTCTATAAGACACCTGAATGTAATCTCCTTTACCTTAATAATTTCTACTAAGAATTTCAATTTGAACTTGAACTTTCAATGATGGAGGAGGATGGATAGGCAAAGCTTAATATCCAATCTAAAACGTGGTACTCATCTCCTAAAGGTGGATCAAGTTTTACTCTAACAGTATTTAGATGCAGCTCAAGGCATCTGCTATAGAAAAGCAAAGCACTTGATACTCAGTATTAGGCAAGAGATATCTCTTAGGCACTTATCATAACCTATCTCCCGACAAAGAAAGAGCAAATTAGGGGGAAACTAAAGAATATGAAACAAAAAAGTGGGTCGATGATATTGTAATGGAGAAGCTAATATCCAATTTCGTTGCAACTTTGTTAATGGGGAACAGTATAATGCTAATGCACCTCCTTGTTGGCAGCTGGCTCAAAAGGTCAATAAGAAATTCCATAAACCTCTCACAATACAACACACATGCGTCATCAGCTTGTTCAAAGCCATCAACATCAAGTCCATCATCCTCTTCACTGTGCTTATGTGGGAAAACCTCAGAATCAAGTACCTAATATTGGAAATTAAAAGAAAGGGTGTTAATATATGTTGATTAAAAGAGATACAAAATAAAAAACGCACTATATAGTTTATTATATGGCACCTCCAGAAACTCTTCGACAAGATTTCTCAAGAACCTCACTTCCAGCACAGTTGACAGATCAAATGAATCTCCTCGTTTTGATGCTTCTTTAGCTCTTTTTGATATCTTTTTCCATTTCTTAATGAGATCTGGATTAAGGCAAAGCTCAATCTACAATCAGAGGTGCAATAAAACCAATCAATTACAGGCTGAAACAACTGAAAGCTAACACAGATATGGCATTAGAAGTTACCTGAAAACGACCGTATGAGAGACTATACCAGCACTGGAGACTTGCTAATCTCAAAAACTTTTTACTCACTACCTCATCTTCCAAGCTCTTTTTGCAGTAGATGAAAAGACAGATAAAAAATTTCAAATGAGCTTCATTGAGTCACCTCCACTTAAATGTTATCAAACGGGAGGCAATTTAATCAAGCAGCAATTTAAAATGTAGAACATTATAGCACAAACTCCTATATTTTAAATTGAATGAGTATAGCAAAGGTATAGTATATTAACTACCTGAGTGTTTGTCAGAAAGAGAGACAATGAGAATTTGAGCTGACTACAATATATATAACTAAAGAAAATATTAGCGAGGTTCCAACGTTGTATCACATGATAGATATCCTCCAGCTCAGTACACTTGCTGTGGTGAAAACCAATTACAAGAATTTAATTTCTGGCTCTATGACAAGAACATAGCCAATGATGAATCTAAATATCATCTTACCAACAGGTCAGAACACTTTACTGAAAATACACACACACACACACAAGCATATGCTTGCAAACATGCAATGAAAGAAAGTCCATGTTCATTTGGCCTCTTTACTGCATGGATCCTGCTCTAGAAGTAACATTGTAAATCCTTTTATAGAATTAACAAACATGAGCACGTTCAAATACACAACTTGAAAACATATCAATCATAAGTGATATTTGGAATTGAGCGGGAATGTCTTTAAATATCAATTCTGTTTGTCACAGCAATGAAACTAATGCTGTAAGTTTGTCGCTTTATTCAGATCAACTGAAAAATCTTGAATGTCTACACAACTAGTCAATTCCTAGTTAGGGCACACGAGTCTAGTACAAAAAAAAAGCCACGAGAAGTTGATACCCTGAAAAGGTTATACATACCCATTCACTTACTAAGTGTTAGGGATATATGAAGAATATTCTAGACTCCATAATCATGGGATTTTAGGATTATTTTGGAAAGCCCTAGGGTTAATAATTGAAGAAATATGTGGGGCTTAAAAATGGAATCATTGATTGATTCTAATTGATTGTAATTGATCTTTTCCTTTTGTAGTTGTGAGTCCAGCCTATATACAAAGGCTGGTCCATTACATTGAACACTTGAACTTATTAATACCGTTACAAATAACAATTAACTTATTAAATAAGGCTCAACTAACTTGAACACTTGAACATCTTATCTCTTAGTAACACATAATCCTTAGACTACTGCTATCACATATAATATGTTAGATCATCCAATGCTGCAACAAAAAAATCTGCAGTGCATACAGGCAACATCTCAGCAATTGAACAAGTTATGACTAATAGATGAACACAAATAATGCTAGATCCTCTTTGCATACCTGGAAGGCATTAATCATGAAAAGGAGGTAATTAGTCTTCTCTGCAATGCTTAAATTTCTTCCCTACAGACAATTCAAAATGTCAGATATTCAAAGGAACTTGCATACTGCCTGTCAACATTGTGAAATGCAATCACTGAAATATCCAAGAGAAATGATTTATTTATGGTAGTTAAAAGAATATCTAGATTTACAGATAAATACGGAATATCTAATATACCTAAATAGGAACAGATATATAAAAGTACAGACCAACAGTTAAAATTAAATCACAAAAACGCAGAGAATACAATATCTGTAAAATCACTATATCTCAATTCCCGAGTGTAATTGACAAAACACTCGGTTTAAGTCATTCTCCACCGCTGCAGAAAACTAGTAAATAATACTCTCATTGTAGTTTCATTTTTTCACTTCAGCTCAGCATGTAATTTTATTGCACGTGTAGCATTCTAACATCAAGAATTTCAAACTGTAAATAGGTTCCGTGTGTGAATCCGTTGATAGTATTACTAATTCAGTCACATGAGCAACTTATTTCCCCAACCGAAACACACATAATGCAACACTAAAATGTAAACTAGTAATCAGACAATCTGCAGGGGGTCAAATCTACATGGACAGACGATTATATCTTCAAATCATTAGAACAGGTGACGTAATTGAAAGGCATTCAAGCATAATTATTTTAAGGCGCGAGGCAAACTAAGGCACAAGGGTCTTCCTGGGGCTTAGGTGCAAGGCGAGGTGCACGCGTTATTGAACTAGGCACACATGACCAAATATGATCAACATAAGAGTTTAAAGGTGTCTCACCATTACCTACTCAAAGGATGAACAGCACTGAGAACATATTAACAGCAAATTACAGCACCACTTTCAATCACTAGATCCATAGCAACAATAACATAATCAAAATGATATGAAGAGTCAAGAGACATCTTATATTTAGTAAACAATCCAAACATGGTGAACTTACTTCCTTTAAGCGAAGAACCCTCTCAAGAAACAACTTGAATAGATCTTTCTTGTCATAAAAGCACATCCAAGCAGCTATAGTTTCCCGAAACTGCAAGTATAACATTCACAAGTCACAAAGCTCAGCACACCTTCTGTACACACACACACATATGTATGTACATATACAATTTGCAGTTTAGTTCCTCATAAATCTGTGGTTATCTTATAGACGAGACATTCTAGTGCCATATAAGTAAAAGTTCCTTTGTGTTGCCTCGTAAATATTCAGTAGTTATGGAAATTGCATTCTTAAATTGCTGTTATTGAAACGTAATGGATTGTTTTCCCATATTTAAACTTTATCCCTATTTTCCAGTAAGAAACCACCTATAATGGGAATATATTCCATATTGTGAATTGGGACTTATTTTATGTTTCTATATATTGATAATAGATATGCAACTCTACTGTTTCTTGGCCGGTAGTCATCAAATAGTAAAAATAACACAAACGAAAAAATTACCTTCTCATTGATCATGAGTATCATAGACATAACATGCTCAAAGGACGCCGTATCAGGATTGAAATTCGGCCACAGGTAATTCTCCAAGTACTGGCTAACCTCCAAAATCATCACTCTCTGTAACGGCACCGTCTTCCTTCCACTCTTCACCAACAATTCCGTCTCATAAATTTCCTTCACCAGCTCTGGACTAAACTCCTTCGCCTTTGAAACATCGGTTTTGGACCAATTCGCTTCTGCAATCTTCGTAAGCCGGTCTCGCTGGATCTCTTCCATTGTTATTGAACTCGGCACACTGGATCCCGGCTTTGACTCCGGCGGTTTCTCAGGGAGTGAGCTGAGCGGATATTCGGCGACTCGGTGGCGCCGGAAGTCATAGACACCGGTGCCGTACACCTTCGTCATGGTGGTGGTAAGGTGAAGAGCTAAGGTTTCAAATTCGAACCGCTAGGGTTTTGAATTTGAAGGACAAAGGGTTTTGGATTCGAATAGCTATTCTCACCTCTCAACGGTATCATATGAATTTCCACACTTTCTTTTCCCTCTACTGCCCTCCAGCTTTCTAGTCGGTGAATCAAAATTAGAGTGATGATAAGGAGGTTGCTCTGTTGGTAAGACCTTAAACCCTCGAAAAAGTATTAGTTGTAGTTTCTTTATTTCTTAAAATATCATTTTTATCATTTTTTTGTACTTTCTTTATGAAAAAAGTAAAGTTAAAAAATACAAGAGACTTTAATTTTATGAAAACATAAAATTACAAAATATAAGAAAGTTTAATTCGAATGAGGTCAAATTGAACGATATTTATAATCACATGTAAATATAATATGTAACATTAAGTTTTTAGCATTGAAAATATTTATCCGTTAATATTCTTTTACCAATGTTGTCAACTAATTATTCGAGGTTTTCGTTATTTAAGGAAAATAGATAATAAGAGAACAAAAAGAGAGAGGCTATAATAGGATATAAACGAATCTCTAATTATCTTTATAAAAATTAAACATGTGGATTGCAAGATTATGAAAAAAATAAAAAAGATTTATCTTTTTCCTTGTGATGTATAAAATATTTTTAAAATACATTGACTTTTATACAGTCATAATATTATCTTCTTAAAAAATAATCACAAGTCTATTACAAATCACAAAAACATAAAAATAAAATTACAAGAGAATAATAAGATATTATTGTATAAGATACATATTTAGTACTTAAAATTTATTTCTTCCTCATTTATTAAACTAAACAATAATTTATAAAATGTCTATCATATTCGGACTCAATTTATTTTAATTTAAATTTCAAAGGTTGTAAATTTTTTTTTATTTAAATTATATTGTTAAAATCTAAAATTAAGATTATATTATTAAAATATAAAATTTCTTAAATTTAGGCTAAAACATATCTCTTAACCATTTGTTTACTTATTAAACAATTATACTCTTTAATATATGTTTGTTTTGTTATTTCTTCTTTAGTCCAAGAACCCAACAACATAGCCCAGATACACCACAAAATATCCAAAACAGATAAACCACAAAATACAGGTCCAAGAATCAGTTCCAGTGGTTTTTCATCTCTGATGCTCTATCATCTCCATTGATTCTCTGTACAGAAGAACTGATGGCCTCTATAACCAATTCTCCATGGTTCTCTTCTCTCAACCCAACAAAAACTTCCGTCTCCTCAACATTTCCAAACCCCAGAAACTGCGCATTCAAGACCCTCAAGGTCTCATCCTCATCAAACTCTACCAATTCCGACTCTTCTCCATCCTCAGATAATTCTTCAGAACCCTTAAACGACCCTGTAAAGCTCGCGTTTGCCAAAGCCAAGGCATACAAGAAATCCACAACATCAGCCCCACAGATTACTCAAAACCCAGTTCCAGAATCTGCTGAAACAGTGAAGAAGATTGATGGGTCGGGTTCAGAAGCTGCAAAGGAGGCCTCTAGTGCTATTAAAATTGCAATGGAGAGAGCAAAAGAGTATAAAAAGAACAAAGTGGGGTTTAATAGCAGTAAAACTGTAGAGGGTAGTGAAGCAATTTCGGGTACGAGTAATGCTACAATAATGGCTAGTTTATGCAAAAAGAAAATACATACCTTTTTTCTTTTTTTGAAGATTATATTTTTTAGAATGATCTCATAAAATTGATATGTGCTTTTGTTAAAGTTTTGGGTTGTAGATAGTTATTATTGACCCAAAACTGTGCATTTATTTTCGGCATAATTCTTGGAGAAGGATCACTTTGAATTGTTGATTTGATTGAAAAAGCAAATATACGCTTGATTCTATTAGTGTAAGCTAGAGTGCTCTATTAGTTTGACAATGCAAATGTTTTGAAATGAAAGTAGGATTGATTATTGTATAATTTGTATGTGTATCTGATGTATAGGATTGAAAGGAGGAAAAAGTTCGGCTACGGGAGATGTGGAGAGAACTAATAAGAAGGACGGATTGACAGTTTCTGCAATTGATTTTGTGGGGTTAAACTTTTCAGATAAGAAGGATAGCAGGGGACTACCCCCTGGTTTGGTTCCAGTTGTAGAAACTTTTCCTGATACAGACTTACCCGAGGTTGAGATACTTGTAGGGGATGCTAGTAAGTTTAAAGATGAAGCAGAAACAAAGCCAACCACTACTTTGGAAGAGAATTCGGATCTCTACAAGCCAAAAGTGTCTACGTGGGGAGTTTTCCCTAGGCCTAGCAACATTTCGAAAACGGTACTGTACCTGCATGATCTTTACATTCTTCAGATTCTTACAAAACATGCTTTTGTTGACTTTGCTAATGTTTGAGTTGTGTATAATTTACTTATTCGGTCATGCTGTCGCCCTTTGTAATGGATTACAACTTTTTTGCTACCTCGGTTGACTGAGTTTTGGTTTATTTATTTATCTTTTTATTGAGGACTTGCTGTGTGACCAAGGTGTAACAAAAGAAACAAACTTAGAGTTCTTCATTGCAATATGCCTTTTCGACTTTTTCATAAGAAAGACACATTTGTGCAGTTTATGACTCGATTAGAAGAACAGGTATTTGATTACCGTGATCAAGTACCAAATTGTTTTGACAAGCAATATTAGAGTTTATGTAAAGCACCTTACCTATTTTTCTTGAAGATATTTGAATATTGGGTGTTATACTAGTAATTTTTCTAGCCTTTATGTTTGAATATATTTAGTAAATGAGTACTTATTAATTTTTGTCAAAAGAAAATGTTGTCAGTTGTTCTTCTCTGTCACAACTACTAGAGAACAAATTAAGTAACAAGGGACAACACTGACCATTTTCTGCTACAATGCCTGCAGTTTTTAACAAATTATAGGAGAAGATTGATGAAAAGCAAATTATGAGAAAGGGAGATACGAGTTCATGTCTCAGGTCCCATTGTAGCCAACTAGGTAGTGTTTGTGTTTGCTTAACCTTCTAAATATCAGGAAAATCTTATTTTGATTCCACCTTCCCTTTACATCATGTTCACTATAAATTGTTCTCTCTATTTGGTGATACTTCTCAGTGTGAGGACAGGAATCCCTACCTCTCAAATACAAGATATGCCTACCACTATAAATTGTTATGCCTATTTTATGGTGATAATAATATCTAGGCAATATCTAATATCACTTTACCTTGTGTCATAATCGGTTAGTTACAATTTCTTTAAAAAAATAAATAATAATTTCTCATTATTTGTATGTATTATGAAAAAAGAAATACGATACGTGGATTCTGGAAGTTCCTCATTATTGCTAGTTTTTGTTTTTCAGATAGAAGGTAGAACAAACAAACATGTGAATATGGATTTCCTGCATATTAGTCAAGTAGTGAAGTCTGTAAACATAAAGTTATCTTGATATGCTGAATGTTCGGAGTAGTTTTGATACTGATAAGATCCATGGTTATGTGTGGCAAACCTTCCAAGGCTGAAGGCTGGAAGACTTGCGGATCAATTTGCTCCTGGTCAATCATGACTCATGAGCCTGCATATAATTTGTTTGCATGTGAAACTCCCGTTATCCATTCAGAATCCTTCTTCTTAATGATAGAAACAGTAGAAAGGAGATTCTTAAACCTTTTCCACCGATTGATCTGATTTTAGACTTGAAAAAGAAAAAATATTTCATTTTGATTACTGCTTGCTTTAAGTATGGGATTATACTAGATAATAGATCATTATGAAATTGTTCTTCTAAGCTATCTCAATATGAATTAATTTTTGTTGGTCTTCAGTATGGCGGTGGAAAAACTATTCGCCCTGGGGAAGCTTTAGAATCAGCAGAAGATAAGGCTGCTAAAGAAGCTCGTACAAGACAATTGCTTGCCGCCTATAAGAGAAAAATGGGCTTAAACATTGACCCTAAGCTAAAATCTGATTGTGAGAAGGTTTGCTTTAGATTAACTTCAATCTATGTTACATGGACTCTATGTTTTCCTCAAAATACTTGTGTCTGATAGTCGACACCTGGACAAAGATATGGGTGTGAGGTACTCCATTTTAGTGTAAAAATGTGGTAAAATTGAGGTGTACCCATGCGCTGATTCTTTAAAGTACCCCTATCCGATGGGACACTTCATCCGAGTCCATGTAATTTAGACTTCAATTGTAATGATAATGATAAACTCTAATTTCAATCCCAATTTTGACAACGATAATAACTACTATAGAATTTTGTGACATTTTCAAATATGAAGGTATAAGGCATGATTTTCTTCTCGATTTATGGTGCTGTTTTCATAGGTGTTGAGTGATGGGGACTTATTGATGAATAAAGGGAAGCTTAAGGAAGCATTGCCCTTTTATGAAAGTGTGATGGATAAATTGCCATTTCAGGTAATCATTTTGTGATATTTAAAGAGACTCAACTGCATGAGAAGAGTGTAGAATCTTATTATTATATATTCTTTCTACCATCAAACTGTTGGCATGTTACTGATTTGATGCCTTGAAGTTAAATTTCCATTCCTTCATGATTCTCTTCTTCCTTGTTGTTTTATATAGTTGCATAACATATGTTGTTGCAGACTGAGCTTCATGGGTTAGCTGCTCTCCAGTGGTCTATCTGTCAAGACTCGCTTACAAGGTATATAAAAATATCTTGCCTAAAACCTTTTTTACTTTTAAAGATGCCTTTGATATTCCATGTGTATGAAATCATGTAACTTCCTTTTCTGAAATTCTTTGTATCCCCTCATAACCACACATGTATGGGTAGAAATTTAGTCGACATGGTCTTTTATTAAATTTTCCCATAAGAGTGAGCAGATCTGCCCCCTCTATTTTCCCTTCTTTTGTTCGGTAATTCTAGTTTGTGCGTGGCTGGATGCTTTACGAAGAGAAAACCATTTATACACTATGGTTTATAAATGTGCAGCACAATTCTTTTACATAACGGCTTAGAAATAATATCCTTGAACATATTTTGTCACTGGACTTTTTTTCAACTTTGAACATGATGGGAACAGTCGACTGAAAATATGGTAGTACTTGCTTCCGGTTGCTGAAGCCAGCAGAAACATTCTGTCTGCCTTCTTACTTGTGATCAAATCATATTTGCATGCAGAACTCAAAACTCTTGAAGAGTTCTCACCATTGCCATTTGAAAATGCATGTAACTTATACTATATACTATATAAATACATATAATTTCTGGCCATGTAGTCTATATCATAGTGAACACATGTTTTTAAAAAATATGTTTTTACCTTTTCTCATCTCTTACGGGTAAAGGGTAAACAATTGCATGTTCACAGGATGAACGATGCTCGAGTTATGTATGAAAAGCTTCAGAATCATCCGAATGTTGAAGTAAGCAAAAAAGCAAGAGAATTGCTGTTTGGCTTCCAGGTAATTATAGTAATGCTAGTTATGAGGTGCCCAACATCATCCGTTCTGGTTATTTAGAAAGGTTGATAGTTTTTAGCAATATGCATTAAAATGATAAATAATTCTTTGTTTCTTTACAAACTTAAATAATTATATATATATAGCATTCGTCTTGGTGAGGCTTTCAACTAAAACAAATTTTGGTACAACAAAAAAAAAGGAAAAAAAAAACTAAAAACTAAAACAAATTGTTTGATGGCAGGCCATGGAAATGTTGAAGGTAAGGCAATCAAAATCTTCTCCGGCAAGCACAGGTTACCAAAATTATTTTGATGCTTTTGTCAAAGGTAAAGCTACTTACTCATTAGAAGATAGGGATGTTAATGAAGGTGTACCAAGCCAAGCCTTCCCATATATTGTATTTTTATTATCTCCCATATTTATAGTAGTGTTCATTGCTATACAAAAAAGGATATAGTTTGAAATTCATCATTTGCAACTATGGTGCCAAATATTATATCCTTTAAATTGCTTATCAACGAAAAAAACTAACAAATAACTGCATCCAGCAAAATAAATATCATTTCAGAACATCAGTTTTGCACTGGTAGAAGTTTTTGTGAATATCATAAGTGACATAAAATGGAATATTTCCTTAAACAGTACTACCTTTAAACGTGGAAAGTAAGTTTGGTGGACAATTGCCGACCAGTATATTGTAAAGCTGATTAGGAGCGTGGCTTTTGTATTGAAAAATTTAGTATGTATGGTATTTTGTCAATTTCACATTAAAACATTTGCACAAAAAAAGAAAAAGAGAAGGTGGAGTAGATGTCGTATGATCCATCTAGCCTCTAATTGTCGTCCTTGTATTTTGAGAATATGTAAAAATCCAGAAACATGCATACAAAATATGAGGGTAATAAGAAGGGGACATATAATTTTTAATATAATTATATATTCTATTCGGATGTCAATTTGAAGCTCTTCTCACACCATGTTCAATATTTAAAGTATATGTACTTACATAGGTAAAATTAAAATAAAAGATCAACGTTAAACATACTGTCCCAGATGGATAAACGAAAACACTTGATCCGCACCAAACCTCTGTTTTACATAGTCGTATGAGCTGAATAATATGGGTAAGTCGAGTTTCCATAAACTTATATATTCCGTATTTAAGTTGAGTCAAATTTAAACTCTTTAATAAATAAATAACTTAAATATAGAATCATTCCTTATTTTTTGAACTTTTTTTTGAGCCGTCGGACATACAAGTTTTGAGTCGAACGAACCACGGGGTTTATGTTTGGGAGAATAAATGGAGTTTCAATTTTTATATGACTGCTAAAGCAAAATTACCAATACCGTTAATCTAGATGTCTAATTAATAGAGATGAAAACGTCATACAAACTATACAAGTATAATTTCAAAAGTTTAAGAAATATATGACCCTGTTTATTTTATATTATCATAATATATAATTTTCAAAATTTAAGTTTGAGGTCTCGTACTATAAATTTTAAAATTTTGCCTCACATATATATATATATATAAAATCCTCCTATATCAAATAATAATATCTGCATATGTTAACTTTTAGATATAATGAATGATTTAAACGTAAATAATACGATTGTGAAAATGGCAAAATGGTAATATAAAGTAGAAAAGATTTTGGATTTTGGGAGGTGGAGCGCCTGGTACGCTCCTGTTGGTCCCACCCACCACCGGCCGTGCGGCCCATTTCTGCCGACCATTGGCTTGAACTTTTTTTGACAAAGGTGGTTCAACCGCCCCTCCATCTCCACTACTTGCTTCCGCAAATGGAAAAACATCCTTACTTTCAACTTGGATTTTTTCCACTCAACATTTTAAAAAGACGATCTAACAATACTAACTAATAAGTTTTTACGGAAAAGAAAAAAAAAATACCTTCATTGATTTGCATTGAAACATGTGCCAATGGTCGCAGTCCCACAAATTCAGATTTTGTTTCAGGATACGTGGGGTCTGGGGTTCCTTTTTATCAATTTTTTACATAAATTTTAAATTCAAGAAATTTAAAGGGTATTCTGAAATCTGATTTACCACTTTTAAGTAAAATTGTGAATCAGATTATTCCACATTTTCACCCTAAAATAGTCTTTTGTGTCGGTATGCATCTACTTTTGACATTTTCACAGAATGAGAACTTTTACTCTCAATTAATCAAGCATCTAATTCTTAGGAGACCGCCTTAGCATTGTACAGTTTAAATAAAATAAAAGAAGTTGCACGCCCATTTCTATCCACTACCGTGCTGATAATTATTTATGTATTCATGTGAAATAAAGGAAATATACAAAGAAATTATCTGTTTTACAGTGCTGTAGCCTAATTTTCAACTAATTTTGCTCTGCAATACCCCTTCTTTTTCCCCCAAATGAAGAAGGGGAGAGGGGGGGGGGGGGGTGAACCCTACCACCCTCACAGCTTAGGGTTATTAAATCCTGAAAAAACGTCACACTAGTCGATTAGAACCAACAACTTTCAATTTTATATACAAGATAATGCAGTCACTTGGTCACAATTATTGTATTAATATATTGTGAGCATGGGAAATAAGACAGTGCCATATGTTAAGTTTCGTTGTCACTTATAATCATCAAACACTCCAGAAAATTGCGAAACGAGGGGACCCAGAACCATTTCTTAGTGCAAGTCGGCATCAAACACTTATCTCAACCTTATTCAAATTTGATATGCCAAAAAGGACACCCTCTATGCCAAAGTAAAACACCATCTCGGAATATCTGATTTTAAGGGTTTCCAGAATTCTTTCCATTCCACTAAACTTTAGGTTTTCATCATAAAACCAAATAAAAAGAAAACTAATTTCTTTCCAAAGCTTGAAAGTCTCAACCTCCAAGGAAAGAAAGTCACCCCAAGTTCTCATTTCTTATGCTTCTCTTGGTGTTTTTCCTTTGAAGATGGTTCAAAGGAAGGTAATCAACAAGCTTGGTATCCAAGCCAATCAAGTTATATCCGAGAAGGGGTTGGTTAACCTCAAACCATCTTCTTCTCAGCACCCGGATGGCAAGAATAGAGGAGCTCACTTGAAGAAGAAAATGAAAAAATCAAAATCAATCAAGCGATCCGATTTTGAGAGCTCAAGACCATCACCATCTTTGAGGAAGGAGATTCCACAACCACGAAAGCAACCACCTCTTGATCATGTCAATACCAGAGCAACAACCCCACAAAGACAATCTCCTGTCAAAACTCCAGAAGCATCACCAAATTACATGAAGTCCACAACCAGTTTTGAAGCCAGGAAAGAACGTTCTCAGGTTAGTACTCGAACCCCTCAGACTTCTACAGTTAGTAAGAGTTTGAGCCCAAAGAAATCAAACAACTTGGGATATGGCTCGTCTTCTGGACATAAAACAGTAGGAACATTAAGCAGAACATCTAGTTTGAAGCTAGTGAGGATGCTAACAAAGACTACTAGTTTTAAACCAACAAGAGGTTTAGCAAAGAAATATTCGCCTATTGTTCTATGTGAAAATCTAGATGTCCAGAAACCAACATGTTCTTCAACTCTAAAAGATTCAAAGTTTCCGTCATACCTAACACTCAGCCCTGGGGCGACGGAAGCAGAAGGAACTTCAGCTATGAAGGTGTGTCCATACACATACTGCTCTCTCAATGGTCATCATCATGCTCCTGTTGCTCCATTAAAAGGCTTCTTGTCTGCAAAGAGGCGCATGATGAAGGCCCAGAAGATTATCAAGCTGGGATGTCTATCCCCACGTAGAGCTGAGCCAACAGGGGAACGCGTGATCGTTGCTGAGGAGCCTCTGATGGAAGAAATGGACTTCAACAGCCTGCCAATAAGTCCTCCGATGCAAGAGAATCGGCCTGATTTCTTTATTGAGATCTACAACAAACAAAAGGAGAATACTGCTGATAAGAAAATTCTAGAGAGCCTGCCAGGTATATCATGTTTCTCTAATGATGACTTTGTGGACAATCTCATTCAACAAAGTGTTGCAACAGAGATGAGCACCAAGTTGTTCAAGGAAAAAGATGAGAATGCTGAAGCAGAAGAAGAAGTCTCCCCATTTTCTTTGAATCAAGAAAACACAAAAATTGAATGCATCCAGGGAAAAAATATCCGGCCAAACAGTCAACATGGCCAATCAGATTCTGAAGCTTCTGAGATAGAATGGGAAGAAGGGAACTACTATGAACCAAGCCTTCATGATGTACCAAATTTAAAGTTGAAAGGATTTGATTACTGCGGTATCTATGATAAATTACATCGAGAATCAATAACGAAGTCAGATGAAAATGGTAGCAACAACTTTGAAGACGTTCTAGAGAATAAAGGTCCAGAAGGATTCTATGATGAAAAAAGTGTGAGCTCTGATGCATGGTTTGATGATGGTGATTCTGAATCAGATGGCACATATCAGAATATGATTTGTGATGAATCCGTTTTTGTGTGCAATGACTTAGATCTACACAAAGCTTATGCAACTTGTGATGGATCTGAGGAGTCAACAATCACAGCTGACAATGATAAAAATTATGAATCAGATGATGCTGGGGGCAAAGAAAGCACCTGGACAAAAACCTTGGATCCTCACGAGGAATTGAAGGCAACAAGCAAAGACCAGACCGGAGTTTCAAAAGAAAGCGATGGAGTACCAGAAGTGGATCTTCTACTAGAAGCTGATGATACTAATTGTACGAGTGATGATGAAGAATCTTTCTTTGAACAACAAGGAAATAACTCTGCTAATGATCGATGTGCAAGTTGGATGCTGATGAATCAAGATTCCAATTCTTTCCAGGATCCTACAGAACAAGAAAAGGATGGAACATACAAGCATTACAACACAAGCCACAGTTACGGCAGCACTGAAGTGAATCATCTCGACTTAGTCAGTGAAGGTGGATTCAGTAATGAGATATCTGACCAAAACCTTCTAGAGAATACTGAACATGCAGAAGCAGACCAGGAAGACCGCAAGCAAGAAACCCTTAATGCTGAAACCGGAGACAAAATGGTGGAAAAACAGCAACTTCCAGATATCACCAAAGAAAGTGAAACAAACCGAATGGTGGTTGGTGACTCTCTTCTAGATGGAATTCAAGATCACACTTTTAGTAAGAGATCTCAACACCTTGAACATGAAACTCAGGGCTATACAGAAATAAATCAAGATGGGGCAGAGACGTACAACACAAGTTCCACATATTCTGAAGATCAAACACTTTCAGAGGACGCAAGACTCCGGTCAACTGAAGATAGAGATCATGACGCCAACAAAATGGAAAGCGAACACACAAGTAATTCAGATGCCAAAGAAACATGCTCCACAGCCAGAAATTCATCAAGTATTGGTACCAAAGATCGAATTCCTTATATAAGAAGAAATCTGAAGGAAGATGTACCTCATGCCTGCAAGAATCCAAGTTGGACAATTAGAACCAGGAAACAAGTTGAAGAATTGGAGGCAAGCAGAAGCTTTAACCCAAGAGAACCAAATTACCTGCCCATGGAGTCTGAACCAGAAGCAGAAAAGGTTGATCTCAGGCATCAAACAATGGAGGAAAGGAAGGATGCAGAGGAATGGATGGTTGATTATGCACTCCGCCAAGCAGTCACAAAACTCGCCCCAGCTCGGAAGAGAAAAGTGGCATTGCTTGTTGAAGCTTTCGAGAAGGTCCTTCCTACACCCAAATATGAAACCCATTTGAGGCAGACTTCTGCAGCTTTTGTTAATGCAAGAACACTTCAAGCTTGCAGATGATATCATGGCAAATAAGGTCAGGAAGCTTTTCCCTGGTTCATGTTGGAATTTACTTGAGATTACATAGTACTTCCAATATAATTTTTTTTTAAGATCATGCACATTAACTGCAATAACTTGTGACCTAGAAAACCACAGATATATAAAGCTAATGTTTATTCTTTTAAAATGTCCAGCAATTCCAGGAAACTGACTTGTTTCAGTTCTTCTTCAAATTGCTGAAAATAAAAGCTTGATGAAGTGATGGTGAATGGATGTTGGACTATGCAGCATTCCACACTTTGGTTGCCGATGTTTTCTAAGATTATGTAATAGTTAAGAGTGTTCAGTTTTGAGTTGCAAGGTTTCTGTAATAACAATATTATGCTTGATTTCATATTCTATCTGGACTATGTCTGTTTGATATTTCTCTACTGAAAGGGTATTTTTAAGTCCATAACTTCCAAACATATTTATTAGTAACTTTCATCACAGGTGGTTGTTTTCAGATGCTACTATGCTAGCATGAATCATCTAAATAGACATTAAACTGTTGATACTACCATCCTAAGAATATAATGTAATTTTTTTTAGAGATAATGAAACTGCAGCTTAATGGAGAATAGGATTCAAGTATTTCACATATTGACATTTACTATAAGATAAGAATTCTTCATATATGATGCAAAATGTGATCATGGAAATGTAGAATCAAGTATATAAATAGCGCATAATCATTTGAAAAATCTTCAGAGTCCACACAAATACATTTCATCTCACAAGGAATCATAATTGTATCTAGAATTACACAAGGGTAAACGAATACCGCAGTAAGATCTCAACGGAAATCAGGATATTACAGCTTTCAAAATGAACAAATTGCAAAACTAATTCAGACATTTGACACAATTTTCATCGTTATAATTAGACCCAACAAATTTAAAGGAAGGTAACCTAAGTCAAGACCATTTACCATCCATCTTATCTTACAATGTCAAGGTGACGAATCTGATTCTCCAACAGATAATTTTTGGGCATTTCACATAAAAGCAGCTACTCCTCCATGTCTAACTGCACTTTCAAAGCTGGAGATTCAAGTACAAGTGATTGGAGGTCTCCATAATAGCTGTGCAGAATGTTGTCATTTGAACTTTTATTATAAATGTCTGGCTTTTGAGAACTGGATTTAGCATTATCACTATGTTCTACCGTCTTCTCGATATGTCAGCATGGAACAGCTTTAGCGCATCAGTTGTTGAAAGAGAACAGGAAGAATCGTTTAAATGAAGGAACTTAATTCGTCTTTCCTTGGTTTCAATCAACTTCTCACTCGTTTTATTCGGAAGACAAACTAGGGTGCTTCATCAGGGTGGTTAAAAAATAAAATAAAATAAACAATAGTTAAAGAAAGGGAAAGAAAAAGTACTGTAAACTAAGGCATATTAAGTTTAATAGGTTACCCACTAACCCCTCTAACAAGACCCCATTTGTAACCATGAAAAACAGATTCACCAAAGCCAATGTTGAATCCCTCTTGTGCAGACGCTTCCTTTCCGGACAAGAGACCGTCACAGTATCCAAACTAATCATTCATATTGAATAAAAAATTATAAATAGAACAAAGTACGAAACAATTGTGAACCAATAAGAGAAAATTAGCTACTCTAACCATCTTCATATCATAGTAGCGAAACCAAAATTTCAGCATAGTGGCTTACTGTGTGGAATTTGTCTCGCCTCCTCTGCCACTCCCTGTCCAGGTCAGATGCATTATCATCAAATGTGTCATCAGTAGCATTCTGAGAGGATACATCTTCATGCCAAAACTTGTCCGCGTCAAGGTCTAGTGCAAAATCAAATCACTATAAGAATTGGAAAACATGATCCATTAAGGACATAGACAACTAGAACTCTAGAAAAACACTGCATTGTCACATTTTTATAGAATAGGGGCTTCCAGAAGTGATAACGGAATTAAACAGATGGGATGTCCAAAACCTAGAGTCGAAATCTCAAATGCAAGATGCAGTGAGTGTCTAATACCGTGGTTAAATATTTTACAATAACTTATAAAGTCATCTGACCTGACCCGTGAATGGCATGTAAGCCAGTAGATAAACAGTATAGTGAGCTTGTCAAAAAACTAACCAGGAAAAGACTACACAAATTGTTTATTATTACAATAATTGGAAATCGGCTACATAAAATGAGGAACCAACGAGAACTGAAAATAACAAACCATAATTTCAACAAACACATATTTATTATTCAAATGTCATAAACCATAATGTACTTGTAAAATGCGAAAAATCAACCGCTTGAATCTGTATCAACACAGTCAAGCTACAAAAACTAGTTAAAATTCCACCTTCTCTGAGAACAAAATCCTATGAAACACACACGCACATTCATAGTCCTCGTCCTGCCATTAGTGGTAACATAAATGTGTGTAATAATCGGAATATATATGATACATCAATCATAGCATGCAGATGAGTTGAAAGCTTGAAAGTAAAATCGAAGGGGATATACCAGCAACAGAAGTGGATTCCTTGGTGTGGGGCGTCGAACTGGGAGCCCCCATCTCACCACATGATCCCTTCAAAATCTCCATCGCCAAAACCAGAATTAAGCAATTACAGAAATCTGAAGGTCTGTCCAAATACGCAATTTATTCTACGATATTATTGTGGCCGGTGGTCTTAATTTCAACCTACTATTCTTAACGGCGTCCCGACTGATGCGGGCTCGTAATCCGAAATTCGAATTTAGGGCAAGGCCAATAAAAACGAAAATATTTGTAGCTGAAAAATCAATACACCGACAATGTTTAAATTTTAACAAAATATCGTACATGATTATTTCAATTTAAAAATTATAAATTTGTTATAATGTAAATTATATTATTAAAATTAATAATTTTAAAAAATTTAAATTGAATCAAACATGACTCGTATATTTAAAAATATTTGCGATATATAAATTTTTCAATATAGACATATAGTTTAATTCAACAAAAGTATGTGAAATAAAGTGTGTGTATATATGTAACCAAAGAATAGAAAAAAAGTGTGTATATATAAGGGTGTGAATGAAAATTTTGTTATACACACGCGTGTATATATATATATATATATATATATATATATTATTCAACTAGTTTTGAGTGGTGCATCAATTATTTTTTAATAAATAAAACAAAATCAAGTGACAATTAATTTTCTCCCATTATCGTATAAATATAATTATTGCATTAAGTGCACGTTTTGTACTAATATAATTATGTTAGTAATTTTCTATTTTAATTTAAATATTAGAACAACTTATCTTCTGAATCAAAGAAATTTATCGTTTATGACCGATTTACTGAAAATAAGAAAAAGGTCAAAACTAAATTGTAATTTTCTTGAATTCATGTATCATGTATTATGTAGTTTTTGGAAATTTAAAGATCGTATTTTCATTGCCTATGCAACCTGAAGAATGTAAAAATTATTAAAATATTCACTAAGTGATTAATACTCGTTAATTTATTTAAAACTAAATCATGTTTTCTCTTTGATACAATTAAAATTTTTAATTATTATAATGTGAGAGATGAATTTGAACCGTTGTCAACAAGGGATAAACATATATTTTTTTAATCAATAGAAAAAACGCCCAAGCTCAAAATTAAATTATATTAACATAATTTTAGTTACCCGAGGACAGATAAGCACATAAATTAAATAGAAAAATAGGAAATAGGTTGCAGTTTATTTTTAAAAAATAAACTCTAGTAATTTATTTATGTATTATGTAATGTTTTTAATAAATCAAATCTTATAGATGGATAAAATATTAAAAAAATATGAAAATAGTACAAATTTTCATTATTTTTTGTGATGCGTATAATAATTTTTATAATTACATAAAATTATATAAAAATTTACTCAAAAAATTTTGCAGCGTTAAAAAACCTATAAGGCATATTATAAAAATTTATAAAATTTCTAAAAATACTGCATAATATAAAATAAAAAATGAATACAACTCAAAATTGAAAAATAGGCTTGAGTGTATTTTCCGTAATCCACAATTAAATATAATTAAATTATATATTTCAATTATCGTTGGACTCCAAATTCGATATATTTCTTTATTAGTTTCGAATTACTCAGCACTATCCGACCGTTCTGCAAACAATATTGTTAAAGACATTGCCCTTTCACTTACATTAGACAATTATTATTATATTGTTCCATGATAATAATAACGTTCTAATTTTCGTTTTTTCTCATCTGTTGAACTATTTTTCTCCTCTCAAATTCAAAACCACCCTCCAAAACCCTGCGAGACACCGCCATTGAATCACCACCATTTCGATTTTTCGATTCTTTCGCCCGTTCCCAATTTAGGTTTTCATCTCTCAAAACTTAGCCTCCTCATATATCCATCTGGTTCGATTCAGTTGTGCTTCAATCCTTTTCTCATCAATCCATCTTCAGCACACAGCTATGAACTTTTGATACTAATTTTTGTTCGTTAGCTCTGTTTCTACAGATTATTTACGGTTTCTCTTGAATTTAGTTGCGGTTGGTGAGTACAATTTTAATCAGTTCAAGTGTTTCTAAAAACTAGGGTTTAAACATCGGCTAGCATTACTTGAACATTGGAAATTATTATTTTGTGTTTTTTATTTGCCGGTGAATTTATAGGCGAATTAAGAAACGATGGAGGCAGTGGTGGTAGATGCTGGATCTAAGCTTCTCAAAGCAGGTTTTGCCGTCCCTGATCAGGCACCTTCCATGGTAAATTGGGTTTACATATTTTGTGTTCTCAGTGTTTCTTGGTACATTACATTTACATATTACTACGTTAATCCTACCAAGTAAGAAAACAGTCCGTCTTTCCATTTTTTTTGTGGTGTGCATTACATGATTTTTGGCATCCTACTTTGATAATTGTTGTTAGACATTGCTTTTGTTTAATTTGATCGCTATTTACACCAATAAAGGATGACTTAAAAAATGTGAAATAATATTGGGATTCAGGGAGTGTGGAATGTAATGTTAATATATATTCTTATATTGAGCATTCAATAAGCGTGACTCTTGTTCTCAGAAAGGCCTTCAAAGAAACATAAGAAGCG
Organism: Centella asiatica; assembly: GCA_014636745.2. Classification (NCBI taxonomy): domain Eukaryota; kingdom Viridiplantae; phylum Streptophyta; class Magnoliopsida; order Apiales; family Apiaceae; genus Centella; species Centella asiatica. The sequence goes on from CM025785.1 coordinate 3,389,191, forward strand.
CAATAATGAACAACAGGAAGACCCATTAAGTTTGGAATAAGCCACTTATTGGCTCGTGGAGTTTGTTTCTTTATTCACTGAGGATAACTGGGAGACCCACATTGTAGATAGATGATATTTCCTATAGTCTTCCCTGGTTTCCCGTATGAAAGGGTGCTTCTATTAGTTATTAGCAGAATCCATGTAATGCTAGAAAGTGATTAAAATTCTAGGTGTTTTTGTTTGTGTTCAATGGTTTATCTTTGAAGATACAGGTGTTTTACGACCTTTTGGAATATAATATATCTTTGTTTTTTAACCAAACCCTTTGAGATTCAATTACATTTTGCATTTACTTCTTCTCATATCATTTTTTCGTTGGCTATCCTTTTATTATTGAATGTCAATCATGAATCCTCTCGAAGGAACACATTTTTATTTGTTTGATTATGTTCCAGATAATCCCAACTCAAATGAAACGCATGCCTGATGATGGATCATTATCCGATTCTTTAGTGTCTGAAGACATCACTGTTGATCCAGTAGTGCGAGGCTTCATTAAAGATTGGGATGCTATGGAAGATCTATTGCACCACATTTTGTATACTGGCCTTGGATGGGAAATGGGCAATGAAGGACAGATTCTATTTACAGATCCCCTTTCAACTCCTAAGGTTAAGACATATCTTTCCCAATCTTGTATTTTTTATCCTCCACAGACCCTGGGCTAGACACATGTTGTGTTTGAGCTTAGACTGGAACAAAATTTGAGCTGTAGCAATGCCCATGGGCAAATGTGAAATTCTATCAATTAATGGTATGAAAGATGGAGTTTAGATTGGTATTTGTCCATTCCGTCATTCAAAGATATATAGTGTAAGATCTGCATGTCATTATATGATTAGTCAAAAATACGTTATGACAAATTCGTTGACCCTTAATTTGCTTAAGAAGCATTTAGGATATGTATGACCAGAACCAAAAGAATATTACCGTTCTACACGGCTATGGGATGCTTTATGTAGTCTTTCCTGATGAGCTATGGAAAAAATTCTGCTTTCGCAGCTTTCTGGTGTTTCATTTTGTAGAAACCTCAAATTCCAAACACACACTCAGGAAAAAAAAAACTCTGGTTGAGAGAGTATATATTGTGGTAGGCAACTAGGCATATCAGCGCTTTGAATTTCTGGTGTTTATCTTGTCATATGATATATATTGAAATGGGGTGACATCATTGCGCATTCACTTGTCAGAACCATATATGTGTATATGCGCGCGCGCGTATAATAGTGTTTTGGGGGTTGGAGGGTTATCATCTTTGTATACTGAATCTTATGGATATACTTCTAATATCTGTATCTTTCTTTAGGTGTTTACCAGTTGAATTTAATGAAACATGTTTCTTAAAATTAATGATTCTTTTGTTGATAATACTTTTTATTTAGTTTCCATTGCTCGATTATTTTTTTTTGGGTGCCAACCTTGAGAGATCAATTACAGGTGTATATATAAGATTCTATATATTTATTACCAATTTAAAGGAACTCATTTCTCCCCTGTTTCCACTTTATAGGCTGTCAGAGAGAGATTGGTGCAATTGATGTTTGAAACATTTAACGTATCTGGATTTTATGCATCAGAACAAGCAGTATTATCACTATATGCAGTAGGTCGAATTTCGGGCTGCACAGTTGATATCGGGCATGGGAAGATAGGTATACATTAAACAGTATAAATTATTTTTTTGCTCGTTATATAGCCAAAGGGCAGTTGCTTCTGGACAGTCATGTAAGTTAGGTTGGCTCATAGAGCTGTACTATATCTTTTGGATATTTACCTTTGTGTTTATTGATTTTTTTCCCCGTTGGTCATTGATGATTGCTATGGTTTTTGTTCGCTGTCCATTGGTAAAATAATCATATATAAAAAGTGATCGTTCCTCTTTATAAGAATTGGTTTTATAGATGGTACTAATTCTCATTGATGTGTCATTCAATTGCTTTGACCTCCCAAATATGAACCCCTAATTAATTAAATGCTTGGTTGCGATCTGATTTACGTACAGTTATCAGAGTATATTCACTGCGTGTGTTTGTACTTTGCTCTCTTCTTTGTTTTAATGAATATTCACGTGTTAAGATTTTACCATTTTGTTTCTCTAAAATTGTGTAGGAAGTTTCACTACTTTATAGTCCCTTCACAATCACAATCAAATTCACAGATATGATATATCTGTAGAAAGATTTTATTTATACTTTGGACTTGGCTATTTCTGAACATTATGTGCTGGACATTTATTCTTTTAGTCTTCGGGGATTATTGAGCTATTGGATTGTCTTACATGGTCTTCGCACAAACTAATTTTTTGTCGGTTCTTTTGGGTCTTTGTTCCTTAGGTGCAAAACAGAAAAGTTTACTTACAAGGACTTACTGTTGAAAAATATTTGAAGTTCGGAGTTATGCAATTGAGTGCTTCTCTGATAATAATGTTGCTTTCGTGATGCCTTTTTACTGATGATCCTTTCTGTAATTTCCCAGATATTGCACCAGTAATTGAAGGTGCAGTTCAGCACATAGCTTCAAAAAGGATTGAAATTGGAGGTATTGAGTTGACCGAGCTGCTATATCAGGAGCTTGGTAAATCCAACCCACATGTGAAGTTTGATATTTCTGATGTTGAAAAAATAAAAGAGATGTATGCGTGTTGTGCTGAGGATGATCTTGCTTATGAGAAGACCCTGCAATCCTGCCATGAAGAGGAACACACTCTACCAGATGGGCAGGTATTTATATTAGCTTTTGACTTGATTATGGCACAAGTTTTTCACACTTCAGTCTCTTGGAGTTTAGTCTTAGTTCCCTATTCTTTTTACTGTTTGTCTCCAGGAACATTAGTAATACTTACCAGGTGCATGGTCTATTCTGATATGCTCTCATGATGCAGATAAATTTTCATACATGCATTCAATTCTTTTGAGAGCATTTGCTAAGCTTGAGAATACCTAAATCATTAGAAGAGAAACACTCATTTTAGTGGGAATAATTTCATGCTGTCTGTCGGCTTCCCTGTGGATAGACTCAATGATTAAACCGACTAAATCTTTCAGATGTCTTGGAACCTGGTCCTGCTTCCCCCCCCCCCTTCTTTTTTTCATGAATTAAGACTACTGTTTGTGACATGGAAAGATGGTAGATCACTTTGTAAGGTGGCATTATGGGATCTATCTACAAGTGCTGACCTTCAAAATTTATCTCTGCCTTTACCTATTATATTAGTCTCCAGAAAGCTTGGAATTGTAACCCACTGTTCTTCTTCAACTTTCTATTTCTCCAGTTCTCCTTTTTCCCTTTATATTTCTTCTATTACTAGTTTATCCTTAATTATTTTTATTTCTTTTTGTAAATTCTTGGCTCCCAGGTCATTAAAATTGGAAGGGAAAGATATACTGTTGGAGAGGCCCTTTTCCAACCAACTATACTGGGTTTGGAGGCACATGGAATTGTTGAACAGCTTGTTCGAAGTATTTCGGCCGTATCATCCGAAAATCACCGTCAACTGTTGGAGAACACAGTGCTTTGTGGTGGTACTGTTTCAATGGCTGGTTAGTTTTTATATCCTGTTTCAACTCTTGAGATTAAAAGGCTGTTTGGAAAATAATTAGAAATCAAACTTTTAAGTGAATCCTGAAAATGATAAGCATCCATTGACTTTAAAAAACTGTTACATATTATTGCTTTGTTGTATGTTTTACCCGTATACTTTTTAACTATCTAGTAAATGTTACTATCGAGATTGTATGGACTTTTTATATTAACCGTTTCAACTTATTGACTTTTAGCTTCTTCTCGTTCCTCTTGGCTTTTCCTCTTGTTCCCCTTTCTTTTTATTTTCTACTTTATTTTTTCAGTTTTTCTTAATCATTATTAGTTTTTATTATCTTCTTTCAAATATTCTTGCTTTTTGTTTCTTTCTATTTCTTTCCGTTTGTTTTTTTTTAAAATATTTTTTATTGGTTCCTTAACCGCCTACCCCCTACAAGTTTGGTTTAAATGCATTCTTGATGATGATGATGTTGAACATTTTTTTCTACAAGAGGATTCCTGATCCATGGAGAATTATTAAATTGAGATTTTTCTTCCTATACATAGGAGACATTCCGAATTGTCTTTAGCTATATGGACAACTTGCCGTCAGATTAGCTTGGAATGAATCTTTTGGCTGGATCAAAATATGGATTTGGGTGGAGTGGAGTACAAGTTCTATGAATCCAATGTCCATTTCTTGCCGTTTATTAAGAAAAAGGAATTTATTGAGCAGAAAGTAACTGTTTCTGTCATCCTTGCCCCACAAGAACTGATTTGCTTTTTATCACAAGAAACAATTTACACAAGCAGTGTGTATCTGTTGTAAATATTTGCAACTTTAAAAAAAAAAGAAAATATTATGGTACCTATAATTACTTGTACGGACTTAAAATCCTTCTTATTATTAGGACAAGTAGATATACTCTTTGAATTAATTGAAATTCTTCCTCCATTCTTTTAATATGTCTAGATCTAGTTATATTGGATTTTAGATTTCATGACATATAGAAATGAGGAAAATGACTTGGCTCTAGTGCTGATGCATCTAGACTTGCTGTGTGCTGCAGGTTTTGAAGATAGGTTTCAGAAAGAAGCTAGCCTGTGCTCGTCTGCTATTCGTCCTTCTTTAGTGAAGGTACATGATACAGTCATCATAGGTTTTTCATTTGTTTATTGGTGCTGCTACTCTGAGGTCATATATTTGTGCAAATCATATGTTCTTACTTTTATTTCCTTGAATGCCTGATAGACTGATAGTGTTCTGTAGCACTTATTATTCACTGGACTGACATATAAAAGGTTTCTTCTACCATTGATGTGACATCTTTGAATTGTTTCCACTTATTTATGGGATCTGTTAATTTTTTGCTCAATGTACTTTCATGTGTTATAAAGATAAAAAAGTCTTTTCTCTCCAGATCTAATAAATATTTTCACCTTGAGATGTTTGAAATTTTCAGTAAACAATATTTGAATGCTGGAAATACCGTAATGAGTACGGAATAATTGAATGAAGTTGCATAGAATACCTACGGTTGTCAGTCATGTGCAATCTTCATCTTAGTATAGAATAGTTTTAATGCAAAATTATCTCTATTTAGGTTCTTTGATAATTTGCTTGACTTTTTTTTTCTCCCTTTGGTTGGTTGGTTGGGTGGAGTGAGGTTGGGGTTGTTTTAAGATGTGCCAGTTTAGAAGATGAAATTATGAACTGAATCTGAACCCGTTGCAATCCAAATTTTTTTTTTCCCCATATGGCATATGCAATTTTTTAAAAGCCATCGCATTGGGTTATAGCTGCCAAGTGTCTTCTGTTAATTTAAGGAGCTCTTATTTTGATTCCAAAGGTTCTGTTGTCTAACTGGTGATTCATCACAGGCACCTGAATATATGCCAGAGAACTTGACAATGTGTTCAGCCTGGGTGGGAGGGGCCATACTTGCCAAAGTTGTGTTCCCCCAAAATCAGCACATGACAAAGGCTGATTATGATGAAACAGGGCCATCAATTGTTCACAGGAAATGTTTCTAGGTATTCTTCGTAGGGAGTTCTTGGATGTAGTTTTTGCTTTCAGAATTAACTCCTTTGTATCATAGTTCATGTCTGTCTTATTAGGGATGTTCTCAACTTCTAAGAAATCCATTAATCTAGCTGATTAAACTATTTCGTAGGATTGTATCTGATCCTGTAACTTGATGAATCTCACCTCTAGGATTGTAGTTGTTAGTCAGTTGTATCATGTTTAATGTTTATGAATGTATCCTCTATGTCTCTACTCATTCTGTTGGTGAATCTTTTGATTAAAAACACAGGTGGTATTTCTTTTCCAAAATTTGTCTTATTATATGATCTACGATTAAAGTACAAAATAGTATTTGTCTGCACGTGTTTCCGTGTATGTGTACTGTGCAATTCCTCGGTTGTCTACTTGTCTGTGATGTTTTAGAAGGGAGCTTGTTGATGCCAGTAAATTTTCTTAAGAGTCTGCAGGAGTTTGTGTTGTAAATTTATTTTCAAAAATTTATTTATTTTGTTTTGTTGATTAACTAGTTCATCTTCTATGGATGTTTTTTTTTCTTTTTCTGTTACATTTATTTTTGTGGTAGGGTTTTAGCAATGGTGTACCGAATGCTATTTTATTTAAGCACTTTTATTGATACTAATTATTATAAACAAAGTTTTTGCAGAGTGCAGTAATTAACATACTTGTTACCTTCTAAAAAAAGTAAATGATAAATTAATTTCAAATCTGGGGAATTAGATAAGCTATTTAGAATATCTAGAGTCCTAGAATATCATAGAAAAATAACTTAGCGACAAAAAAACATCATACAAATAAAAAAATCAAGTATATTCTTTCCATGCGCCGTAGCATTACAGTCCACATTGTAAGCGTGCACCTGATATTTTTCTTAACGCTGGTGTGTTCAACTAATTGCTCTATCTTTTACACAAAAATCAAATTTTAATAAGAGCAAGACATAGACTCGATCCCACCCTGTATGACCATATCTGGACGATCATATCTTTTTTGAATTTGTTTGCCTCACAAACCTTTCGCCAGCCATTCATCAACATGAAGGACCAACTTTTTTCAGTTGAATAAAATGGCCACTTGGTTAAATTCAGCCTCCATATTCTTAGACAAGGATCTATCAGTTGCACATGTACATGGTTCTCTTTTCTTTCTTGTAACATCTTAGTCTCCTTATGCTCCAGAAACTTGGGGTTCACTTGATTGATGGGCATGGACAAACGACTCTGGCGAAGGCTCAAGTCGCTCTTGAACAAAGGCTTTTGTATAACAAACTGCGGATTGGAACCTCCCTCGCGAATTATGTAATTCTTCAAATTCTCGGGCAAGTCTTGTGTTTGATATTCTTCAACTTTTTCTTGATCATCAATCTTGTTTCTTTTGCTTCTGTCAGGGGATGAACAAGAAGTTTTTGAATTTTCTTCGCGAATGATTGCGCGTTTCTTGAAAGGAAGAGCTTCCTCTTCGTCTTCCAAGTGTATTTGGCGAAACCTAGAGCGTTTCTTGAAAGGAAGAAGTTGCTCATCAGCAATGGAAGCAATGTATAAACTCATCTTGTCTTGTTGAACTAGTTTCTTTTTAATAATTTTGTTTTTATTTTTTATTTTTGTGCCGATGCTAAGGATTCATGCATGTATATACACTACAAATTTGAATCAGAAACGGATTCGGAGTTGAAATAGCTCTTTCCTAATTGTTTTCGAATTAGAATTGAGGGAGTAGCCAAGATAAGTTTTTCAGTTTTGGCTTCATGCATAATAATATGCTCTGCTGGAAAAACAAGTGGAACTACACTAAAATTACACGTAGTACATTTCATGAACTCAATTCCTTAAAGCGCGATTTTCTATTATTCGTAGCTCCTAATAATTTATTTTTTTGCATTATAATAATGTTATTTTTGTTGTTACCGTTATTATGATTATTACTTCTACGAGGACTTATTTTCGTAAGTATTTGTAATTGCACTTGACGTTTCTTTTGTTCATTTTTCTAGAAAAAGCTCAGAAATTAGTTTTGTTTCACATGCCTTTTACTTTTACGCTTTTAAGTACAAACTGAACTATTTACTGGAATAAACATTATATACATGTAAAAGGCGATTGGGATAATTATAATTAAAATGGGAGATGCGATAATTAAGAAGAAGGGTTTTGGCATGTGCCATCCCTGTGATGCACGTGAATATGTCAATTGTCAAATACATCACCGATCTGCTGCACTTGTCTTCCCCAACTCCAATTATTTGACAATTCTAACCATTATGCCATGTTCCCTTTTTTTTAAAAATTGTTATTCTAACAATAATAATAAAAATGATGACAATAACATAATGATTGTGATTATGATGGAACTATATATAAAATAAATAAAAATACTCAAACGTAATCATCTGTGGGATTCTTACAAAAAAAAAAAAAAAAAAACTATCAGTGGGATTAATAGTATTATATTTTGTATTGCGTCGGTGCATTTTCAGAGAACTGGCTAATGTATATATTTTAGGTAATTCAGACATATAATAATGAAAAAAAAAACATCATTCTATATTTTTCTGTCTCTACATTTCTCCATCTGTAGACGACATAAGTAGCACAGAAACTTAAATCCGACCAAAATAAAATAACACGAAAATAAAGAGGAAAGATGTTCTAATTGATAAAATGTACAGCCTAAAAAAAAGGAAAAAATAAAGATACAATCTACACAATTACTTTTTGGACCTTTTGGTACCCCTCAAGCAATTACAACTCCCCCTTTACACACACAAACACACACACACACATAACTATATATATGTATGTATGTAATCATAAGCTGTCATTTCTGTAACGACAATATATAAATAGTAATTAAATTAATATATACTCGTATAAACTAGCTAAGTTAGCTAGATCTCTCCCTTCAATCTCAAGCCATGGGATTGAGCATGCACGAGAGATGTAATTATGCTAATATGAATAGAATGATCATATTGCTACTTACATGCCTTTTCACAGCTAATGCAGCAACAGGTAGCAGCAGCTGCAACATGTTTGAGGGGAGCTGGGTGTTGGACGAATCGTATCCATTATACGATTCGTCCACCTGTCCCCACATTCGTGGCGAATTCGACTGCCGGAGATACGGTCGCCCCGATCACCGGTACCTTAATTATAGATGGCAACCGAAGAACTGTGATTTGCCTAGGTATTGTATCCTTACTACATACCATTGCTCTGTTTTTGGTGCTTTCATTCTAATTTTTGTGCTCTTAATTACTACAGTACTATATGGTTACCTAAAAGTAATTCAGTCCCAATGATGGCTTTATCCTCCTTTTTTTTTGACAATTTTTTATTTTAATTTACAGGAAATTTTATTATTATTATTATTATTATTATTATGTTGTTGTTGTTGTTGTTGTTGTTGTACTTAGATTACATACAAACAAAATTGCTGACAACAAAAATTGATCATGTACACATTATATCAACTCCAGTTGCATGTGAAATGGAGTTATGGAGATGCTGCTGAGATAAACTAATATATGCTATATGCTTTAACGAAAGAAACCATCATTTTGCATTGACCTTAAAGGGCAAATTAGTTGTCACAAAGACACACATGGTGTGGGTCTTAGTTGTCCTTTTCATCCAGCCATGCACATCTAGACAAACATTTCTAACTTTTTGCAATTCCAACAACATTTATGTTCTTTCTTTCCGACTTTTTGAAACAATATGCGTTATACAATTTTATTTTTTGAAGTATTTTTCTTTTGGGTTTTGTATATTTTATTGGGGGTATTTATGTAGTAATAATTAATCAGTTAATATTGCAGATTTGATGGTAAGAATTTCTTACAGCGGTTGAAGGGTAAGAGGGTAATGTTTGTTGGAGATTCACTAAGTCTCAACCACTGGCAATCACTAGTGTGCCTCTTGCATGCTGCGGTGCCTCTATCAAATATAACACAAGAAGCTAGTGACTCTACAAACACTATTACATTTCAGGTCACATGTAAATATATGTCACATTTATATTATGTATTATGGTATCAAATTCAAAGAATCAAGTGTTTCTTCATATGTTTCGTGTTAGTTCATATTAGTTTGCAAAGATTAAATACAAATTTGTTGTGAATTTTGTAGGATTATGATGTTTCGGTGGCGATATTTCATTCCTTGTACTTGGTAGACATCGAAACTGAAGAAACTGGTCGCATTTTAAAACTTGATTCTATGAAAAATGGAAAGACATGGGAAAAGATTGACATTTTGATCTTTAACACATGGCTCTGGTGGTACCGCAAAGGAGCTAAGCAACCGTAAGTAATATCGTATATTTTTATCAATAATAAAGTACAACTTTTTATACTAAATAACAGAAATAATTTTCACAAGCGTTTCTAGTTAGTAACAACATTTGTGTGGAGTATTGTCAGATTAGAATTCAAATTATCTGTCTCATTTTTTGTCCTATAATATAAGTACTATCATCTTTTTTCATTTTTTATTATTATTAAGAAGATGGAATAATTATAAAAAAGCAGGTGTAACATGTTTGATTTGCAGATGGGATTATATACAAGAAGGGGAGATAGTGAGCAAGGACATGGATCGTATGGTAGCTTTTCAGAAAGGTTTAACAACATGGGCAAAGTGGATTGATTCAGATATAAACCCTCTTAAAACCCAAGTTTTCTTTCAAGGCCCATCCCCTTCCCATTACAAGTAAGACATATATATCTCTTTACATATTCACACATAAATAATGTTTATTATTTCGCATCAGCATCAATAAAGTAATTTTGTCTTTCCTTATTTCAACAATTGTAGTATGTAGCAATCAACTCTAAATTAACTTAAACTTAGGAAGCGGTTTTAGTTTTAGTTTAAATAGCGTAAACTGTGTTTCATCTCTACATCATATCTTGAGAAGTTGTCAAGTAAGATTTTAACTACTCAATACATGGGTGCTAAAAAACAATCTTTTAAACATTTGTATCCGGTGATGAATCACATAATGAATAAGGAAATCCTTTCTTTCAAAATGCATTTGTTAAAATCATTGTTTTTTTTCAAAATTTTATGTGTGATATAAATTAGTCGTACGTGGCGTTACGTATTTATTGATTGATTTTTTGTGTGATTGATTAGTGGTAGAGAATGGGATGAAGCAGGAGTGACAAATTGTGCAAAAGAAACAGAGCCAATAGACGGATCATCGTACCCAAGTGGATTACCAGAAGCAGCAATTGTGGTGAAACAAGTGATGAGTAACATGTCAAAGCCCGTGAATTTACTGGACATCACAACTCTTTCTCAATTGAGAAAAGATGGACACCCCAGTAGTTACAATGAATTTAAAGGCATGGATTGTACACATTGGTGTGTTGCTGGTGTTACAGACACTTGGAATCAACTTCTCTATGCATCTCTACTTTAATTAATAATGTGTACAACACACACTAAAACAAATATACCAATAAACCAAGACATTTTACATATTCACTTATGGTTTGACTTATTTAATTTTTATTTTTTATTTTACATTTTACACGTGAATATTAGTCTAGCCCCAACGGCCCAACGGTCGGGGCTAATTTTGTAAGTCGGACAAGTTTCGATCATTTTTGGTGTGATCCACCTAACTTATACTTTCAGAAAAAATGTCGATTTGTAGTTTTTAACAACACGATCGTGAAATTTATAAACTATTCCTAAAGCACTATACATTGCAAGTATTTTTATTTATTTATTTATTATTATATTACATGAATACAATTTATTTTAATTTAAGATTTGAAAATAAATTTCATTAGTTTTGATTCCAAAATTAGTTAAATGTTGAAATTTGTTATTTTTAGGAAGGAAGGTCATATTTAATAAAACTGAGCTTTAACAAAAAAGGAAAAAGTAAATAATTAATAAAAAGGGAATTGGGCCAAGACCACCTCGAGTTGGATGGTAGTATGTGCAAAAACAAAGCGTGCTATCAATGCCTTTATAGCACCATTATTGAGGACCGCGACGCAAGTAACGATCTGTCCTACAAAGTCTAAACGTGCACTCTCGCAATAAAATATTTAACACTTTTCACTTTTACAAACTGATTTGACAAATTAATGCTATATATATAATCTCTATGTTCTAAACCGTGTATGATGAAAGCAAATTTTACTTTATTTTATATTTTTCTATCAAAACAGATGATTAATTTTGCAATAATATGAGATTTCATAAAGTTGCTCAACCTAATATACGGCTTAAGTCTTAACTAATACGGAGTACATTAATCCATTATTTTTGTTGGGATCACCTCGTGTCACTTCTTATAATTATTTTTAAAATGATGATTTTGTGCAAACACTCTTCTAATGAGGTTGGTCATTGTGTGCGTACGTTTTTAAAATTTATAGTTTCGTATAATCATTTACGACAATTGAACTAAAAAATTATCTGAATTTCAAAGTAATCAAGCTTCTTAGCGCTCGAACCAAACCAACATTTCCAATTTATGACAAGAAAAATGGCTTTTGTGAACTTATATCATGCCATAGCTTTAAGCTTACACAAAGTTTTGCAGGGGCAAGAAAGCTATGCCAGCTACAGTCTTCCTTGTATATTTACTTCTTTTCTAATCAATTCATAGTGCAGCTGCTTTAAAGGGTTGTGCCCTTTGTAATGATTTATGTGTATAGCAATGATACCCCGAGCATATAAAACGTTTCTGCTCGTTGATGCATCTTCAATTTAGTACGGTGCTTGCTTTCAGTTCCTTTTTCTTGTAATTTGTTAAATCCAACATAGGTTGTCATAAATCTTTATCAATTTATTCATTTAACTACCGCCAAAATAATGTAAAATGTAGTATTAAATAAGAAAGAATACAAAGAAAAAAAAATAACAAAAATTGTAACTCTCTCCTTTTTAGAACCTATAAAACAAGGACTCTCATCACTCACATGCCCTGTACATTTGACTGCAACAATGGTTTCCTATCTATTTTCTACTGCCTTCTCCTTGTACTTCATCTTCGCTTCAACCTTCTTCAACACCATCAACGGAATATTCTCAGAACAATTTGCTGAAACTATGACAATGCGCATCGACAAGACGACCCACCTTCATTTCTATTTTCATGAGATGGTCAGCGGCGAAAAACCAACGGCTGAGATCATTTTTGGAAGAAAAAATAGTGTTGGAATGACAGTGGTCATCAATGACCCATTGACAGAAGGAACAGAACATGGTTCAAAAGTTGTGGGAAGAGCTCAGGGAATATATGCTTCTCCCACAGAAAATGAGAACGTGTTGTTTATGGTTGTGACTTTTGCTTTCATGGAGGGGAAGTATAATGGAAGTACAGTTACAATTGCTGGCCGGAATCCCGTTCTCGAGGTGGTGAGTGAGATGCCGGTCGTAGGAGGAAGTGGGACGTTTAGGAATTCTCGAGGTTATGCTCTGGCGAAGACCGTAAAATATAATCCGAAAACAGGAGATGCTGTTGTAGAATATGATGTGTATGTAATGCATTCCTAACTTTTTAAGGTATTTATCTCCAATGCGAATCTGTTTTGTGTCACTTGTTGAGTAAGTTTCTTTTCTGTTTATCAGGAATTATGATCTCCTAAGCTATGGCAATGATCTAATGATTTAATGACTCAACAGCTTCTGTTAAAATGTTAATATCATTAGTTCAAGAAATCTACTAAACTTATGGCAATTTATAGAATCAACATATTATTATTGGCAGTAATGTTGAAGTCTACCAAATGATAACGATCTGTTTGCATCTTTCATTCCACAAACATCTGTCTGTCAATTTATTTATCCTTTTATACAGGAAATGGAAATAGAAAAAGGTAAAAAACTGGACATAATTTAATTGTTGTACCTCCTAAACCTCCACGCTGAAACAGTATATAAAGGTCGATTTTGAAAGCAGATAACGAAACAGCCATGCTCTTCTTTTATCTTAAATCCTTCGAACTTGCAACTCTGCAACAATTTTCTTGCCTGTATCATTCCAAGGTAGCTCAAATTCACCCTCCCAAAACCGGCCAACTCAAGCCTTGGAATCCATTTCTCAAGCTTCTCATGCCTCTCCTTTCTATTGAGCCCTTCACATGATACGATGCTCTTGATTTCCTCCCCAAAAAGCATCTTCTCCAGCTTCTGACGCTCGACTGATGGCCTCTGTGCGCTCAACTCCAAGCAGTCAAAAAGTGATGCATAGAAGTTCAATGCCTCCATAATCCTTTCCATAAGAATATTTCCATTATGATTCGATTCTTGCTCAGTTACCACCATTATCTTTGGTGAAAGCCTCCAAAGTGAATTAAGAAAAGTTACCATCTTCGAAGCACCAGGCAAGGATACCGGAGATGATATCGTTGAATCAGGACTTTGGCAATATGCATTTATGACATCTCTCTCCAGAAAATCTCCTAAAGTATGAGAATTCAAGGCTGCCTGAATTTTGAACGAATTTGAATTCTTGTGTACTAAGGGGGAGCTTCGAAGTATCTCATCATCAAATGCCAGGAGATGGTGTAGCTGAAGTACAGAGCTAATTGCAACAGCTTCTCCTGTCTTCACATTCAAGCTTCCAATGTCAAGATTCTCCAGTCGTGTTAAAACAGGGTTAAACTGAAATGGGATATCTAATTTCTCAGCTTCTTCAGTCAATCGAAGAGCCATGACTTCAAGAACCTCTTTCTGTTCATGAATTCCTGTAATTCTCAAATGAGGTGGACCTTCAGGACGTGCCCTTAATGACTGAAGAAGATTAATCCATTGGGCAGGCTCAAATGAATTGAGATCAATAATATGGACAACCTTTTCCCCTTCCATAGCTTCTAGAATGGCTTGGTTTGTGATCACATATGACAGCTTTAAGAAAGGACAAAGCTCAAAGAACAATCTTTGAACAAGCATTTCTTCAGCCACGGAATATATTCTGGTTGAGCTAAGGGCCTTGTGCAAGCCAGACCAGGCTTTTAGCATCCTGTACGCAAGTGCCTCAGCAAAGTAAGCAGCGATTCGTTGCATTGTATCTCCATCTGGAGATGAAAGATGGGAAATTTGCTCAAGGGTCATATTCGCCTTCTCAACATTACCAGCAGCTACATGGTTAGCACAGGAAACGAGGAGATGGATTAAACATAGACCTCTTTCCTCTGATTTCATTTCTCTAAGCCATGGATATGGTGATCCTATGCCAGGTGAAAGAGACAGCATTGAGAAGTACTGAAGGGGTGAAGAAGTAACAGACGATGATGATCCATCCTCTTGAACCATCCTTGACATAAACTGCAAGAAAGACTACGGCAAGTGTTCAATGCTGGGCTGTGAATGTCAAAATTAAAACTGTAAATAGGTCAGCTTGAACAAGATCAGTGAATATTAATGCCCAACTATTAGAGCATGTCTTTTGTATTTAGTTCAATTAAATTATAAAATAAACAACAAACAAACTACAGGATGTTGCTGCAATTTACCAGAAACATGAACAGAAGAGAAAAATGATGATTCAAATTCTTTTGTTGTTATATTTATGCATTTTGGTATGCAGATTACGGCGGGGCGGGGTGTTGGGGGGTGTGAAACAATATATTCACTATTAACAGAAATTCTTATGTTGATTTTATTTCCAAATGATCAACTGCTCACCTCAGTCGTAACTCAACAATTCGGTGTATGATCTGGTGACCAGATGTAACTACTCTATTAATCTAAAATATGATTTCAAAATTATGGTACAGTATCAAACTTATTTCAATCAGACAAGTGTTCAAGCACATATCTAGTGCTTTAAATCCATTATACAATTTAAGTAATTAAATATCCTTTCGCAACAAACATAAATGAGAGAAAAATGCGGAACTGCGCTTCGCTAGTTTGAGGAATTCAACAAAACATAAAATTAAGTGCAGAAGGATGAAACTCACCAGTATAAACTCAGAAAAAATTACTTGAATAACCAATCACACACATCAGCAAATTTAAATTCACAGCTGGGATTTGCAATTCATCAGAACCCCACAAAAACCTTTTCAGAAAATTTCAATCTTGCTCATCCAGTTCCTCAAAGCCAGCAAATGGGTTTGAGAGATATGAAGGGTTTCCCTATTAAAGGGTCTTCTTTGTAATGTGGGTCAACAAGAAGTAAAGCAATTCTTGTTTTGGAGAACTTTTCTATGGCTGCGTTTGGGACAAAGCAAAGCTGTAGCGTTTGTCCATATTGAGGTTTATTGTCCTTTTGGGGCAAAAAGTAGAAAATGGAATTTCTGAAATATTGAGCCCTCATCTCTATCCTATTTTCCTGATTTTTTTTGGGGATATTTTTTTGTTTCTATTCCTGATGGATGAGAATAAGAGCTGCACAAAGTTTTGTATTATTCTGCATTGACGCACAAATCCAAGAATGTATGACCAAAACAAGACAACAGTTCTTGTTGTTGCTTAGTGGGAGATAGTGGGAATTGCAAGAAAAGTTCGGCACGTGCATACAAAACCACCACAACACCATTTCTTGTCAAAGATAGAGACCACCCATTTGATAGAACTGTAGGACTAACGGACCAGGGTTGTGGGAAAGTAAATGCCCTTGGCCGGAGCTGTTCGGAAGCTACCTTCCCCTCTCTCCCTGTTTTATTTATTTATTTTCCTAAAAAATAATCGGCTCAATATCATTTTTGAGAAAAATATTTTTTGTTACATTTCAACTTTAATTGCTACTTAAAATTTTAAAAACTCGTATATATACTCACACATTCATCAACTATTTTACATGATTATTTATTAGGTTATAAGGTTCAAAACTTAAATATCCACATTTTCGATAAAATAGTTAGTGGCAAGCAAAATAAACGGCCCATATTAAAATTTTAAATATTTTAATAAATCTAATTAAAGAATTATTGTTTGTCAATAAAAATGAGGATAAGTATATAATATAATATATTTTTTTGAAACGGCAAAATCAGACATCAAAGTAGGAAGAACAATTTAACTTATTGGTTTGGATTTTTGGATGAATAAGGTTTGGAATTTCCTATGATAATTTCGTTTTTTTGGTACCATCCAAAGACAATGTGTTATTAGCTATTAGTTATTAGTTATTACTACTATTTTAACTTTATATTATTTTCTGATTAGTTTATAGTAATTTAACTTTGTACTAAACCTTAATTTTTTCCACATCCTCGTGGGAAATTGTCGCACGAACAACTGTACATTTTGATACAAATGTATTTGTCGAAAACTCCAATTCTCCAAAGACCCACTTTATTTGAATTTTTTTGTTCTAATTATGTAAGGTTTTGCAGTATTTCTTGTGTTTGGAGGCTGTCTCACAATTTTTGTGCTGGAATATACTTCTTTCATATGATATTGCAACCATTTGAATATTATTCTCGAGTCCTAGAGCATTCAACTTTATCACAATTAAATTAAAACCCCTTTCTCTATAATAATTAATTTTTGATAAACTCGAAATTCAATACCGATATCGCCCTTCGTCTAAAATTAATTTTTGATAAACTTGAAATTCAACACCGATATCACCCTTCGTCTAATCTAAGTTGGGTTTAGTCGAATCTACGTTTAGAATAAATAACTGATATATTTTTTGTAGTTCCCTATTATAAAAATGAAAGGTTTTAGTAAATTCTACTGTGTAGATTCTAATTTTTGTCTTTGCACTTCTATATTATAACTAATGTTATTAAAATCGGACTGAACCAGTCGGTTCGACCGGTTTAACTGGGAATTGATCATAGGTTTGGTCGGTTTGATTAAAATTAGCGGTTTAGAAAAAAATGGAAAAAAATCGATTGAACCGGTAATTGATTAGAACTGGGTTTTTTCATTTTTTTTTTGCTAAGTGGTTTTCTCCTTTTGTTCCATAAAATTATGTCTTTTGTCTTTTTGTGAACCAGTTTAATGAATTTTTAAAATATTTGATGAAATTATTTTAATTATTAAAAATTTAATACTTATATTTGATGAATTTATAATAATATATGATTTATATAATATTTTTCTTAAAAAAAATAATAATTCAGTTGAACCATAAATTAGAAACTTTATCGGTTCAATATTCGATCCAGTTATAATCACATTGATTATAACAGGGTGTATAAAGGTCAAATGACAATACAGAACATACAAAAAAATCTTTGTTATTCTTGTGTAGGTCTATAAATTGGGCTAGGTGACCCGAGTAAGATAGCCTAAACTCATTTTTGTTAAACATAATTCGGTCATTACATATTTTTATAAATTGACACATGAAATTGTGGTTATCGATTGTAGAGGGTTTAGAGAATATTTTTTAGAGTACATGATAAATTTTAGAAATTTGTAACAAAGAAGGTATCATTAATTGGTATTGATAAACTCATCCCAGTGTTCAGCGAAATAATTCATTAATCATATTTGACCTTAATTTTAGCATGGACATCTCTTATTGTTATTAATTTCAAATGGGCTTTTTGCAAGTTGAAAATTTGAGTTTTGACTTTTCTACGAGTTATGTGATTCTCGTATAGGATATAATCAAAACGATGTTGTTGACGATGATATAACAGTCAACTAGTTCCCATGAAACGAATTTTCTTATTGGGAAAATTAATAAACAATTTTAATTTAACTTATTTACATATACAACAAAAATCACACTTAACGAACATTTATTAAATTATATCATTTTATTTGAATAAATCTAAAATTATAAGTTAAAAATTGACAACAAATCTTAAATTCGAGTGTGGAGTTTGAAATCGATTGTTGGACGGGACAGCAATCGTTCGTAAGACCCATCACACCAAGTTGACTGGTTTGACTATGGGGTTACTTTACGTTTACCGGTGCACATTGTTCCCACCTACCAATTTTGAAGAATATATCTGATTCCTATGATATAACAATAATATTAAAATAAATTTAAAAATAAAATATACTCCATTGGAGAACTATTATATCTCAAACAGAATTACAATTTTTAATTTTAAAATTATTATGAATATCATAACTTTTACTCGGTATATAAGAATCAGTATTTTACCATGACCACCAAAAGTTACATTTGAAATAAATATTTTGATTTCATTATTCTTTAATTGGTCCAGCAATCTACTGGCAATAATCAATTGGTCCGTTAGCCCGCATTAATTATTCTTCAGAGAAACAAAACTCCACCTATCAATAACCAAAAGTCTGAAAAAATAAAATAAAAAAAATCCACAAATTTCCAAATTCAAGAAATGAACTCCACATTTCTTGTACCTTGTAATATTGGAAGGTGCATGAATCAAATTTATTCAAGTCGTGGAGTACTCAAATTCCTTCCGAGACGCATCATAAGCTTTTAACTTTTCTGTCCGTATCACGCATTTAATGTTATTCCAATTCTGGAAATAGATAGATTTGATAAAACAAGAATATTTTATTTAAACCAAACTATTAACGCCTCACAGTGTTATTTGGACGTGGAGGACATCAGTACCAGATTCGATATATTAGAGTCGTCATATATAGTTTAAAATTTTAAATCTTTTAATGAAAAATTGAAACATAAAAAAAACATGTACCACTTGATAAGGGAATAAAATAAAAGATGGATCACGTACCATATTTTAGTTTTATGCGATACCCTGTTTTCTAGTTATTGTTCTGCCGCTGAAACTTATTGTTCCGAATAACTTGCTACAACACTGTTTTTTAGTTTTTGGTGTGCCGTTGAAACTATCTATTATTATTTCTAATTTACTTTGTATGGTTATTATCGTATATAATAATACCCAAGGATTATTAATTAATTGGTATCATAAAAAACCAAGAAGAAACCTCGGATCAACAACAAATACGAAAGAATATTCTCAATAGCAATTATGGCAACTTGGCAAGACACATAGTAATTAAAAAGAAACCTAAAATAAACTAATTACCAAAAGAAATTACTCACTCCACGCATACCCACATGTCTCTATTTCTACCATTTAAATGAAATTCCAAATTTAGCGTCTCATATTCACACAGTACGTTATCATCCCCATCGACGGTCAACCATTGCGCTAAATACATATGTCCGTTCATATTTATTCACAACTCATCCATAAACCGCTATATTTAAAGTTTAAAAATTTTCTGTCTAAGCATCTGGATTCATCGTTCTCTCCAAACTTAATTTCGTCTAATTCTGATTAAATATGAATGCAATATTTTTTGAAATACCGTTGTATATTATACACACACATATATATTTAATTATATTAGTCGACATGAGATAAGGACAAGTATGCATTCTTATGTGAGTACATACATTCCAGAGCAATTGAGTGCGAAACCAACAAGTTACATCGAGAGGGGCCAATGCTTTTTGCCATGACATATCAACAAGTTTTGCATTTACATTTACAAACTTTATATGTATAGATCGATGTATATATTGCCGTATCAAGTTTTAAGTCTAAAGGATTAAATTTATTCCGTTTGATTATATTTATCAGTTAAGGTATTGATTTGCTTAACGTTTATGACATATATTAAAGGAAATATAAATAGCTGGTTTCTAATTAATTTAGTAATAACGGAAGTATGTTATATTAAGCTACTATATATATATATATATATATATATATATATATATATATATATATATTAAAGTATTCAAAATACTTTTGAATTAAGGACTTCGGAAAGCTATCTATCTAAAATCTGAAAATGCGGTGGGGGATAAAGGCCTCCTCCTCCTCCGTTTTAGTGTAGTTCGGCCTATACACATAATGTTGTACGTCATTACATCTTATCTACATGCACCATAATGTTTTATCCTCTGAATTTTTAACTTTATAAAATTGTAGTGACGAATATGTCTTGTACTTACTGTTATGTACACTAATATATATATATATATATATATATAAACAATATGAGTTTCGAATTTTATATTTAGTAGAAAAACTCTATAAATAGTTAATGAATATATGAGTGTGTGTGTGAATTTTTAAGCAGCGGTCTTATTTTTAACAAAAATAAATTATATATATACATAAGAATAAATCTACCTATCATGAATCCTAATAGGAACTATTAAAATCTGAAAATTTAATGAATAATTAAAATTATGGATGGTTCTATGACATGTTTATATACTTTTTCTTTTGTTCACACAACATTGTTGAAATAAGAATATTTGAAATTTATTTTTTTAATTCTATCCATCTTATACATCCATAATGAGATTTCTGTGTTTCGTCTACTTGCTATAAGGTGGTTGATTCCTTGATTACACTTCGATTTTAATTAAAAGGAAATTATAAATGTACATAACATTTATTAAAAGTCCGTAACAAAAGATGAAGTAACATTTATGCAGACTAAGTGCTCTCATATATCCACATGGATTGAACTTAAAAACATTGCAAATAATTGATTTCGATGATATAATATCGTTCATACTTGTATAAGTCGTTGGATACCTCAGCCTTTCACTATATATACACACAAACACGTGTGTAACAAGAACATAGTATAGCCTAAAAATTAATTTGTTTTACATCCTTAAAATTATATCATGGGAACCTACATTTCCCCTTGGTTTTTGAGACATCCTTTCACCATCTCCTCCTTCTTCTTTTTGTTGGTTAGCTCTTCTTCTTCTTCTCGTTCTCCGCCTCGGGTTTCGCCCGTGCTAGATCACGATGCCACCATATCGGAGTTTCGGAACCATACCGGAATATCAGATTTTCGGCTTCTCAATAGGAAAGAAGTCGGAAGATGTCCTGATCTAAACCCATATCTTCAAATCAATGTTAGTACTTCAAATTCAAAACTTTCCGATGATCAATTTGTTACCGTTGATATATCCGGAGTTTTACTGCCGGCGGCGACTGACTGGGTGGCCATGATCTCTCCCGCTCATTCCGAGTAAGTAAAAGCATTGATTAGTGCACGTCCTTTGTTTTGTGTTTCGTGACTGTTAGACAACTTAATTATCCGTTTTACCCTTCCATAAAAGTTGGATCCCACTTTCGTGAATGTTGTCCTTTTTAACTCATCAAGTATTCTTTTTAAAAAAATGAAAAAAAAAAAAACTCATCCAGTATTCTATATACAAGATTGAAATATATTGTTGATGGGTAATAATTTAGTGGTAAATGTCTTTTCCTTTAATTTCAAAATTACATGTAAGTGACTAGCACTACAAAAAAATGATTATTTGACAACACAATGTTTTTATTGCAAAAATAACCGTTTTTTATTGCCTAATATTATAGACAACAAAATTTGTTTCGTTGCATAATTTGTTATCAAATCGCCGTTGCGTATTGTCCATGCAAAGAAAAACTAAAAGTCATTGCTAAATCTTGGACCATTGGCAATGAAGTATTATTGTTATTATAATTATTATAATAATTATTGTTGTTATTATTTTTTTGCCAAATGACAAAAGACAACAAAGGGTATTTCGTTGCCAAATCTCCATCTTCTTCCTCCACCCAGATTACGGGAATAACTAGGTTGCTCACACCTGGAACTGCTGTGACGACTTCCAACAATCATTTTTTTTATGGTTTCTTCATTATGATAAGTTTTAGATATTCCAAACGTCACAAATCTTTGGTGCGGCAGCTTGGTAGGGTGTTTTTTGACGAGTGGACTCATCTTTTCCGGCGAGTTGTTGGATTGCCATGAACGTCGGTAGATTGGTCTTTTCTGTCATCCATTCGGCAACGAAAAATTACAACGATATTTTTATTTCGTTGCAAAAACTTGTAACTCAATAGAAGTATAGTTGAATATAGATTTTTGTTGCAAAATGCATATCATAGGCAACAATTACTTAAGTCGTTACGACAAAAATCGTTGCCAAATAATCATTTTTCTGTAGTGTAGTCAACCATAAAATTAGAATTATTTGTAAAATATTAAAGAAAGGTAAATTATCATTCCTATGATGGACAATACTTGTAATAGGAACGTAAAAAAAAAAGAAGAAAAAAGAATGATATATACAGCTCCGATACATAATATTATAACAAAATAAAATTTTGACACATTAGACATTTATTTATTTTTAGTCCCTACACTGAGTCATGAAATCTTACCCGACAATTTTGACAAATATGATATAAGGGATGTACCATCTAGTGATCGGATTCATATATACAAAGAGTCGATGAATTGGAAATACTAAACTTTTTTTTTTTTGAAATGAGATCCAAATTAAAGAAAAATAATGAAAATATATATTTGTGGGACAGAAAAAATGAGCATTCAATATTCCTTGCTTTTACTGATTAGTTTGTTTATGCGATGGAAACACATGCAGTGTGTCAAGCTGTCCATTGAATGGAATTCAGTACGAGCAAACTGGGGATTTCAGTAGTCTACCACTACTTTGCCATTATCCCGTGAAGGTAATTAAGTAAACGTACCATGTGAATTTATTCAAAATATAAAGGACTATATATATGTGTGTGGCATATATTTTTGAATATCTTTTATCTAAGTAGCTGAATATAAATATAATTAATCATGATGTTTTCTCACTTTAAATTAGTCGATCATTAATTCTAAGATACGTGTTGAAAAAGGAATATATAGTCACGAAGCTTCTTCTTCATGGCCCAAGACTAATATAGAATATGAGCCACGAAAATATGAAATCTAGATATCTTTACACTTTTGATTAATTGCCAAACTTTAAAGGAAAGCAAAGCATGTGCAATTTACAAAGTTTTGTACTATTTACTTATTATCACAAAAATCTTAATTCCCCTACATCCACAATAATTTCCACGTAGACGTTTTTTTTGACTAATATATAATATGGGCCATGAAAATATGAAATCTAGATATCTTTAGGCTTTGGATTAATTGCCAAACTTTAAAGGAAAGCAAAGCATGTGCAATTTAATTATCATCCATCATCGTCAACTGTACAAAGTTTTGTACTATTTACTCTATTATTACAAAAATCTTAATTCCCCTACATCCACAATAATTTCCGCATAGCCGTTTTTTTTTTAATGTCATTTTCGCATAGAAGTTAAGTGGCTATTTTTGTCGTATTCGGTTGATTTGAGATTTTAATTTATCCTGTTTTAGTAAGTCAGTTTCTTAAGCATAAAAATTAAAAGTGTTAATTAAGAGTCCAATCTTATATATTTTATCCGTCGATAAAATAAAAATAAAAATAAAAATTATAATTGTAAATAAAATGAAGAAAAGATTGAATGAGTGGGTGCAGGCACAGTATGCGAGCAGTGATCCAGGGTACTTAGGGTGCAAGAAGAAGGAATGCAAGAAACGAGACAAAGGCGGCGCGTGCTTAGTAACCACTTGCAGCGCCTCCCTGAAATTCCATGTGATTAATATCAGAACTGATATCGAGTTTGTCTTCTTCGCCGGTGGATTTCTCACGCCATGCATTCTCAAACGATCCAATCCCACCAGTTTCGCCAATCCCAATAAACCATTATACGCACATTTATCAACCATCGACTCCACCGGAACATCCGTAAGAATTAATTTACTCCATCATCTACTGTTTTCTAATCTTTTTTAATTTCACCAAATTATATATATATATATATATATATATATATATATATATTTGGGGGACAGAAATAAGTAATTAAATTAATGGATGCAGATGAGATTGACTTGGGTTAGTGGGGATAAAACACCTCAACAAGTTGAATATGGAAATGGAAAAACGCAAGCATCCACCGTCACCACTTTTTCACAAGCTGACATGTGCAGTAAGTACCTTTAACACACACACACACACACACACTGTAGTCTTAATTCATGAACACTACTTAATTCAAAATATTGTAATTTGATCGATCAGCTATTAATTTAGAGACCGTTGTAGCTGATAATTAATGAGCAAGCGAGAATTATTGGTAAAGTAATAAATTAAAGTGGTGGATATATGTGATGATGATAATTTTGAAAATTTGTAATGGAAGGTTCTACATTAAAGAGTCCAGCCGTAGATTTCGGATGGCACGATCCGGGATTCATTCATTCAGCCGTGATGACAGGCCTACAGCCTTCCACTACTTTCTCTTACAAATATGGAAGGTATGTACCTATCCACGTAACTGACCTATACATCTTAAACTATAACTAATTATATATTTATGTTACCAACAAAAATAACTAAATATTTGTGGGTTTTTAATTTTTCAGAATCATTTATAATGAAATGTGAATAAAATCGGAGTAAATCTTTTTATTAATATGTTTAGCATGTTATTTAAAAATATTTTGGAATAGAATTATATTATTAAATTTTTTTAAAACGTCCTTCTTATAATTAATATATAATGTGTGTGTGTGTGTGTGTGTGGATTAACATTATAAATTGTGTGTAGATATTAATAATTATGAATTATATATTATATTAATACTTTGTTGTTATAATAATAATAATATAATATATATGCCATAATATAATATTATAAAGGTATACATGTTTTTATGCTAAGAGCTTATTAATGTTCAATTTCCAAGAATGTAAAATTTTGTTGGAATTCGATTACTACTACTTATAAGCAACCAAATTAAGGAATAGAATCAATTGAAATCTATTGATCCATTCTCATTTCCATTATCTCCAGCCAAACACCAGAAAATAGGATAGTTGTAGTAGTTATAAATAAGTAGATTGATTTATCTATCTGTAATATTTCATTAATTCAATATTTATGATGTAAATTAAAACATTGTTGGTGTGCTATATATATATATATATATATGTAATAACTAATTAATTAATGCAGCAATTCAGCTGGTTGGAGTAATACGATAAATTTCAAAACACCACCAGCAGGTGGATCAAACGAAGTCAAATTTCTTGCATTTGGTGATATGGGCAAAGCTCCTCGTGATGCTTCTGTCGAACACTATATTCAGGTACAGTAATTGAACTAATTAATGATCAATCATCCATGCCATGATATACATGCATACATTTACTAATTAATGATCAATCATTCATGGCATGATATACATACATGCACACACATGCATCCATTTACTAATGTAATGGCTTACTCGATTAATTTCACCATTAATGCCCTCACACGTATTTACCTTTTATTTTCAGTATTAAAAACTAAAAGATCGAGTGGAATAGCAAAATACACACACCAGTTTTCTTTTTGCTTTAAAAAGAGGGAATTGGAGGCACGAAATATTAGATTGACTTGAAATTGATATAGGGAGTATATGACTATATGCTGACTTTCTTTTTCATTATCTTTTTATTTTCCCGATTTGGAGTTTGCAGCTTATTTTCCATTTCTTTTTCACAACGATAAAGTGAATGAATCATTATTTAATGTTATTCGGCCTTATACAAATACCTAGTCACAATTTTAAGTATAAAAAAAATCAAGTGACTGTAAGTATTTATTTTTTATCTTCTTTTTGTTATTGTACGTGTGACACATTATAAATAATAATATAGCCAGGGTCAATATCGGTGGTAGAAGCGATGGGAAGAGAAATATCATCAGGAGATATAGACGGCATATTCCACATAGGAGACATAAGCTATGCAACGGGATTTCTAGTAGAATGGGACTTCTTTCTTCACCTCATCACTCCTCTCGCTTCCCAATTTTCTTACATGACCGCTATTGGAAACCATGAAAGGTACCTACCTGGCCTCTTAATTAATCGCTACCTCCAATTATTCCATCATCGATCTCCGATACGCATGCACACGCTCGCGCACACACGTGCGCTCGCAGACACACGTGAGCATGCAGCTATGTGCGCGCGCACACATATATATATGGTAGCTTGCTGTCTTGCTAGTTTGCTGAGACGTACTTGTATGGTATATATATAAATCAGGGATTACATAGACTCGGGATCAGTTTATGTAACACCGGATTCGGGTGGAGAATGTGGAATTCCATATGAGACTTATTTCCCAATGCCGACGGCCGCCAAAGATAAGCCATGGTATTCCATAGAACAAGGCCCTGTTCACTTTACTGTTATCTCTACTGAGCACGACTGGACTCAAGGCTCCCAACAGGTACTTGGAAACTGATAGTTCATCGGTCGTTGCGTTCTTTAGCTTTACTATCTCCTCTGTTTTCACAAAATCTTACACTTACCCATGTGCACCTGCAGTATACTTGGATGGATAAGGATATGGCGTCAGTCGATCGAACACGAACACCTTGGTTAATTTTTATGGGGTACGTATATATTGTGTATTTTTACATTCTTCAATATCACAATAACACTCCGCGCCTAATAAACAAATGACTACTTAGGAATATATTACGTCCCTTTGTTTTGTTTAAAATTTAAATTATATTATTAAAATCTATAATTTTTAAAATTTAAGCAAAAATAAACGAGACTCATTATATTATATCTTATTTCATTTTCATTAATAATGAAATGCTGCTGCAGGCACAGGCCCATGTATTCCACCGCAGATAGTATCCTCCTTCCAAATATTGACAATAATTTTGTCAAAGCCGTCGAGCCATTGCTGCTCTCCAACAAGGTACGTATCTAGTAAAGTGTTATGCTATGCGTCCACGTTTAAAATTCACACACACATAAGATCATTTTGACACGTACTTCAAGTCTATTACGGAGTAATTTCTTTTCAAGTTCCAAAAATTGACAAGAATCGCTTAAAATCCAAAGCACCAAGGCTTGTCTTGAAATTTTTTAATAAGAAGAAAAAATAAAGAAAAAAGAAAAGAATTGAAGAGATGAGACAATTTCTTTTCTCTTGTCTTAAAGTTTATGAGAGGAAAGAAAGTTTCAGAAGATATGAATGAAGTAAATTTTTTTATTAAGAATAACATTAAGGATAATTTTGCTATAAAAAGGATTAGGAAGAGTCAAATAAAAATTTCCCCCAAAATCTTCTCATTCTTGGAGAGAAAATTTTGAGCGGAAAACTCTAATACAATAAAAAATTTAAATTTTCTTCAACTTTTCTTTTCTATTATCTCTTTTAAGGAACTCCAAGACAGAACCTAACGTTTTCAATTGTTAATTTATAATGTTAATGCATAGGCCGATCTGGTTCTGTTCGGGCATGTACATAACTATGAGAGAACATGTGCGGTGTATCAAGAAAAATGCAAAGCAATGCCGAAGAAAGATGGGCAAGGAGTAGATACCTATGATAACTCCAACTACACAGCACCTGTTCATGCCATCATTGGAATGGCTGGCTTTAAATTGGATACATTCCCATCGTCTACTGTAACGTCTTATACTACTCTACATCTTTCTCAATTATTCTCTCTCTTAAATTACATCTCATTAATCATGTATTCATGTGTGTACGTGGTCTAAAGATTAATAAATAAAAAAACAAACAAAATTCTTAATTTATTATCATTATTTTTACAGGCGGATAGTTGGAGCTTGAAGCGGATTTCACAATTTGGCTATGTAAGGGTGCATGCCACCAAGACATTGTTAAACTTTGAGGCAAGTTTTGTAGAATTAACATTAATTTTAAACTTTTAATATGTTAAAAAATTAAGATGTATACTTAATTTTAGAATGAATGAATGGTAATATATTTTTATTTTTTTTGGCAGTATGTGGATGCGAATACAAGAGAAGTAAGAGACAGATTCCAAATTACCAGAAGCTGATATATAGCACGCACAACAGAAAAGTTTCAATTATACATGTAAAAATTCTCTGAAGATCAAAATATAGGAAAAATTGATGTACTAGTCAAAGACAATCATAAGCATAATTCAAGAGTTTGTATACGATAAAATCAGTTTATAATAAAATAATCAGATTAACGTAATATATTATAGTATGTTGTTTCATCTGTTATGTTTATTTTCACCGTCATTAACCATATAACCAGATTCTAGTAAGAGTAATTGTTCGATCTTCTAGAAAACGTAGCCGACGTAAAAACTCATTTAATTATTTGCATTATGTTTAAATTCTAAAATTTGAGAGAGTCAATTTAACCTAAATTAAAAATCTGGGCACGTCGGCATTAACTCTCCGTGGAGGAGAAATGTCATATTTATTTCAGTTTAATTCTTTTATATTTAAAATTTGACACTATAATTATACTATCAAAATGTATGAGTTCCAAATTTAAGCTGAACATGGTCAATATATCCCTAGTATCCACATCGACAGAGTGAATATTTTAATTTATATTACTAAATATATTGATATCGTATCAATCAAAGGTGAATATAAATTAAATTGCTGTGTATATATATATATATATATATATATATATATATATATATATATATATATATACATTGCACTATCTTTATATATGTAGCGTGAGAATTTCTGTATATATATCTTCTTAATGCATGTTTCAATAACCTTTAACGGAAGTAGCTCACATGCAGCTTCATGTTTAAAACTTTAAACCCAACTTCGCGCATATTCATAACCATGAATGCTAACAAATAACGTGATCATTCTCCACCGCTTCCTATTATATAAACATCTCAAATCTCACCAAATTAAACACAACACCCGGCCAAAAACACCACACAAAAACTAAGAAATTAATTAAATCTAATAATACATACGCATATATATCTTCAATTAATAGATCAAGTTAACTGCGAATTGAATGGCAATATCCAACAACAACCTGTGTAATATTATTATAGCAATATTTATGTGCTGTACAATTCTATTTTCGGGAAGCAACAACATGGTGTCTGGGCAGTGTCAAGGTGACATCCAGAGTCTTATGCAGCAATGTGCTCGCTTTGTCCGAAAATCTGGCCCCAAAACTCCACCTTCTCAGGGATGTTGCAACGTACTCAAGAACGTCGATTTGGCCTGCGTTTGCCACCACATCACCACCGACGTTGAGAAGATCATTAGCATGGAGAAATCTGCGTTTGTCGCGCAGTCCTGTGGGAAGGCTCTGGCTCACGGGACTAAATGCGGAAGTAAGATATACTCTCAGTTTTTATTGACTCGCTTCTACTTCTTATTAAATGACCAATTTTGAATCGACTTCTTTAAAATGATAGATTTTGCAAAGGAATTAAATTCTTTCTTTTGAACTCTCGACCTAAATATCGAACACAAATGCTTTAATCACTCAACTAACTCACAATCTCAAGTTTTTAACATTTAAAAATCAAAACTTAATATCGAACATAAATGCTTTAATCACTGAGCTAACTCACAATCTCAAGTTTTCAACATTTAAAAATCAAAATTCTGTTATATATTCTCATGTAGATAGTGTATGATTTCCTAATGCGTTTTTTAAATAAAACAAAGAATGAAAATATATTGAAATTCTTCTAATTGTCTCTTTTTCTATATATTGTGTTGCAGGTTATATAGTTCCTTGAAGTTAAAAGAGAAAAGTTGTTACGCGAATATATATTAATGTCTTATATAAGGAATAAACGTGGCGTGCAGTATGAATGTAATATATATGTTATCCCTATCCGATGAACGGAAAATGAAAATGGTCGACTAATATTTATGTACTGTATTCTACTAAGAAAAATCTAATAAATAAATAAGTTGAAGTTTATAAGGTGTACGTATATGCAGTGAAGTTTATCTAATTTGTTGTACGCTATTTGTATACATCCGTTGTTTCATTCCAATTTTTAGCTACCTCAAATTAATACTACCTTCATTTCAAAATTAAAAATTAATTTTAGTTATTCCATAATTTAAAATTTAAAAATTATTTATTTTTAATAAATTTGAAATAAAATATTGTAAAATATATCAAGAATAATATTAGATACAAACATTTATATTTTGATATTTTTATAAATTTATATTACAAATAAAATTATTAGCTCAAAAAAATCTCTAATTTTGAAAGCTTGGAAGTATATTATACACACACCCTTTCCCACATGTACCACTGTACCAGTACTACCAAAAACCTTAATACACCACTATGGCACCATACCAATAAATAAGCTTTCGGAAAAGAAAAAGACAGAAAAAGAAATAGTACTCCTGCCAAAATAAAACAGGGAGAGACAGAGAATACACTGTCAACATAAAACAGAACCCGTAATCCGATTATTCCCGTCCTCGTCATATAATTTCTTGGGAAATTGGCATGACCCTTCTTCTCATTCATGGATTTTTCAATCAAACACTGATCAATCTTTCTGTTTCATAAACCCAAACTATAATAGGGTTTGACCCCATTCTCTTAGCTTTGAAGCTTTTCAATTTTCAATCCATGGCTAAACCCCCAGAAGACACCATTTTTGAAGAGAGACAAGATTTTATGGTATCCCCGGCAGGTGGAATTCCAACTTTAAGAACTGCCCATTTTCTAAAACCCACAGAGAAATCAATTAATGGACCAGTATTAACTCTTCCTTCACTTCCTCTCTCCTGGGAATCTGCGTGGCCTCTTAAGTTCTCCTTCAATGGTTGGCGAAACCCACAGAGAAAATGGAGAACATGGGTTACTAGATTACATTCCCCATATCAAAATACATGGAAAAGGGCTGGTATTTATGAAGCTCTTATGTCTTCTATTTACAGATTTCCAAGAAACAATGGTTTGGTAGTTGGGATTGCAGAGAGATGGTGTTCTGAAACCAACACATTTGTTTTTCCATGGGGTGAAACAACAATCACATTGGAAGATATGATGGTATTGTTCGGATTCTCTGTTTTGGGTAGTTCTGCTTTGATCCCTTTTGATTCCAAGGAAATGATAAATATTGAGGAAAATCTTCACAGAGCAAAAAAATTTATCATCCGCAAGTCAAATGCACACAAGGCGACACATGGTGAATGGTTAAACTACTTTATGGAGACTGGGAATGAGTTTGAGCATGAAGCATTTCTATGTCTGTGGTTGTCCAGGTTTGTTTTACCAGGAAATGTGGTGGGTACTATTAATATTCATGCCTTCAAAATTGCAACATATCTTTCTAGAGGAGTTCGGATTGCACTTGCTCCAACTGTTCTTGCAAACCTTTATCGAGATTTGGGTTTGTTAAGAGAAACTATAAAGCTTGCTAAGTTTGATGAATCAAGCTGTCTTGCACTTAGCCTCTGGTCACCATTGCAGTTTGTTCAAATCTGGGCTTGGGAGAGATTCCCATCATTGCAGCCAAAATTCTTGACTATACCATTAGGTGAGCCCCGTTTGGCAAGATGGCATGGCGCGAAAGGGCCAAAAATTGGAAATGTTAGATGGGTTTTAGATTCTGCTGGTGACAGTTTTTTGTGGCGGCCATATGCTATTTCTGTGGACAATTGGAAATTTCCAAAGTTTTACACAGAAAAAGAACAATGGGTGGTGTTTTCTGATCATGGTTTGGATGAAGAATTAGAGTCCTTTGTTAGATGCTTGAGACAATCTGACCTTGTTGGAACTGACAGTGTCGAGTCTTACTTTCCACATCGCGTTGCAATGCAATTCGGAATGGATCAAGATCTTCCTAAATGGATACCTCATTCAAATGCAACCCCAGAAATTGCCTGGAAATATTACACTAAGCCAATTGCTGATGCAAAAATTTATCTTCCATCTAGACTTTTTGAATCGGATGTTAGTGCGCGATACTTGGAATGGTGGAGGAAATCAGTACTACATCCAACATGTCAAATAAGTGGTGTTGTTACAAGAAAAAGAAGCAGAGTAAAGAAATTGTTGCAAAGATCAGATGGGACTAGACAAGGCAACTATTCTGATTTTCCTCCTGGTTTTCATCCAAAAAGTAATTGGGGAAAAGGAACGTTGAGAATCTTCAACCATTGTAGCAGTGAAGACAGACGAGCTAATAAAGTTGAGCCCTTTTCGGCTATCAAAAAAGAAGATAATTGTTTTTCTTCTCCAAATTATGGGAATAGAGATTTTGTAACGAGAAAAAAGATGAGAGGACCGATGGAAATGACTGGGAGAAAAATGAAAGCCTTTAATGAAATTGAGAATGGTAAGAAAACTAAAATGAAACGTTCAGTTCAAAATGTGGTGTGCATCAAACATGAAGAAGAGGATAATGGTCATTTCAGTGCTAAATTCTCGGAATTTGAAC
Source organism: Centella asiatica (assembly GCA_014636745.2). Lineage (NCBI taxonomy): Eukaryota > Viridiplantae > Streptophyta > Magnoliopsida > Apiales > Apiaceae > Centella > Centella asiatica. The sequence goes on from CM025785.1 coordinate 3,421,839, forward strand.
TCGAGTATCGTATTAGGAAGCTTGAAAGAGTGGTGGCTGCTATAAAAACAGCCAAATTTGGATGCAGAGCTGTAAAACAAGAATCATACCAATGCTGATTTGATTCGCGCAACTCGCAGTCCATTAGTCTTAATATTCCAGTGTTGTTGTCTAAGAGATGATAGTTCAGCATCAATATATCTTTAAACAAAAACTTTGTTTCTTTTAAATGATGTAACGTACAGAAACAGATAGTTCCAACTTCTGATAGCTGGTGGCAGGATAGAGGAGTTGACAAATGAACGATTGAAGTTGATCTAAGATAATCTGAAAAGGCTAGAAAATTGGGTGTTGATATTGGAGTAAGAAATGATTTCGAAGCAATAAGTGTTACTAAAAATAATTTTTCTTGTTAGAAAATACAATTAAATATTCGATTGTTCTGACAGTAATTTTTTTATCTGACAATATCAATTTCGAAAAAGTATTGCAAAAATTTCAATTAAAAAATTTATCATCTATCAAACAAAAAGAGTAAAATTTCAAAGAGTTAGTTAACTAGCTAGCTGATTCAATTTCAATCCCCAATTTCATTGAATTAATAATACATGGAACCGGTTTAATTTTTCAAACTTAAGCTCTTCTTCAGATTCAATATCTAAGGCCTTGCTTGAAACTTCTCCATAACCTCCTACGATTTTGATTCGTCCGACTAAAAGTCGAAAAAGAAAGAGAGGAGATGACAGATGTGTTGTTATAACCGCGTATTTCTATTTCTACTCCAACGGCTACTTTGACTGCACTCAACACACTGATATAATTTCCAATTAACCAACTTTGTTTTCTTCTTTTCTTGTAATTTCAACACAATAATATTACTGTGTACAGAGTAATATTTTCTGTATTTGCTTTTTAACGGTTCGCTCTTTTCCTATCAAATGTTGGATTGATTGATACAACACTCACTCACTTCAAAATTGTATCTTCAAAATATTGGATTTGGTTTTGCTTAATACTATGATGATCTGCATTATAAATACGAACATGGGTCTCACATACGTAGTTTCATTCTCATTATTTATTTAGTTCTAACGCTTGTTCGTTGGGTGCTTTCTTTTTTATTCCTCCAAACAAACCAATGATTTTGTAATGTTAATTTCCCATAGTTCTTTATTACTATTTTTTTTTTCCTGTCAATTCTAAGTTTTGGTTGTGAAATGGAAGCAGCAAGAGAAGAAGTATTCAGCAGACAATTTTGAAATTCTTGCCGAAATGGGAAATGGTGCGACACTAAATCTAAGCCTAAGCCTAAAATTGAAGAAGATCCAATTTACGGACTTAGAAGATTGGCAGTTCGAATTAAAGCAAGAAGATGAAAACCTCCTCTGCTCTTCTTCAAATGCAATGCAATACTATTAGAGTAATGCTGCAATTAATATACTATCTTGTACTTTAACTCCACTACCACTATTAATGTTTTACTCATTCATTATATTTACTTGTTTAGATTCTTTTCGATTTATATTTGATGATATGATAAACACTTTCAAAACGGAGACTATCACACTAATATTTATTCTTTTTCCTTCCAAATTCATAATAACACTTTAACAACATCAACTACAACATTCTAACTTTGTTTTATTCTGAAAAGGAAAAATATACATTAATCCATTTAAAAGAGTTCTATGAGTCCTTCCTCGGATTATAATTTATACGTGTGAATAATGATATTCTGTAGTAATATAAAATAAGATAATAGCAATAATATGAGTTGATATTTTATAAATTTTCTAGAAAATAAAGAAAAAGATTTTCATTAAGTGAAAAAGTAATTCTCCACCGCCAACATATATGAAGAATACAATTTTTTTTTTAAACCGATAAGAGATACTGATGTTGATGCTGCTGCTGCAGCGTCTCAATTTCCACGTATAATTTGTAGTTTAAAGCATTGAAAATGAGAATCGAAAGATCTAAACTATATGGCTCGGCAAAATAAACCTTATTAAACCCACGTATATATGTAATACAAGTCCCGCAAATTCAAAAGGATGAGATTTGGACCATTATCTTAACTCTGTCCAGAAATAGATAAATATTCTGTATTTTTTAAATAAACAATAAAAGCTGTAGAATTACTTAATTAATAGTAAATATATATATATATATATATATATATATACCCACCGCAATATCATTTTCTAAGGGCCAATGGGTAAAAGAAATTACGACTTTATATGGTAATTTTTCACATGTGGGGCAAAGCAAAATTAAATAAATATCAAACTTTGGTAAAAGAAAGGTATATTAAATTGTAATAACTAACGTAAATTATAGAAATATATTGTTATTATCACCATACAATATATAACAAGAATCATTAATGACAATTTTTTCTATTGAATTTACATGGATCATATCGATATTAGAACTTAGTAGCAGTTTACATAAATATGTATGTAAATACATACATATATGTGTGTAAATTGATCATGTACATCATGATCATGTAAACTGAGTCAATAGACATCATTTTAGATTTAGGTTTTCCCTATTATAGTCGGGACATTAATTAAGAACTCATTAACCCCTGACATCCTCCTTTACGCCTCTCTCCATTTAAAATCGCAAATGTATTTTGATTTTTTAAATTAAACGCCAATATATTAAATTATAAAATTAATATAATTTATAAAAACTGTGAAAATAAATTATGTTGTAATCAATTTTTTATTTTATTTTCATAAAGTATAATATTATAATGATTGTATGAACTAAATATATTGTCGTTCGATTTAAAAATACAAAAAAAAAAAAAAATCGGGTCAGATTTATAGTAAATATGTATTTATTTACCATTTACTTAACAACAAGCCATTTGTATGTTAGGATATGTAACTTTCATTCTTCAAGGGTTAGGGTTCTGCCTCCTCATGTTTAATATATTAAAATAAATGTAGCTATTTTATACTCCATAAATACTGATTCTCAAATGGTTCGGGGTCTCACAATTATACATAAAGATCTAGTACGGGGTGCCCGATTATAATTTTTCCTTCTAAATTTTAATTTAAACCCGTTTTCCTTCCAATGGTTTGACCTCATTCTTCCTTTGAAGCCAACTATACGCCGTAAGGTTTCATATGCCAATTAAAAAAAAGGGAGGGGGGGGGGGGGGGGGGGGGGGGGGCATCATATGTGCTAGCTAGGATACGTTAGGTAAGGGCGCACACAAGTTTAAAAAAATTAAAAAAACAATTAAATTAATCAGATGAAACTGAACCAAAAAAATTAAAAATTAAAAATTTGTAACTAGGATGCATAACGATCAATTTTATTTGAACCAGCAAATAGTTTAATTGTATCAATTAATAATATATAAGTTATTAAATTATTAAAAATTATTTTATTTGAACGATAACAAATAATTTATATTTGCATTCGAATTCGATTTAATTAAACTGATATTGTCCATATTCCGTATTCGTATCTTAATAAACGGATACGAATACAGTCGTATCCGTATTCGATGGTTCCTCCGTCCCAAAATTAGGGTTCCGCCCAAAATTCCTAATTTCCTCTTCGGCGCTTAGCCATCACTTCAGTCCTCGATTCCTCTCGGCTAAGTTCTTCATCAGTCCATTACTACTTCGTCCCTTCCTGCCCTGCCGTTCGTCACTTCTACTTCAATCCCGTTGGTATGTTTGTAACCTTTTTGTATATGTTTTTGTACAAATTACACAATCACACACATGGATGATAGAACATTACTTGAAAGTTGAACAAATTCATACATAGATCTACATTCGGATCTTTATTCAGTTTCAAAATTTGTATACAATCAAATTACACAATCACACACATGGTGTCTCTTTTGTTGGAATATTCTCTCTTTGCTTTTTTGTTTGTAAAAGTCGTCATCAATTACACCATTAAAACGCATTAAACTCCCTTCGTTTTCATTAACAGGACAACTTGATTCCCTTTGGACAACGAAATAGCAACAAATTAATTTATATGTGCACGTTAGTTAAGGGTGCACACAAAATTAAAAAAAATTAAAGAAACGATCAAATTAATCGGATGAAACTGAACCGAAAAAATTGAAAATTAATAATTTGTAACTAGGGATGCACAATGATCAATTTTATTTGAACCACCAAATAGTTTAATTGTATCAATTAATGAATATATATGTATGTAAACATATATTTAATCTAACGAAATACGTTCACACGCGTAGACCTGTAGCCGAGATTACTAGTTCTTCATTAGTGCTTCCGACTATAAATTAATATCTGATCGACTAATTAATATTTTGTGCTACAAATATGTTACAATATTCAATTTTGTCGTTCAAAATATTATACAGTATATATCAGATGTTAACCCCATAAAATAATTCATTCCAACTTCGAAGAATAGATTTATATTTTAGACCACATCTGATCGGAAAGACGACTTTGAGAATGACTTATTCTTGCTCGAAGAATACGAGAACGTCGGAATGACTTCATAATTTTAAAATTTCATTTATAAGAAAGTCAACTAGTTTACCATCTTTTGTTTTTTGGTGGACAAATTAAGAATTATATATTGCAATATACACGGAGTATATTTTTGTATTATATTTTTGCAACATACACGCAGTATATAAATCGAGATCTAATGTCATGTTCTTTAACTTAAAATAATAATTTGGGAACCATTTCTTGGTTGAAAATAATATAGGATGTGGTTTTAGAGGACGTTTAAATATATTGTAACAGTTTAAAAGAATATAAATATCTTCGTCCCTTAATTAGTAGCAAATAATCAAGTGTTACTTCTTTATTTGTTTAAATCACTCAAACAAACACCATCTTACATTTAAGTTTATATATATAGACAAAAAAACGTAAATGTACTATAAAAGTTCATTAATCATTGAGAAGTAGAAAAGTATATTTTCAAATTAATTTACTAGCTAAATACTTTCTTCCGCTACAATTTATGTATTAAGTAGTTTTAAGATATAAAAATAGATGAACTTATCACGATTGACATAAAGTAAAGCAAAAGTCAATTAATATGTAACGAACATAGTGATTTTTTATTTATGAAAATAAAGAAATTTCGGGTTTTTTTTTAAGCGATGGATTATTAATTATTTGTTGATGGAGGGTTTGTTCGTTCGTAGAGTTAGATTTGGATAAAGCTAACTTGTGTTATTTCTTTTAAAAGGCATACACAAACCTAGCTATTCTAGTTTTCTTAAAATAAAATAAAAAAAAAAAGAAGAAAAAAGAAACAGAAGAAGTCTTCCGGTAAACAAAGCGAAGATGCCCAAGTATTTTGCTATCTGATAAGAGCTGAAGGGAGAGGAAATAACCTTCTCGGGTATAACCTGCACGTACTGATAGGCTTTGTCAAACCTAATCTAATTCTAACGAAACTTTTAACGGGTCTCGTAATTAGTTCACGTTATTTCATCCTTTTCATAATAATTGACATTTGATTTTTTTAAACTTAAATTTAGGTGATTTATTTTATATGATAAACTTTTTTATTATTAATTAATTTTTTAAAAATAAAATAAAATTTAATAACATATAAATTAATTCACCAAATTTAAGTAAAAAAATCAAATGTCAGTTATTATTATGAAAAACATCGAGGAATAAGTTTGATTTTGCACGATTTCCAATGTCAAAGCTGTCCATGATTTCTACACTCAAACTTCCCTAGCATATTATCCCAAAGCATTATTCTATTAGGCAGGCCGATCGAGATGCGCACATGCACTATAAGTACGCATACTATCATCCTCATCGTTTACAAAAATTCTGAAACAAATTAACATAAGTCAGTAGTAGCTATGAAGAGTGCAGGTTGTGTTTTGCACTTGTGTTTGCTTTTTCTTTTTCTCTTGTCAACCTTTTCGTTTGCACCATCTTCAGCACATAATGCTCATCAAGGTTTCCTTCAATGCCTTATCCATCACTCCCATGACTCTAACTCCATTACCAAAGTTATATACACCACAAAAAACTCAACCTACACTTCAACCCTCTTGTTTTCCATTAATAACTTGAGGTTTGCACAGCCAACCACCCCAAAACCTCAAGTCATTGTTACACCACTCACCACATCTCACATCCAAACTGTCATATATTGCTCCAAAAAACATGGAATACAAATGAGAATCCGAGGCGGGGGTCATAGTTTCGAGGGACTTTCTTATGTTTCTCAACTCCCCTTTGTCTTACTTGACATGGTTAAGTTCTCATCCATAAGTATTGACACTTCAAGTGCAACTGCATGGGTTGAAGCTGGTGTTACCCTAGGTCAACTTTACTATCATATTGGCACCACCACGAATAAGCTTGGATTCCCAGCTGGCCTATGGGCGAACGTGGGCGCTTGTGGATTGATTAGTGGAGGAGGATATGGCATGATGAGGCGAAAATACGGACTTGCTGCTGACCATGCAATTGATGCTCGTTTGATTGATGTTAATGGAAGAATTCTCGACAGAAAATCAATGGGTGAGGATTTGTTTTGGGCTATTAGAGGAGGTGGTGCGGGTAGTTTTGGGGTTATTCTTTCTTGGAAGGTGAACCTAGTTCCTGTTCCAAAAATTGTGACGATGTTCAGAATCAACAGAACGCTAGAACAAAATTTAACTAGTACGTTTCATAAATACCAAACTATTGCTCCCAAGTTTCCCAAAGATCTTGACATGAGATGCACCGGACAGACTATCTTAAGTGATGCCAGTCCTCGGGCAGACAAAAAAACAATGGTAATGCTCTTCGAATCCTTATACCTTGGCCGAGTTGACAATCTACTCGCAATCCTTCAAAAAGAATTCCCAGAGCTTGGTGTGGTTAGAGAAGATTGTTTCGAAGTCAGTTGGCTTCAAGCCATGGTTTTCTTCTCCAATTTTCAAGCGAACACACCCCCACAACTTTTGCTCAACAGAACTATTCTGCCAAGACTTAATTTTAAAGGAAGATCAGATTTCACTAAAGTACCAATGTCTGTTAAAGGCCTTGAAGGTTTATGGCAAATGATGTTCAAGCTTCCACCTCTACAAGCAACCTTACAGTTCACACCATACGGTGGACGAATGAACGAAATCTCGGAATCGGCAATTCCATTCCCTTATAGGAATGGAACATGGTTCATGATGAACATGTTTACACTTACTGATGTCAATCAAACAGAAAGAATGGAATGGATCAGAAGCTTAGCTACATACTTGACTCCTTATGTTACTAAAAACCCAAGAAGTGCATATGTTAACTATGTCAATCTTTGGATGGGGACAAACAATTTACATGGTAAAACAAGCTATGAGCAGGCAAGTAAATGGGGTAAACGCTACTTTAAAGACAATTTTTATAGGCTGGCTCAAGTGAAAACTGTGGTTGACCCTGGTAACTTTTTTAGGTTTGAGCAAAGTATCCCTATTCTATCTTAATGGTCTAAATTAATTATGAGATACGGCTTTAGATATAGTGAATAAATTGTGTAGTGACACAATGTATTTTGGTTAAAATACCAACTCAATTAATGTTGTTTGTTATGTTGCTTCCTATATATAATGTTGGTTTTGTAATGTGGTGGTTCAAAAATTAAGAGATCGTTGTAATACATATATATGATATTTATGTGTAATAATTATGTGTTCATTTATTTTCTGGACAGTTGACTTATACGGAGTATATATTCATATAGGAGCTGAGAATTCGTTATTAATTTTTTATGTTGCTTAAAATTTAAAATACTACACTAGTTACATTTGTTGTTAATTCTCTATACCGCATGGAGAGAACTTCTTTCCTACAAAAAGTTATCGAATTGCGTTAATTTACCCGAAAGAAGACTTTGAGGGTGTTGTATAATGGAGGAAAATGATATGAAAATATAATAAAGTTTATATTATTTATTAGATTATTTTTGTGTTAAATTTATTATTTGTTTGGTTTTTTTCTACAAAGTGTAGTTTCTATTAAAAAATTTATACATAATTTATTATTTTTTCATTCTTGTTTTTATCAATCAACTCGATTTATTTTTCCTGGTTACTCATTTGAGTTTATTATATATCAAACCAAGCCCAACCTTAAATGCTTAAATATAAATGTGTGTCCATGTAGATTTAGTTAATTTGTGCAATTGAAGCTTGATATGGAAATACTCTAATGAGAGTACAAGACTAAGGTTGTTCATATGTATCTATCTATGCTGTGCTGGCAGTATGTTACATATTGTGCCTTTGTCAAATATGGGATGGGCTATATTAGAAGATTCTAAATAAAGTTATTTTTGATAAATGTACTTAATTAGAAGAAACTACAACAAGAATTAAAGTTTGATAAATCTACCAATAAAGGGTTAACTAGAAGATTTAAATTAAACTTTAAATTATTTTTGGCTGTAATAAACTTTCACATTTATTTATTTTAAGATTCTGTTTAAATTAGGTAAGGAAAATGGCAATCCAAATTTGATTCTAGTTTATTTTAAATTTGGATTGCATTGAGATTGAGTAAGAGAGTTAGTTATTTTTTTATTTTTAAACGAAAGATATCATTATTTAAAACTCACACACTCACGCGTACTCATAACAATTGTTGTAGCCTGTAGGCTTGAACCACTTAGTATCTTTGGTTATCAAATAATGACAATTTGACCGTGACAAAAAGTAGTTTCTATATTAATAAATTCTCCTTTTGAAATTGTAACTCTAAAATGAATTTTTATTTTGCTCCAAATTAATTAGAAAATCAAAATGAATAATATGAAAACTTTAATAAAAAATTAAAAATCGATCTCACACATATCCCACTATCATATATAATATAGTAATAAAGATGTAAAAACATAAATTCATATTATTACTAATTTTTTTGGTTAAATACAAAATTTAATTTTTTATAGAAAAAAAATTAGATACAAAAGAATGACATGGGAAATGGGATGTATTGTTTCTTTTTCATACAAAAATTGAAATCATAGAATTAAATAATAAAAGAAAAAGAGAAAAAAAAGTCATATTATACTACTTCTTAACAGAGTATTGTGCTCACACATTTTTCATTTTAAAATTAAAAATAAATTTTAATTTCATTTGAATTTAAATTTTTTAAAGTCAAATATCATAAAATATTTAAAAATTAGTTTTAAATAAAACTTTTTATAATTTAATATTTTTATATATTTATATCACAAATAAACAAATTATACTTCGTAGATCATAGGGACATAGCGGCTGGTTCGGCCAATTAAACCAACATATGGTTGCCGACGATCCGGTTGGTGACTAAAATAGCAACCGGTTTGGTTCATCCATCATCTACCAATCAATCGGTTTACTAATCAAATACTCCTAATGGCAGTATGTGATATTCATTAGCATTATTAGTATTCTTATTCAAAAAATAATAATATTTATATTCAATTTAAAACAAATATAAATATGAATATATGTATCTTTGTATTAAAAATACCTATTTTCATTTATATACATTATCTATAATATATTTTACTTAACACTTATATCTATAATAAACTTTACTTAACATTTGTATTAAAAATACCTATTTTCATTTATATACATAATAAATGATCGTATTCGCATTTGAATTCGATTTAATTAAATCAGTATCGTCCATATTTCATATTTGTATCTTAATAAATCGATACGAATACAGTCGTATCCGTTTACGCCCCTCCGCTCCTCCGTCCCAAAATTAGGGTTCCGCCCAAAATTCCTAATTTCCTCTTCGGCGCTTCGCCATCACTTCAGTCCTCGATTCCTCTCGGCTATGTTCTTCATCAGTCCATTACTACTTCGTCCCTTCCTGCCCTGCCGTTCATCACTTCTACTTCAATCTCGTTGGTATGTTTGTAACCTTTTTGTATATGTTTTTGTACAAATTACACAATCACACACATGGATGATAGAGCATTACTTGAAAGTTGAACAAATTGATAGATAGATCTACATTCAGATCTTTATTCAGTTTCAAAATTTGTATACAATCAAATTACACAATCACACACATGGTGTCTATTTTGTTGGAATATGCTCTCTTTGCGTGTTTGTTTGTAAAAGTCGTCATCAATTACACCATTAAAACGCATTAAACACCCTTCGTTTTCATTAACAGGACAACTTGATTCCCTTTGGACAACGAAATAGCAAAAAATTAATTCGTCACAGAAATTATTAGGGCTCTGTTGTACATCGTCACCTTCCTGATCAGTGAAGGAAAATGGATGGAGACATGGAAATCTCGGTTGATAAGCTTCCAATTAAACGTTTAGAGGTCATTGAGGAAAACGGAGCTGAAAGATTCCCTTCGTATGCACCTTTCTCTTCCAATTCATCTTCATCAAGTATTCGGTTCACGTTTCTGATTCATATATGTTTATGTATGTAAATGTATACATGAATGATTAGGGATGTAGGGTACGAGGAGAAAAGATTGAACTTGATTCGGCGGATAGACTTTGCGTGGGCAGTGGAGAGGGAAGATCCCAGCAAGAAGCAGAAGAATTCCACTGGTACAGATTCTACTTCTGCTTCGAAGGATGTGCCATGGCCGTGGCAGAGCTTAGTTGAGAATTTGCAGATGGCTCATCAAGAGCTCTCTGTCATTATCGATCTCATCAACACTGTATGCCTGCTCCATGATTTCTCTGTTTTTACCTCTCATTGTATTCGTGTGTTTGGTTTTTAGGCGTTTCTATGAATAAATGAATTTTGTCCTGTGGATTTAATAATCCTAATAGTTCAGAGTGGAAATTTTGGTGGTTTAATTTGATTTGAATGTTCTGATTAGTTAAGTTATAATGCAGCTATTACTTTACTATATTTTCACAGGAATGTAATTTAAGTTTTATTACTTGTATTATCAGAAGTTTAGTATCTTCCAAATGAGTATATGTTTCACTATATAGTACCACATTTCTATGGTCTTCTGTTAAAATATTTTAAGAAGTGTAAAATATGCTGGCTTTTAAATTGTTATATAGCTTAATAACTTATGTTGTGTGAATCAGTGGCTCACTTTGACCAAATTAGTTTTTTACATTGATTGAATTCCATTATCTAGGTAGTAAATCTCTAACCTGCGGAATCTTAGGAAATGTTCATCTTCTTTTTAACTTTTTAATTTATTCCTTGCAACTGAAAACTTTTGGAGTAAGTTCTTATGGGATTTCCGTAGCTTTCAGGAGTGTTTTTCCCATTTCCTTTTTTTTTCAAAAAGAAAAAGGGATAGGATAATTCAACCTTTGGAACTGAATACACTCTCAACATAATAATCAGATGTCATGAATTAATTCCTACATGACATTGTTTTTATTTCCTGTGAATAGGTGGAGGCAAATGATGCGGTAACAGTGGCTGGCATGACCAAACCAAAGCAATTACCTAATGAATTATTATCTGACCTCGCCGTATCTACTGCAACAAAATTACAGTGCTATCGGGTATTCTTCATTTTTGTTCTCTGTGCAGTGTGTGTGAATACATGATACTCCGATTAAAACTATTTCTGATGTAGGACAAGAGTAAAAAACAATGAGAAATAACTAAATTAACAATGAAAAGATAAACTAGGAGGCACGTCCGCAGAAGAACTTCAGCCCCTAGGGTTTCCCAACCGCAAAAGGGAGAAAACTATTGATCGCAACCAATGATAGAGAAAACTCTCAATTTAATAATAATCCAAGTCTAATTACAAAGTACTATGTATTTCATTATTTATAAGGAACAAACCCTATTATTAAAACCTAAGTCCACATGGCCTAATAATGTAAAATAATAAACAACTAATTATAAATAGTTAATAATTAAAACTAACTACATTAAACTTATCAATAATTAATTCTAGTAGCAAATATATGAACAATCTTCTTTGTTCTTCACTAGCGTTCCCCATCATTCTCCCCTTGTTGGAGAAAACTCAGCCTCGAGTTTTGTAGAAGCATAGAATCAAATATGAACAAATCAACAATGGATTTATTTGGAACACCCTAGATAATAACTTCACATGAAAAGAAGTCAACAACTTTGAGAAAAACAGTGAAAAGAGAACTCTCTTTGCATCAATGATTGGCACAACCAAGTTTTCTGGAAGAACAAATTCAACATGCTCAACTTCAGTCAAAGCATTTTCTTGAACCACATGTGGTCCGACGACAAACTTGTTTATATGTGCCTCTAATGTAACCATCTCAACAACACTTGCATGGAGCACTACTTTAGAACTTTCTTGAATTTTGCTAGAGTCAAGTGTGGCACATTCAGTAAGTTTAGGAGTAGACTCACTATGCACAACAATCTTCTCGTTGACAATGACAATTGTATCGTCCAGGACAGTCTCAGTAACAACCTTCTCAAAATTATCAGGGTTTTCCTCTTTCTGCTCCACAGAAGAAACTTCAATAGGAGGAACATCCAGACTGTGGGATCTGGTTGCATCTTCATTTTCCTTACACAACTTCAAAGCATGTTCAAGAGTCTTCCTTACCGAAGAAAACATAGATATCATGTCTGATTGAAAATCCTTAATCTGAGACTCCCTTTTCAGATTGTGAAGCTTATACCTTGCCCTTTGGAGTTCTTTCAAATAATTGTTGGACTTAGACAGCAAAGAACGATGACCACGAACATGAATTTCATAATCCAAATACTCACATTCAACCTCATAGCAACTTATATAATCTTCTAGCCATTCAATTTCAGCTTTTGTAGCTCTAGACATGATGTGCGACAACAAAAAAGACTTTTTTTTGTTGGGTTCTTACCGATATTTTAGCCAAGGGACAGGAACGGAAATATCTGGAAATTAAGGGACTGAATGTGTAAGGGCAGGCTTTGCGATGCAAATATAATAAATAAAGGGGTTGATATGCAATAAACAGATGTTCAATTACCGGGATAGCAATTTAAAGGGGTAAAACTTGAAAGTGGCAAGGGTCTGATCGGAGGACTTATAGGCTGCAGTTTAAAGAAAGGTTAAAAGGTTGTGGGATATTTGGGTAAATGGACAATGTAAGTAGATTAAATTAGGGTTACCTCCCCAGATAATATAGAGCAGCAGCTAGCACTAAAGGTCTGATTAACAGCGACTGTGGCAACCAACAACAGTGGTGGCAACCAGCAAACGGATGGCAATAGTTGCGAAACTAGGAGATCTGTTGGCAGCGAGACAGAGATCTGACGGATGAGGTTCTGACGATGACGTCAATGTGATGAGGTTTTGACGACGTTGATTTGACGTTGCACATTAATCTAATGATAAATCCCAGGCTTCGGCTCTGATGCCAATTTGATGTAGGACAAGAGTTAAAAGCAATGGGAAATAACTAAATTATTAATGAAAAGATAAACTAGGTAGGCTCGACCGCAGAGGAACCTCTACCCCTAGTGTTTCCCTCCCAGCCGTAGAAGGGAGAAAATTATTGATCATAACCAGTGATAGAGAAAACTCTCAATTTAATAATAATCCAAGTCTAATTACAAAGTACTATGTATTTCATTATTTATAGGGAACAAACCCTATTATTGAAGCCTAAGCCCATTGGGCCTAATAATATAAAATAATAAACTACTAATTATAAATAGTTAATGATTAAAACTAACTACATTAAGCTTATCAATAATTAATTCTAGTAGCAAATATATGAACAATCTTCTTTGTTCTTCACTCGCTTTCCCCATCAATTTCCCTAAAACTGAAAACTTTTATGCTTATCTTATTCATTGCCATGCTTGATTAATAGAATTTATCCACATGATGAAACATTCATTTCACAGTGTCGTTCTTGACCTTTTTTCTGTAGATGTTTTATGCATCGGAATGGGGATGGGGGTGGGAGTGGAATATAGGATCAGGGTAACTATGGCCAGAGTCTTTCATTTACACTGTTCTCCACCTAAATTGTTTCTTATACAGCATCTTGGGAAATATTTTAAGCAATCAGCAAAAGGATTAGAACAGCAGGTTGCAAGGGAAGCCAGATTCTATGGCGCTTTAATAAGGTAATAATCCATGGACTGTAGAGTATAAACGTTTTACACTCATAATACATTTGCTTCATCTAAAACAAATAATTTGTTCATTAGTTATACGCTATTGAATATATGCTGTCTTCACAATTGTTTTTTATTATGTGGTCCTCTGGGAACCATTTAATAATGGCCTCAGACCTTTTGCCTAGGCCATGAGGCTTATGCCCGTTGAAGCTGCCTCGCCTCAGGTAAGGGCCGTCACGGGGCCATGCATCTTTGAGCCTTGTGCCTGCGCCTTTTTGGGCCTTTCACAACTATATAACTAGGATGGATCAATGTAATAATTTTGATAACACAGAAGGATTCTTTTTTAAGAAAATATAGTTTGTATACTATATAATGAATTTTGGTTGAACATATGTAATGAATGCAATCACCGGTGATTAAGTGACCAATGTGGTAGTAATTTACTATTTTAGGACCTCAAATTGGTAGAAAGTTTGAAACCTTATGAATTATACATTTGAAGTCCCTGTACCAATATTCTAACAAACACATAGGCTGCAGCAAAACTGGAAAGTCAAACGGCATCGCATAATCGCCTCTCCTGGCAATGAAGGATTCTACATTGATCTGTTTGACAATTCATTATATGATCCAGCAGCTGCATTTCGCCCATCTACCATATCCACAGTTCGTGTTGAGCACGACACAGCTGGAAGGCTGGCAATCAACTTACCACCAAGGGCATGCCGCTCTCTTCAATTTGGATTTTTAGGTATTCAGTCAGACGTATCTTTTGCACAACCTAATAGTATGAAAGTCAAGTGCTCAGTTCAGGAACCTCCTGGAGAACATAAGAAAGAACTTGTGACTGATGATGATTATGTTAAAGATACACATACTGTCCTCCGCAAAATTCACAGGACCATCTTTGATGAGCAAGTAAGATTCCTTATTTTTTTATCCCTAGCATGGTTATATGCACTCTAGTTTGACCTCTCTAATGAATCTAGTACAGGTGTTTGATTTGGTGAATCGTGAAACATTCAACACTTCTTTAGGTGTCAATGTAATTGGTATAGGAGAAAACCATCTAGAATTGAGCATCAGTCAAGGAACCTCTGTGTTCATTTCACTTCTGGCACACACAAAAGAAGATGAGTGCATCGTGGATAATGCAGATTTTTGCAATTCAGAAAGTGCAATTGTACCTTTAGAAACACCCAGTGAATCAAATACCGAAGATAGAAAGAATAATCTGGAGAAGAAGTCTGTAGTTCCTAATAAAATCAGTTGTGAGATCTATTTGCAACAAATATTTCATGAGCAAGTTTTTGTAAGAGCAAAGAATAGAGCCACTTCTGGGGGTAAAACACAATCTTCTGGTCAGCTTACTCCTGATCGGTCAAATCTGCTAGGTCATTTTTGCATGTCTCTGGCTCACAGGACTTTATCAAACAAAATTCTCAAAGAGCTTGAAAATCTGGTACAGCTTGATATTGTTCTATTTATACACGTGTATGGTCTGAAAGTTAAATCTTTTCTTAGAATGTATTCTTTGATACCTGAAGGTTAGCAGGGTACCTTATGTCCAGTTGATATCTCAACCGACATGGAATTCTCGGATATCCTCGTGGACGCTCTTGGTGAATGTACCTCAGTCCATTCTTCATGCAGGTTGTGGAACTCAGATATCGGACAAGAACATAAAGGTGCAGTTCCGAACTAAAGTGGTGGTAAATGATGACTGCATCAAGGTAGAAGGGGAAGGTGCTCCAAATGTTGTTGGCCTGTTCAAAGGCACGTCTGAAAGTATATGTTCTATAAACAGATATGACTGTGATTTGGCAGATCTCCCAGTTATAGTTCTTCAACAGGTATGTCTTTGTCTCCACAATGTAAAGAGCTGCTTTCAACTGAGTTTTATAATACTCCTGTAACTCCTATAAGTTGAACTTGTAGTGAAAATGCTGGTGTTACTTCACCATAGTAGCTATATTCCTAAATGTAATGTAAGACCAAGGAGTATGGTAACTGGGTCCAAAAGCCTCTGGAAAAATGTAAACACCCACTTTTCTTGATCTATAATATTATTTAATTTGCTGACAGTAATAGGTTACACCACCTTATATAGGAGTTAGAAACTTAGAACCCTTGTGAGATAGATATGGAAAGGGAACCTCATAATAATATACTTCCTACCATAATTAAATAAGACCTACCAATTATTATCTGAACCTTTTTTCTAGAATATTCTAGTAAGTTAATAGAATAATTAATTGCAATTTATAACAACAATGGTTTATTTTTTAAAAGTATAATTATAGTTAATAACAAGTTTTTGCTTCATATCAATATAGCATCCATTTTACTAGGCAATTGGTTAAAAAAATCCAAGAAATGTGTCATGCTGAACAAATATACATAATTTATTACGAAAACCATACAACTGTACAAAATAGCATGTGTCAAAGAAAGCTATCGTCTGCAGAAATAATATAGCTTCTCTAGTAGATTCCTACTTTTTTTTTTATTTGTCTAGTAGATTCCGACTTATTGTTTTCGTTTTGAGCTTATGCTTATTCATATTTTATGCGTATCTCGTAACCTGTGACTCCCCTACACTTCTGGGCATCCATCCTCCAATTTTTTGCATGCAAAAAAAATAATATGAAATCTTTTTGCATATTATTGATGCCTTGACAGATAAAAACGTAAATTGCAGAAAAGGCCATTATCAAATTCAACAGTTAATGATTGGATGCAAAGTTACGTTGCCAAAAGATAATAATAACAATAAAATCAGATAGATAAAGAAAAAAAACAAAATTAATAGATGATTTCTGATCTAGTGCAGTAGTCATTCTTGTGGATATAAGGTGGATCTTAAATTTGTAAGTTTTCTTTATATTATGGTAACATGAGTAATGAGTGACTAATGGCCAACCATGTAACAGGAGATTAAAATATGACAGTAGAATTCACCGGATGAATTATTGAGCTCCATGCACCCATCAGCTATCTAGCAAATTTGGAGTAAAAAAACAGTTACAGAGATATTATTTACTCTTTAACGTAGCTGCCAATTGCTACTGTAAGGTTTAAACATTGTCTATTTTGATTTATTTTCCCCTCACTTTAGTTTTTCAAACAAAGGTTTGGTTTGCACAGAGAAAATCCTTGACAAAAATGGGAGGTGTCTGTCCAACCCTGAAAAGCATCAAAAGATTGAACAACTCTCTCTGGATTAAGGGGAATAGTTATAATGATAATAAGTAGATAGCTCAATAAATATAATGAAATATGATAATAAGTAGATAGCTCAATAAATATAATGAAAAGTGATACTTGCGATAGAAATGGTTTATAAAAATGTTCATTTCATAGTTAAGCATAGCTGAATTGACTGTAAACATACATAAGATGATATTGTTGTCTTGCAATTATGGAAAATTGAGGGGGGAAAAAGTAATACAGGGATATAGTTTGCTCTGTGTATTATGAATGCAATTTGATTACATGATACATATGCCTTACAAATGTGCAAGTTTTATGCTGGTTGTGCTTAATTTAACTCATCATCTATAGGTTGCAAGCCAAGTTATTCGCTGGCTTCAAGCAGAAGCTCTGACAGTGGGTATTAAGGCAAACAGGGACTTTTTATGCTTGTCGTTTGAAATGGAGCAGGGTGAAACACTTGGTCTTGTGGCACATGTGGACCCTGAAGATACCATGGGATGCATCTCCTGGTGGTTGGTTATGGATGATGGATTTACAGAGGAACGCAAACTTCAGGGGGACATTTCAGATACTGATAGTAGAAAATTCTTGGGCCAGTTATCTTTAGATGTGTTGTACTCAACGTTGCTGGACTTGGTTAGCCTGTGCAGTGGTGATGGGAGCCGTTGATCGTGTATTCGTGCACTGTTTTCCATGCACAAGCTCGTGGAAGGCACTGCTTTGTGCTTTGTTGTATGTTCTTCACTATAGTTCATGCTTTGCATTCGTGATACCCTTCCGGTCTTCAGATGACGATTGCTCGACAATTCGCGATAACGTTAGAAAGCAAGCTGCCTGATGCCTTGAGTTCTAGGTGTGCTCACTGGGGTACCTAACATAGGAAAAGAATTAGATAAATAAATTAATTTATGAAAGTGGCGCTATGTAAATGATTGTCAATTTAATCCCTTAATTTAGAATGGTATATTACTTTGTTTTACACATGATCTGTTAATCTAATGTCAGTGACTCTTTGTCATCCCATCTGGAGCTGTTTATTCATATTCATACTAACCCAACAACCCGTGCCCATCACGGGATTCGGGGTGCTGGTAATTTTTTTTAATAATGTTTGTTTGTATGATGTATATTTTGTGATATATGTGATAATTTTCATTATTTTTTAGTAGTTAAATTTTTTTAATGTGCTATTCATAGATAGTTATATAAATATATGTTAGTAGTTTTTCGACCACTATACATTATTGTGTTAAATTCTCAATATGGGCTGTTTTGTAATTGTGTTAAATTCTCAATATGGGTTGTTTTGTTAGAAACTATTATTTTTAATTATATTATTATTTTATATTATTTTTTCTCAATTTTATATTATTAAATAGAAAATTTATATTTTTTTTAAACTAGTTAAATATTTATGTTATAATAATTTTATTAAAAATAAAAAATTAGACCGTTAATATTATATTATTTATATATAAGATATTCCATGTATGTATCTAATATTTCTTGAAAATTTGTTAACAATATTTAACAAAATATAGCTCTTCAATTACTTTGTTTGATTAGATGATATTAAAATTTTATTTTTTATAATTAATTATATATAAAATTAATTACAAATAAAAAAATCATATAAAAAAATTTGCTTATTTTATGTTAGATTTGTAGAGGGTTTTATTGTTAAAGATATTCTTATTTTTTTAATTTTTTTTCTTTGTTAATTATATTAGTTTTTTTCCATTTTATTTTTTCTTGTTACACATTTTTTATTGTAGCAATTCTTTTAAAACATTTTTTACAATTAAAAATTTCAAGTCTACTAATTATCTAGTGAATCTAAAAGACACATAGATAAATTATAAAATCAACTATTAAAAATTAAAAAATTAATTGAAAGAACATCTAAGTAAATTAAAATCAATTATTTAAAATGAAAATAATTAAATAAATGCATGTAATTCGGTCGAGTCAGCATAATCAGAGAGTAGTGACTCAACTCATCAAGTTAATAACCAAAATGGAGTGCACAAAACATGAGTTTTCAAATAATATACTATATATTAATATATACTGATATTGCTATATTGCAGGAATATATAATTAATTATGCAACAAATTTCAAAAGCGTAATTTGTATAAAGTTAAGAGAATTTGAGCTGCTTTGTGTACGTATTACGAAGATTGCAGATGACATTGGACTAAATTATTTGAATCAAGTGAATTATTATGTTTCTTTTACTACATTTCTCGTGGAACTGTTAAGCGACTGAAATTTTTGAAAAATGTAACGTTGTAACCTTATTAACAAGTAAAGATAGTAACAGAAAATTAAGAATATTAGTTAATTTTTTATTTGAAATATAAAAACTAAAACAAGTAGAGGAAGTAAAGAAAAGAAAATAAAAAATTATGTATATGTTCAGTAATAATTCAATGGAAATTTCAGTCATAAAAAATCAAGTTAATTTTAATATTGACTCAATATGTTTAATAGATATATCAATAATTTTGTAAATTAAGAATTTTATGTACTAATAGTATCAAAATTATACAAATATAAATTATTCATAGAACATTTAGTAAATACACATGTGACACAAAAACCTAAACTTGATAAAAAATATATAATAAATACAAATGATAACAAATTATCTGACTAACAAACTCAACAAATCAATAATAAGAATTTATTATTATTATAATAATATTTTTAATGGTTGCCACTAAGTTTTTAGTTTTGCAGTAAATCGAGTACTCAAATTCGATTACGCGTAGCGTTAATATTACGTACCGACCGTTAATATTATATGAGGTTGTACTTGGAAGTAGCATAGAAAAGAGTCGAACTCGACTCAGATTTAGAACCATGGCGGCGTCAGTCGCTCGCCGTCTCTAATCTTTTTATATTAATTAATATGTTGTATAATATCGTAGTACATACATATATCACATCATAGACTAAAGAGAGAGAGAGAGAAAAAGAGGGAGAGAGAGAGAGTTCGTAGTTCCTCACACAGGGGGGGAGAGAGAGTAGATTGTTCAACACTTGTTCTTTCGATTTGATTCGATTCGATTCAATTCCATTCCATTCGATTCCCGTTTTCGTCTTCGTTTTCACTTGCATTTGCATTCCCCAGTCCTGCTGCTTTCACTTTAAATCCAATTATTTTGCTGTGTTTTTTCTTCTCAAGTTACTCAACACTCTCAGTAGCCCTTGATGTGTTACATCTACAAGAAAGGTTGCGAATACAAATTGAAACTATCACCAATTCTTTGATCTTGCTGGCCGGGGTGTACAAGTAGTCATGAATCAACAAGACTATATGGAAGAGTATGTACCCTTCTTTGAATTGAATTTAGTTGCCTTTGATTATTCTTCTTGTTTATTTACTTCGTGTATCTAACAATATAAAATATATGCGGAGAATTTTAGTTTAGGATAATGTAGTGAATCTTGAAATACCTAGATTGTGATTCTTTTTTATTTTACCTACTCTTTATTGAGAACATCGAATTTGGGAATAATGTGGTGAATCTTGAAACGGTAGAACATAGAAAGTTCTGCATATGCAAATATACATCTACTTAATTTTAGAAATAATATGTACGATTCATCCTTCTCTTGAAAAACCCGTTTCTTGGAAAGATTTCAGTACAGAAATAGTTATTTGTATTTATTACTTATCATAGGAGTTATATAATCTTTTGCAGGGATAATGTTGTGGAGCTTCTTCAAAGATATAGGCGGGATAGGCGTATACTTCTTGATTTTCTACTATCAGGTAGCTTGATTAAGAAAGTCATAATGCCACCTGGTGCAGTTTCATTGGATGACGTTGATCTAGATCAAGTTAGTGTTGATTATGTCCTCAGTTGTGCGAAGAAAGGTTAGCAGACAAAATCCAAAGACATAATCTGGTATTTGGTTGTTCTTAGAAATTTTTACGTTCTTATTCTTTTTAGTTTATGTTGGCACTTAAAATCAATAATAAACATTGTATTCATCTTTAAGAAAGTAAACATGGTAGGTTTTCTTACCCTGTTATACAAAACTAGTAATGTGTTGATGTTTCTGAAACAAATGATAATTTCCAATCTGGAAAATTAAAATTATTTGCTTCTGGGAAATCATAATCTACTTATATCGTTACGTGTCTCTGTGTGTGATTCTTCTAACTAGAGGAACCTAGTTCATGGTTTGACAATATTTGACGTGTTATTTTTATTGCAGGTGAAATGCTTGAGCTCTCTGAAGCTATTAGGGATTACCATGACAGTACTGCATTCCCCCAAATGGTAAACCAAAACTTGCTGTGTTTTATCTGGTTCCATTATAATCTCTTAAGTTCCACTTTAAAGATTACTACAAGTTGCATTGAGGAGTTGCCCTTAATACCTAATCATCTTTGAACTTTTTATTATAGATAAAATCTGTGGGGTGCTAGTATAGCACGCTTTCTAATTATAACATTGCTGCAATTGAATTTAATCAAAAGCTTAGTTCTTGTCTGCAATTTGAAACAGTTATTTTCGGACATATTTTCCTGTAATTAGTTCCTCCTAAACCTCAATAGTATATCTTCTTCAGTCCTTACTTTAAAAGTTATTCTTAAATATAACTTCTTTTTTTTTTATGGGAACTTATTTTAATTTCCTTTTATTTTTATTTTTTGCTTGTTTCATGATAAAAGAATAGTGCAGGCTCTGTCGATGAATTCTTTTTGGCTACCAATCTTGAATCTTCAGGTTCACCTCCAAGAAGGGCACCTCCACTGGTCCCTGTCATGGCATCACTGCCTGTTCTATCAAGCCTATCAACCCCTCTATCCCTTAATGATTCAGCACAAGATGATGAACTATCTACCTTATCAAAATCACAGTCCCTCAACTCCACAAGACTTCAAGAACTAACAGTAGATGACATTGAGGATTTTGAGGATGATGACTTAGAGGAAGTCAATAGTCGTAGGTATTCAAGACGAGGTCTGAATGATGCTTCTGACCTTGTGTTGGGACTGCCTTCATTTTCAACAGGTAATATATGGATGATGCAGCTTGGTGTGCTTAATGACGCTTTATATTCTATTATTGTCCTTTGTCAGGAATTCATATTACACTTTTTTAATATCTCTGTCATGTTTTCATACACCATCTTCCGTCTGTGATCGGATGATACAGTGCATGAGTGGATGCTATAAAGATATGTACATGAGTAGATCCTATCCCTCGAGACTATTGTGATCTAAACAAAAGGACCATTTTTACCATGTTTTCAGTATATTAATATAGTTACTCGGTGGGAGGAAATGTTTTTCATAAATATGATGACAACAATTAGAATGTCATATTATTTCTTTTCTTGAAAAACAAGGTCTTCTAGGTAAAAGGCTAAAAGTATGTGTGCCTAATTCCTGATGCTTTTATACAATCTAACATTGGCACGTATTGGTGTACCTACTACTCTTTTCAAGAACAAAATACAAATGATATGTAAGTAGTAGTAATATGAATTGGTTTAATCATTTATTTTTCCTTTTACAGGTATTACAGATGATGATCTTCGTGAAACTGCATATGAAATACTCTTAGCAGCAGCAGGAGCTTCAGGGTATGTTTCCTTGGCTATGTTGGCTCGTAAAGATATTTTCTTTCAGTTTTAGCACTGCTTGAATGTATTATTGACATCATTATAGATGATTTTCTATGTTCTCTTGTTCTTTCGATTGTTCATTTGTTGTATTTTGATCATTGTACAAATAGAGGGCTCATTGTGCCATCAAAAGAAAAAAAGGACAGAAAATCCAGACTGATTAAAAAGCTTGGGCGTAGTAGAACTGAAAATATTGTTACCCAGTCTCAGCACATGTCAGGGTTGGTTGGCCTGCTGGAAACAATGCGCACACAGATGGAGGTACATAGAATATACACAACTTCTATTTCTTTTAAAAGTTCATGACATACTAAATTAATTCAACTAGTTTGATTTTGTATCGTTTTTCTTTGTAATTTAGTAGATATGATTCTCATCCTGCATTCTTTATTTATTCAACTACTGACTGAGGCAGATTCGAATAGCATATTGCTGTAATCTGTACTGATGGATTTTTCTTTGTGATCTTTATGTACTTGATACAGTTCTGTAAAAGCTAATTAGGACAGATGGAAGGAGTGATACCCATATAGGCTTTGGACTTCATGTTCTATATTTATTTCCCTACTTCTCTTTTAATTTATCAGAAGAATGACAACTTCCTACTAACCAGTTTCCTCAAACTAACTAGCCATCTTCTTTATACACCAGGGACTTTAATTTAGCGGGAAAAGAAAAAGAAAAACATCAGGAACTTTTGGGTCTTTGGATCTTTGCTCTTTATGCCCTTTTGACTATTCATCTTCTTCTACTCTCGCTCTCTCTTCCCCACAACACCCTCAGTCTGTTTCTCCTTCTGAGCAAGTACTTCATGTCATTCAGGACTCTAATTTTTCTTTAAAATACACATCTGCTGTTAATTTCTTAACCATTAGTGATTATTTTATGCTTATTTATTTATTTATCTGGGGTAGTATTGTGGAGTTCTTAGTGTCTATTCACTCTACTTGCTGTAGTTGATTCATTTTCATGAGTAAATACAGATTTCTGAGGCTATGGACATCAGAACAAGACAGGGCCTGCTTAATGCCATGGTAGGAAAGGTCGGGAAAAGAATGGATACTCTTTTGATTCCCCTCGAATTGTTATGCTGCATATCACGTACTGAGTTCTCTGACAAGAAAGCTTACATACGTTGGCAAAAGAGACAAGTGAGCCTTCTCTTTCAAATTTTTCTTCATTCTGTTGGTTGGGTGCGTAGCATTGGAAGGTAGTGGTGTTTGCTTATGCGGATGGAGATGAAAGACGTAACTATTATCTAGGATTTATAGGATTAGTTAATTAATATCTATAACTTATCCTTCTAATTGTAGATCAATATCTATACCAAATCTTTCTAATTGTTGGTCAGTTCAGTTAAATATGTTGGAGGAGGGGCTTGTTAATCATCCTGCTGTGGGATTTGGGGAGTCCGCCCGCAGAGCAAGTGAATTGCGGATTCTTTTGGCTAAGATCGAAGAATCTGAGGTATGTACACAAAAGTCAAAGAACCGAATTGCTTACTATGTTCAAGGCATCTTGGGTTTATCAATATTAATATTTAAAAGTTCTGTTTCCAGACCTGTCATTATGTCTAATTATCTTAAGGTGGTTTTTATATACTTTTAGTGAATGTCTTTCTGCATTAATTAATACTAATTAGTAGTTTGGTTTTTTCCACCTAAACTAGCTTCCATTATGTGATACTTTTCTATTTTCTGCCAAGTGATGCAGTTCAAAATAAAATTGGCACCGACCTCTAGGTAGTGAAGAGATTTTCAATAAGTAGAGCTTCTTTCTCTTCAATTTTTATTTTCCTATTCATAACCTTGAGTATGTTCTGTTTGGCTAGGAATATTGTAATTTGTAATTTTCTATCTCTGAATTTGCATGTCTTGAGGTTGATGACTTTTGATTTTTTAAGGCGTCTTTGTCACCGTTTATGAAGCAAAGTTATTCAAAGGACTATATCGATTGTGTTCCCTTCTCTCTCATGCCCGCCTAGTCTTTTGTGGGGAAAAATGCATTTATATGAGGAAATTGATGTGGGACAAGGGTTTGAAGGGATAAAGGGGATAGACTAGGCTCAAAAGAAAATGAAGATGGATTACTTCCTTGTGCTAGAAGATGAACCAATGTACTTGCAAGGAAAACGGCTGTATAAGTAACTCTGTGCTAATCATATATATTTTGCTAATTATTTTAGGGTGGAAAATCAATTGTTCTATGACAGCTAGCTCTCTTTTGAAGTAAGCTATTTGATTTTAGAGGAAATTCAACTCTATTGTCTTAAGCTTTTGTTGATTAGAAACTAGTAAAATAAAAGATAAAGAAATTAGCTTTGATGTTCTTGATCTACCATATGTTACAGATATCTTATTATGTGTTTCTAAGACCTTTGGGTTGTCAGTCTCTTCCACCTTCAACAGGTGAACTACAAAGGACAGATTGCTTAAGATCTCTGAGAGAAATTGCCATTCCACTTGCAGAGAGGCCAGCTCGAGGTGACTTAACTGGGGAAGTATGCCATTGGGCAGATGGTTATCACCTAAACGTCAGACTCTATGAGAAACTTCTTCTCAGTGTCTTTGATGTTTTAGATGAGGGGAAGCTTACGGAGGTTAGTAAATTTATATAATGATGAATAGGTCTGAAGTACTAATTTTATTATAGGATATCTGAATGGTATGCTAATTATTTTTGGTAGTTTTATACTAATTACTTCGCATGATTTATCATTTAATTATACTAGAATTTCGATTGTCTTTTTTCTTCCCTTCTTTGTTATCCTTTTATTATAAAGATTCTCAGCAATTTGAATTTTTATCCAACATCTTGGATGTTGCTGCTTATTTATTTAGACGTATCTTCAGTGTTCTACAGTCATCATATAATCAAGAGAAACAAAATCGTAAGACGCGAAAAGTAGTGCATTTGAATCTTTTACGTTTACATGATTTAGATCCCTTGCTAAAGTTTCCAACTATAATAAACTACAAGATGGACATCTTGAATTCAATAAACTTAGTAACAACTTAAAAGTGTATAAATATATTTGTAGAAGTTTGGCAGAATAAAGGCTAAAGATATGTTTTGTGATGTATGTATGCGTTAAGATCATCTCATGCTGTTTCAAAGAATCAGTACAAAAGCAAAAAATATGCTAAATCAATGTTGACCATATTCATGTCTCCTACATTCAGGAAGTGGAAGAAATTCTCGAGCTTTTGAAGTCAACCTGGCGTATATTGGGAATCACAGAGACCATTCATTACACATGCTATGCTTGGGTTTTATTTCGTCAGGTATTGTGGTGAAATTGCTGTTGTTCATATAGGTTTGCAAGTGCTATATGCTTTATAGGAAACACATATCAAGTTATTAGTGTTGCTTGATGACATCTGTCAGGCCCAACTTGATCTGATTTGGGGCTGAACAGGGTTTGTTTAAAATGAACTAGATTTAATGCATTTGGTAATAAATGATGATAATATGTTGGCATTTTCTTGAATTTAGTTTCACCTCTTTAAAATAACAAGCATCTACATGAACAAGAAGATATCTGGAGAGATCAAACAGTGAGTTATAGGTAATGTGCCACTTGTCTGATTCATTAGGCTGTTTACCCATTTACAGAAGCCTAATTACATAGGGTCTACCTGCTTGAAACT
This sequence comes from Centella asiatica, assembly GCA_014636745.2. Lineage (NCBI taxonomy): Eukaryota > Viridiplantae > Streptophyta > Magnoliopsida > Apiales > Apiaceae > Centella > Centella asiatica. The sequence goes on from CM025785.1 coordinate 3,448,378, forward strand.
GTTATTGTTTGATTTGAACTTGTTCAAGTGTAATTTTTGTGATACAATTTTTAATCTGAAAAGAAAAATCTTTGCTCTTCTCGTTCTTGTTGCATTTGATGGCTTAAAAGTTTATAATGTAAATAAGTTGCTAATTCATTGATCCCAAACATCTTTTGTATCTAGAGTATATTATACTCATGTTTCTATCTTTAATGCTACTATATACGGAAATATAAGTTATTGATAAAAAAAAGTTAAAAAAAAAAAACTTCAGGACATATAGTCTCGGTGTATAATATTTAATAATTAACATCATAAGAATTGGCTTGTTAACTCCTGGAACAGGCCGTGTACAAACAGGATAGATAATACATCTGTAATGCATTGTTCGTCCAGTAATAGGACTCACTCTTCTTTCCTTTCCCGGGAGGATTATGTGTCTGTCCTTTTCTGAAGTAATTGTTAGAATGGAACATCCTGGTGTTTTTATGCGATGATTAAACTTTCCAACTGTTTGTTTTATTCCCTTTTTTGATTCCCAGTTTGCATTCTTGTTTTAGTGTCATTAATGCTTAATCCCAAGTACTGTCAGGCTCCAAACTCAGTTATCTCTAATATTCCTTGTTATTTTCATCTCCTTTTACTACTTTTCTCTATTATCTTGGTATTTTGATACAGTTTGTCGTCACTAGCGAGCAAGGAATTTTGAAGCATGTCATTGAGCAGTTAAATAAAATACCACTTAAGGAACAACGTGGTCCACAGGAGAGATTACACTTGAAAAGCTTGCATTGCAGAGTTGAAAGTGACCAGAAGTTCTCAGACCTAGCCTTCTTGCAATCTTTCTTGCTTCCTATTCAGAAATGGGCTGATAAGCAGCTAGGAGACTACCATCTGCACTTGCCTGAGGTTAATAAAATCATGAACTATGAGAGTCATTTTCTGTTTCTGTCATTATATGCTTATGGCTTGTGCTGGGTTACATGTTAATTTGTGCATCAACAGTGATGAAGCCAGAAAATTTGTTTAGTGGGATCAATTAGTAATATAAGCATACATTAATTAAAAAATTAAATAATAAATTGAATACCAAAGTATATTGATGTCCCCAAAGGCTAACAAGAACAACGGAAAAAAAAAAAACAGAAACAAAAACATGCTTATGTGTCATATATTGCAATGAATTCCTTTTTAACATGTTTTTGGTGGGTAATCAGGTAGAGGAGGGAAATTATCGTGTTTAGTAAAATTTCTGTTTTGATACTCCTGTTAGAAAAATAACAAACTTTTAATGGATTTGATATATATCTAAACCTATAATCTTTATTATTTGTTACATGTATATTACTTGGTAAAAACATTTCAGTTGGGTCCATTGGCATCATTACTATGTCTCTTCATTGGGGTGTATTAACATTTTAATATTTACTGGATATATATTATTCTATTAGACCATAATCATTTTTTATATTGTTTTCTTCATGTGGGCATACAGCTTACACTTTTGTGGTTCTTGTGCTCCAGTGCTTGTGCGGATCATATTGCACGATGTTCTCATTCATCACCAAAGACGTTAATTTGTTTAAATTGTCATGTGCTTGTCTGAAATATATTTCTTGTTTTTAATATGTTCTTTCAACTTTCATGGGATTAATTCTTTACATTCTTGTAAACCGAGGCTACAGATTACAGGAAGTTCATTGGCTATTGGAAAACGGGAAGCACATGACAACTACTTAAGTTATCAGTAATTAAAGTTTTAGCAGTTTGAAAATTGTTCAACTATGTATTCATTTCATGTCATGCATTACCCCCATTGCAAGCTAAGACAAAAATGTGCACCATAAGGCAGAAACCAGTTAGACTGTACGCTGCCATTCTTTAGAGAACCAGATGCAACTTTGAACACTTGAGCACAAGACGTTTTGAAACCAAGCTCACACAATACAATGATGTTGCCATGATTCTAAAAGCTTAAGCTTTTAAACAATTGAACGTCATGATAAATTGCTGAGAAAATTATAGGATTTTCTTCTATATTTATGATGAACTTGTGTTAACTGTAAACCACATATATTCAGACTTACATTTAATGCAAAATCTTCTGCATATTTGTGAGTTTTCCTAATTCGTCAGTATCTCAAAATTATGATGCTCTCATCTCAGCAACTTTTTTCCCACTGCTTACATTTTCTGATTCTTGCAACAAGCTGTGACATTTCTTTCATCCCTTACAGGGGTCTATGATGATGGAGAACACAGTGGTAATAGCTATGGTTGTCCGGAGGCTTCTTCTTGAAGATCCTGAATTCGTATGTAAAAAGGGTTCATTCTTCTCACACTTGAAATAGTTCCAATACATATAAATCTGATTTTCGCATGGAAATTGTGGTTTATGTATATGTTTCTTTATTCAACAGAAATCCAATTCAAAATCCACACCATGCACTTGAGCTACTGTCAAGCATATACCTGTTATTGCATGTATATTGGAATATTGAGATTTTATTGTGTTCAGCAGGGAGTGCAAGCTTCACCTGTCACAGACAGAGATCAGATCGAGTCATACATAGCATCATCCATTAAGAATGCATTTGTGAGGGTAGGTGGTTTCATGTTTCAGTATAGAAGCTTTTCTTGCTTTTCTGATGAAATATAGTTGTATGGGAACTTTTTAAATTGTATTGTTAAGTATATGTTGTGTCTAGAGAAGAGACGTCCTAAAGATGTAAATTCAGACATGTTATTCAGCAAATCGAAGGACTGCATGGACTTTTTTGTTACTTGTCTCACGACTCCCAGGATACAAAATACTTCTTATGCACAAGTAGTAGTGCTAAACGATCAGAAACCAAAGACCTAGAGACCAACTATATAACCTTGCAGGGCTAAATCACTCCTTGCCAATTGGTTTTGAGTGGATGATTCAACATGGTATCAGATGTATAGGTGTGGTAGGTCTTGGAATCAATTCTTCCCGCTGGACATTGCCCTTTATATTGGTATTGTTGTGTATGTGCACCTTGTGTTGCCCTTCTCCATGTATGTACTCTAGGGTGGTGTTGAGCTATACTTTTGTAGTTTTATATATGTTGTTGGGTCGCTCGCTAACAGGTCAAGCTCTTGGATGAGATGAGTACTAAACTGATCACAATGTAAGGAATTCAAAAAGATCTGACAATGAAAATGTTGACATCGTTGAGCTAGCTGCATTTAGTTACCCTGTAAATTTAGTATAAGATAATTAGATAAATGATGACCCTAAAATGACAACCCAATTTGTTTGAAACTAGGTGATGCGTCAAATTACGCACCTTGGATTAGGGTTTTGAAATGCCCTAATCGTTGACCAAGTTTGACCACGAATTTAATGTCTCGCTAACCTGCAGAGAAAATCTCCCAAGAATGGTGGGGCTTTAGCCCTTTGGAAGACCCTCGGGTGTGAGTGTTAGTAAGGGTTTTGAAGAAAAGCGAATTTAGTATTGAAAGAATGGCGTACCTTGAATGTTGTGATCTGACCCCTATTTATACACGATTATGCACCTTGAGTCCTTCTAGGATTGTTCTTCCTTTTCCTTATCAGGATCGAATTACCAAATCCTATTGGGATTATTTTTGGTAGGGGATCTCAATCCCTTCCATACTTCTTCCCTATCTCGGGTTCATCAAATGTGGACACTTAAATGTTTGTGGGCCTTTTGGGCCTTATCATTCATTATGCATCATTCATTATGCTTTTAAGACTTTATTATTTTAGCCCATATCACTTGCCCCCTAATTTTTGATTGTATTTATTAAAATCAGAAATTAAATAAATTAAAAAAGTTTTTTTTTTTTTTTTTTTTGGCGGGGAGTGCCTTGCCCCGTCAACTTTGGGGTATCTCCAAAGTTGACGGGCCAAAAGGGCCCTTACCTCGGTAGGTTTTACCCCGTCAACTTATAGAGTTGCCGGGGTAAAACCCTTGCCGTCACAACATAACCGGGGGGAAGTTAATACTGTTGGTTTTACCCCATCAACTTCGGGAAGTTGACGGGCTAAACCATCGAGTGCCTCGTCACTTCTTACCCTGTCAACTTATAGAGTTGGCGGGCTAAAGCAACGATTGCCTCGTCACTTTTTACCCCGTCAATTTATAGAGTTGACGGGCTAATGTGTGACTATTTTATTACTTCCTACCTCGTCACTTCCTCAAAGTTGACGGGCCAAATGGTGACTATCTCGTCACTTCTTGCCTCGTCACTTCCTCAAAGTTGACGGGCCAAATGGTGACTATCTCGTCACTTCTTCAAAGTTGACGGGCCAAATGGTGACTATCTCGTCACTTCTTGCCTCGTTACTTCCTTGAAGTCGACGGACCAAATGGTGACTATCTCATCACTTCTTGCCTCGTCACTTCCTCAAAGTTGACGGGCCAAATTGGTTTCGATCCACCTCGGACTCGTCCGTACTCCAACGATCGTATGATTTGATCCGTTGGATTATTTGTGATCTCAACGGTAACATTCCAACGGTCAAATGATTTGACTCGTTGGATCAATCGTGATCTTAACGGTAACCTTTCGTTGGATGCCTTTATATAAGTTATCTCAAGGGTAAGTGGTTTTTCACTTTTACTCCTTCAATATTACTTCATATATTTAGAAATTTCTCTCTAGTTTAGGCGATTTTCGATATTCCATCACCACCGTGAGGCGATTCTAGGCCGTCTAGAACCACCACAAGGCGATTCCCGGCGAGTCTTTGCTACCACATTCAACAACTTGTTCTTCGTGTTCTTCGTTTTCTTCATCAAGTTCATCATCTCTTAGAAATTTCGATCGACATGGATTCATGTACTTCTACTGAATCTATTAATTCCCCAATTCATAGTTCAATTCCCTTTATTGATTCTGTTGAACCTGTTCTTGCCTTGGAGGGTCCAACTTTGACCCGAGGGGAGGATACAGCCCAATCCACCCCTTCCAGGCCTGGTGGGCCGGGCATCGACCTTGTCCTAGATGCCCAACGTCGTGGGTCTGCCCATGACGTGGCCGACGTGGCTAGGGATGAAATCCCGAGTAACTCTAACTATGATGCTTATAAATATGTCTCTTCTATTATCTCTGCATCTAAACTTTAAAGATTTGCCCTCCGTCATAGTATATACCCTCCATATTCTCTTAGATTACCCCTCGAAGCCGATAGGGCTTGTAACGTGGGTACTGACCTTTGTATTTTTTTTGAATGCATGGAGGCCGGGCTCCGATTTCTTCTTCACAACTTTATTCCCCGGTTACTTTGTAGCTATCCCATCCATCTAAGCCAGATCACCCCAACGGATGGCGGGTGATCTATGCCTTCCTGCTTAGATGCATTTAGAAGGATGTCACCCCTCTTATACGAGTTTTTAGACACATGTTCCAACTTAGGCATACTGGGTGTAAGAACGTGGGCTGGGTATATTTCCAACACCGTCCTTTGATTTCCAAGATTTTCAATACTACAACCTTAAAGGATTCGGCGGGTAATTGGAAATCCAAATTTTATTACCTACACTGAGCCGACGGAGAGTGGGGGGACATCCTGCCCGAGGAGTGGAACATCATAGAAAGAGATAGGCCGAAATGGGAGGCCACTCTAGAGGAAAAGGGGATTGCCGAGAAACTAGCATCCGACGGGGCCGACGAGGACAATGTCTTGGATCTCCTATTGGAGAAAAATCTCATTAGATGGGGTCTCAACCCTGCGAGAGGACAAAGTATTTTCCCTCCTCTTCTTAACTATATTTTTATCATGTTCCATATTGCTTAACTAAACTTTCTTTTCTTGTTACAGGTTTAGCGCGTGCCGAGGCCGTGGCCTCAAGGAAGTTCAAGAGTAGGAAAGCGGCCTAAAAGAGATATGGGAGCGACACGGGGGCTTCCTCCGGTCAACAGGAGAATGCCCTTCCTCCCTTCGAGCCCATCAATATCGAGGAGGAGACCGCTCCCAAGGGCACAGAAAATATCGAGAGTCTCATTCCTCCTCCCAAGAAACACAAGGGATCTAGCTCGGGACCTAGAAGGGAGGCTCCCATCTTTTCTGGCCCTCATGATCCATTCCTTCCTGGATGGCCGCTGACTCGCAGCGACACCATTATGGGAGAACACGGTCCTGCCTTAGAGTTTCTTATTGAATCGGTGCCCCCCGTTGATAGGGAAATCACTAAGGAGGCCCCTTATTCGACTCTCCTCTCCAACTTCGCCCACACATATACTATGATGAGTATTTGTACTTTTTCGGGACTTAGCTTTATTTAATAAAACTTATGTGACTGATCATTTATCCATCCGAATTGCAGCATCACGTTTATGCCGCCGAGATTGCATCTCGCTCTCGAAAACAGTTTGAGAGAATAGGCAAGCTTGAGGAGGATCTGGCAGAAAAGGAGCGTCAACTCAAAATTGCTCAAGACGAGGTGCGCTCTTATTGCGCCGCGAAGAAGGGCCTAGAGAGCAAGATAGAGGATGACAAGATACTAATTGAGTCCCTCTATGCCCGTGATGATGGAAGGAAGGTCGAGATCTCCTCCCTTCGCTTAGAAAACCGGAAACTGAAGGAGGAGATGGGGAGGGGCTATGCGGCTGCAGTGGCGGAGTACAAGGGTTCGAGCCAATTTCAGAAAGACGCCGAAGATGCCTGTTTGGACAATGAATATAAGATCATGCTCGGCGGCTATAACCTTTGCATTAAGAAGGTACTTTCTCTCTACCCGGATACGGATCGCGAGGCCATAATGCTGGAAAATGAGAGAAAGATGCTACATGCCCGACGTCGTCACGCAGAAAGACAAGGGGTTCCCTTGGAGCAAATCCCTCCGGAAGTTACGGATAGCGAGGATGAGGGCGAGGAGGAGGAAGAGGGAAAACAGGGGGAGACAATCCCTCAAGGTAGTCAAGAAGTTCAGGAGCAAGAAGCTCCTGAAACCTAGTTTTTATCTTTAGTTGTATAATTATTCGAACTTCTGTAATACTTTTGTTAGCCTTCGGGCCTTTGTTATGGTATCTGGTCCTTTCTTTTATATCTTTTGTCTTTCAATTTGCTGGACTTAAAAATAAACTTTGAAGGCAGTTTCGTATTCTAATGATCCCGTCTTACCTGATGATTAGGATTTTTCTTTCCCTATTTGAAAGGGGGATTTTAATGAATTCCTTGATCTGATTGGTACCTTGGCCCTTATGGGCTGGGCCACACACGTGCTACAATGGCAATTACAATGGGAAGCAAGGCTGTAAGGCGGAGCGAATCCGGAAAGATTGCCTAAGACAATTCGCTCTTCAAGGCTTACTGAGAGGTTCGCTTCCAGTTGCTGTATCCGATACTGCTGACAGATCCCGCAAGGTGGGGACGACGGGAACCAGGCACAACAAATACGTTGGCGAAATCGAAGGACGCACCTCTGGTGTACCAGTTATCGTGCCCAGAACTACAAAGTCTCTATAGAGTCTGACACCTGCCCGGTGCTGGAAGGTCGGAAGGAGAAGTGTTATAAGCTTTGAATAACTTTATTCAATAACCACTGAAAATATAGGGAACACCCTTTGATAATAAGGAAAAGAAACCTAAAATTATTTTTACTTGTAATAAATTTTGAGGTTGCTCACATGCCAAGATCTCGGGACTTCTTTTCCTTTCAAGGTTTGAAGTTGATATGACCCTGGCCTTAGGACTCTCCTGATTTGGTAAGGCCCTTCCCAGTTGGGAGTTAACTTCCCAACAACAGCTTTCGGGTTCGACACCTCCATTCTTCTGAGCACCAAGTCACCTTGTCTGAAGGCTCTGCCCTTTACTCTTAGGTTATAGAACCTTGCCACCACTTTCTTTTGCTCTTCTATCTTTTGCTGGGCCTTGTCTCGAACATGTTCTATCAGATCTAGCCCAGCTCTAATGCCTTCACCATTTTCTTGCTCGTTGAAACCGATGATCCTGATTGACGGAAGGCCCATCTCCAGGGGGATAACAGCCTCCGTGCCGTATACTAAATTGAATGGGGTTTCCCCTGTCGCGACTTTACACGTAGTCCGGTAGGCCCATAAGATAGCATGCAACTCGTCTACCCATGCTCCCTTTGCTTCTTCTAGTTTTTTCTTTATCCCGTCAACTATAATTTGGTTTGTTACCTCTACTTGGCCATTGGCTTGAGGATGGCCTACCGAAGTAAACCTTTGGTCAATGTTCAAGTTTTGACAGAAACTTTTAAACCTTTTATCTTCAAATTGCGTTCCATTGTCAGTGATAATGACCTGCGGTAGACCGAATCGGCATATGATGGATTCCCATAGAAACTTTTCTGCTTTTTGGGCTGTCTGTGTAGCTAAGGCCTCGGCCTCAACCCACTTGGAGAAGTAGTCTATGGCTACAATCAAGTACTTTCGCTGACCTGTCCCAACAGGGAGTGGTCCAACAAGATCAATCCCCCACATCGCGAAGGGTACTGGAGCAGTAATTGAAGATAGGAGCTCCGCGGGTTGTCTCACAACTGGTGCGAATTTCTGACACCTATCGCATCGTTTTACGAAGTCAACTGCTTCTTGCTGCATCCCCGGCCAATAGTAACCTTGCCTCATTATTTTATAGGCTAAGGCTCTTCCTCCTAAATGTTGTCCACAAATTCCAAAGTGGACTTCCTGAAGGGCCGACAAAGCCTCCTGGGGAGTGAGGCATCTCAAATATGGTAGGACAAACGACCGTTTATACAGAGTATTGTCAATAATGGTATAACGGGCTGACCTTATCCGAGTTTTTCTTGCTTCACTCGGATCTTCGGGAAGGATACCTTCCTCCAAGTATTTAACAATCGGGGTCATCCAACAGATCTCTCGTTCTATGGGAGCAACTAGCTTTGCCTCTATTATTGGTGCCTCGACTTCTTCTGCATATACCCCATTCTTGTATTCTTCAAGGTTTCCACTTGCTAACTTGGATAGGGCATCCGCCCTTTCATTCAGTTTTCTAGGTACATGATGAATATCGAACCCTTCAAAAGTGGTTATCATAGCTTTTGCAAGGGTCAAGTATCTAGCCATTTTTTCATCCTTGGCTTCATATTCTCCTTTTACGTGTTTGACCACTAACTGGGAGTCAGTGTACACTTGTATCCCTCGTACCCTCAGGGCTTTTGCTAAGTTCAATCCAGCAATTAAGGCTTCATACTCGGCCTCGTTATTCGTAGCAGAGAATTCAAAGGAGATGACATATTTTATCTCGAAGCCTTCAGGGCTGATTAAGATCAAACCTGCCCCACATCCTTTTGAGTTGGAGGCCCCATCTACGAACAATCGCCATTCTGTAGGTCGCTCATTGCCTTCTTTCTTGTTTTTCTCTTCCTTTTCAATTGGAAGGGTGCATTCGACGATAAAATCGGCGAGAGCCTGGGCTTTGATGGCCGGTCGCGGCTTGTAGGTTATATCAAACTCTCTCAGTTCTACTGCCCAGTTGACCATTCGGCCACTTGCTCGAGCGCCGTGTATTACCTTCCTCAAGGGTTGGTCCGTGAGCACAACTATTGCGTGAGACTGAAAGTAAGGTCTCAGTTTACGGGCGGCAGTTATCAAAGCCAAGACAAACTTCTCTAGTGTTTGGTACCTGGTTTCGGCCCCGTTCAAGACCTTACTCACATAATATACTGGTATCTGGGAATCCTCTCTTTCGCTGATTAGGGCGATGCTAACCGCCACTTCTGAGATAGCCAAGTATACAAACAAGACCTCTGCTTCTTTTGGTTTAGTTAAGAGTGGAGGGGACGTCAAGTATTTCTTAAGTTTCTCAAATGATTCTTGGCAATCCGGCGTCCATTGGAAATCTTTAGCTTTCTTGAGGGCGTTGAAGAAGGGGTGACATCGGTCCCCTGATCTTGACATAAACCTTCCAAGCGCAGCTACTCTTCCTGTCAGTCTTTGGACATCCTTTACTGATCTTGGGGGGGTCATATCCAGGACGGCTCTGATCTTGTCGGGGTTGGCCTCGATTCCTCTTTGCGAAACCATTAGACCCAAGAATTTTCCCGAAGCTACACCAAATGCACATTTCGAGGGATTTAGCTTCATATTGTATTTTTGGAGAATACTAAAGGACATGGCCAAGTCGTTCACATGTCCTTCCTCTTTCAAACTCTTAACCAACATGTCGTCTACATAGACCTCAATGTTCTTCCCTATAAGGGGCTTAAAGATTTTGTTGACCAACCTTTGGTAGGTTGCACCGGCATTCTTCAGGCCAAAGGGCATCACTATGTAGCAATATAACCCTTGATCTGTGATGAATGATACCTTTAGGATGTCGTTGGGATCCATCCGTATCTGATTGTATCTGCTAAACGCATCCATAAAGCTTAAAAGCTCGTGGCCGGCAGTTGCGTCTATCAAAAGGTCAATTCTTGGCAGAGGATAATAATCCTTAGGGCAGGCGTCATTGAGATCTGTAAAATCAATGCATATCCTCCACTTGCCGTTGGCCTTCTTGACCATCACTGGGTTGGCCAACCATTTAGGGTACAAGATTTCCTTTATGAATTTTGCCTCTAGAAGCTTCTCTACTTCGCCTTTGATCACCCCTTGCCTTTCAGGGGCGAATGTTCTTTTCTTCTGCTTGATTGGTTTTTTCTGAGGATCAACATTCAAGCTATGGGCGATGACGTCTATCCCAGGCATGTCTAGCGCGGACCAAGCAAAAACGTCTATGTTCTCCCTTAGAAAAGAAGTGAGCTTTTCTTTCAGGTCACATTTTAGCTGGGAGCCTATGTAGGTGACTTTCTCCAAGTCCGTGTCACTGAGAAGCACCTTCTCTAATTCCTCTACGGGTTCCGCCCTTTGCTCCCTTGCCTCGTCCCTTGAATCAAGGGTCTCTATGGGCATTACTTGACTTCTTTCTCCACCCATTTTCAAGGTCATTAAATAGCAAGTACGGGCTTGTTTCTGATCTGCCCTAATCACCGCTACCCCGCCTGGAGTTGGAAATTTCATTTTCAGATGAAGGGTGGACGAGATGGCCTTGAACTGATTTAATGACGTCCTCCCAAGGATGACGTTGTATGACGAAGGAGCTTTTACCACCAGGAAATTTACCATCTTTGTGGCCCGCTTAGATCCCTCTTCCATGGTGAGGGGAAGCGAAATGGATCCTTCTATCTTTGTCACCGCTCCCGTAAATCCATACAACGGGGCAGGGCACGGAGTAAGTTGAGCGTCTTCATACCCTATATCCTTGAAAGCTTGGTAGTATAAGACGTCTACGCTACTGCCACTATCCACCAATACTCTTTTTACAAGGAAGTTTCCTATGGCTACCTCGACCACCAACGGGTCGTCATGAGGGAACTTTACCCCTTCCAAATCTTTGTCGTCGAAAGTGATGGTCATGTCCATCTTTGCCTTTTTAAGAGGGGCCTCGATGGCCATGACCTCTCGAACATAAGCCTTTTTTGACGAGTTAGAACATCCTCCCGCTGTTGGCCCCCCAGATATCACATTAATAATTCCCCTTCGAGGCTGGTTGTCCTGTCCTTGATTTTCTGGGCGTTCGCGCCTATCTCTTTCTCGTTCTCTTCGGGGTTCGGTACGTTCTCTTTGTACATACCGTGCTAGTTGCCCCTTCCTGACAAGGAACTCAATCTCATCTTTCAAGTTCTTGCAATCGTCGGTATCGTGACCGTGGTCTTTATGGAATTGGCAGTACTGAGAGGATTTTCTTTTAGAAGGGTCGCCTCTCAATGGTTTGGGTCATCGGACATATGGTTCTGATGCAATCTCCATCAATATCTGGCTCCGGGACTGATTTAACGGGGCGTAGCCGTCAAACTTTTGGCTTATGATCTTTTTGGAGAAGGAGTTTTCCCCCTTAGCTTTCTTCATTGGCTCCGGGACTTTCGCCTCTTCTCCCTTTCGTTTTTTGTCATCTTTCCTTCCAACCTCTCTGACGAGGGACTCCTCTACGATCATGTACTTTCCAGCTCTTTCCTGCAAGTCATTCATTGACGTTGGGGGTTTCTTAGCTAGACTCATCTTTAAATGCTCATTGGTCGTCCCGTTTGTTAGTGCTACAATAGCCACTGACTGATCCAGAGCCGGGACTTTCAGGGCTTCCCTTGTAAATCGGAGGACATACTCCCTAAGGCTTTCGCCTTCTCTTTGCCGGATGTTCATTAAAGAGGCCGAGCTCTTTCCGTGCATCTTCCCCCCTTATAAACTGGTTTACAAATAGCTGGGCGATTTGTGCAAAAGACCCAATTGTCGCAGGGGGAAGCTGCCTGTACCATTCTTGCGCAGGTCCCTTCAAGGTTTGCGGGAATGCCTTACACTTGATGACATCCGAGGGGTTCATGAGTAGGAGCGTGGCCTCGAATTGCTGTACGTGGCTAGTAGGATCGCCCATACCATCGTACTTTTCCACGTGAGGCATTTTAAAGCTGTCGGGAAGCGGTTCCTCCATAATGGCTTTAACAAAGGGTGGGGCGATAGCCCTATAAATGGTGGTGGATGTAGCCGCAGGTTGAGTTAGTATACCGGCCTCTGGCATGAGAGTAATCTCACGGTACATCTGGTTGGCAAGCTGTTGTTCCAGCCTGCGGCGCACTTCCCTTTCGATAGCATCCTCGGCCTCATCAGGTTGGTAAGGACGGGAATTTATCGAGGGCTCCCTTCGATGACCTCTTTCGATTTCTTCGAGCCTATCTTGCAATTGTGCCAGGCTGGCTCGAAGTTCCTCATATTGTTACGGGTGTTGTTGGTTCTCGCGGACTTCTTCTCCTGAGGATTGAGCCCTTAGTTCTTCAGGAGGGGCAAAGTCTTGGGCTGCTGACCTTCTTCTTACTAGAACGTTGCATAGATCTCGGGGATTTCTACGCTCATTTTCCTCAGTGTCTGAGTTGGCATCATAAGGACCACTATGAGTCCTTTGTGCACTCTGTGTTCCTCTCACGGGTACCCCCTGGTGACCAACTCTTCCAGGGGCCGGGTGGGGGTTAACCCCCGTTCTTGCTTCGTTCATTCTCCCTACTCGTACGGGAAGAGGGGGCATCCCTAGTCGCCTTTCGTGCTTGGAGCCTTCTTCCCGTCCACGAGTGTATGAGCGGGTATTCACCATGGCTTTTTTGTATCGATTTCCCACAGACGGCGCCAATCTGATGCGTCAAATTACGCACCTTGGATTAGGGTTTTGAAATGCCCTAATCGTTGACCAAGTTTGACCACGAATTTAATGTCTCGCTAACCTGCAGAGAAAATCTCCCAAGAATGGTGGGGTTTCAGCCCTTTGGAAGACCCTCGGATGTGAGTGTTAGTAAGGGTTTTGAAGAAAAGCGAATTTAGTATTGAAAGAATGGCGTACCTTGAATGTTGTGATCTGACCCCTATTTATACACGATTATGCACCTTGAGTCCTTCTAGGATTGTTTTTCCTTTTCCTTATCAGGATCGAATTACCAAATCCTATCGGGATTATTTTTGGTAGGGGATCTCAATCCCTTCCATACTTCTTCCCTATCTCGGGTTCATCGAATGTGGACACTTAAATGTTTGTGGGCCTTTAGGGCCTTATCATTCATTATGCATCATTCATTATGCTTTTAAGACTTTATTATTTTAGCCCATATCACTAGGGAATGTAACTGATAATTTTTTAATTAAGAAGTGTTCCTGCCGATCGTCATTATATATCATTGTTCAGATATGGTTAATTGATTTGTTCGTTGATATTGAAGCTACATACTGTGTCATAAATTCTCTTCTTTGCAGATATTGCAAGATATTGAAACAATATCTAGTGCATCCAATGAACATCCACTGGCATTGCTTGCCGAACAAACGAAGATACTTTTGAAGAAAGATACAACCATTTTCATGCCAATCTTATCTCAAAGGCATCCACAAGCAACAATTGTTTCTGCATCTCTACTTCATAAACTGTATGGGATCAAGTTGGTAAGACTTTATTCAAATTTATGTGTATAACCTATGCATGCCAATATGCTGAAGATTTGGAGTTGCAAAAGCTTATCATTCATTCCTTTCAGAAACCCTTCCTCGATGCAGCCGAGCATCTTACAGAGGATGTTGTTTCTGTATTTCCTGCTGCTGATAGTCTTGAACAGTATGTAATTGCTTTGATCAAGTCTACTTGTGGAGAGGAGTCTGCAGAATCCAACTGTCGTAAACTTACAATGTACAAGGTGTGTGCAACAGAAGAGAAGATAGGCCAGCTCCTCAATCCTTTATAACATTGTATATTTACTGTTTTGATGATTTGTATCAGTTGTTTAAATTGCTGATTATTAATATTTCAAAATTTTAATTATAAGATGCTTCAGTGATATATATTCCATATTTCATGCTTTCAAGTATAAGAAACTCCTCAAATGTTAAGATGGTTCTCCATATGTATATTATATCTACCCTTCTCATTTTCTTCTTGTAGATTGAAACTATTTCTGGGACATTGGTATTACGCTGGGTGAACTCTCAACTTGGAAGAGTTCTAGGTTGGGTTGATCGAGCAATACAACAGGAGGTAATTCCTTAAAATTTTTTTGGCCAAACAAATCCCAAATGACTGAAATTTGCCATCTTATTTTTCACTTGGTAATTGGGCTTTCCAAAGGGCCTCAATTTTCTTTCCATCTGTTCTTTCAACTTCTGCCAAAAGTTTAAATTCTTTTTAATTTGAAATTGATATTATTGATGTTTTCAAGCATTTTAATAATGCATACTCTGGAAGGTGGATGATTTCATCCATCTGCATGTCGAAACTGTTGTGAATGGTGAACCATGGTAATCACTTTTGATCCGTGCTACTAGACAAGCCTTCTATTTCTACTTGTTTCTAAATGGTTTGTTGTGGTTGGTTTTCAGATATTGAATTCATTTTTGGCCGTCATAGTTGCGATACTCACCCACTTTCCTAAATTATTCAGAACTCAATAAAACAGATTCCAGCACTATGCTCATAACATTTCACAGATGAAACATGCTGAAATGTGTACAATCGTAATCATGATAACTGCCTAAGCCATCTAGCTAGTTTGAAAAGTAATCCAACAGTTCTATAAAAGTTTGATATACATCCTCTATTGTTAGGTAACTTGCTCAAATAGCTACATTTCATAAAATTAATAATGTGAGTTTTAGGTTTGCAAGATTTAAGTCACATAATTTTATTCCTGCATTACATTATTTAGTGCAACTAATGCATAAGATGTCTCATTGCTTATCTCTCCACGTGCAGGTGGTGTTAAATTTTAATATTGAGGCCATTATCTAAGAGCTTTCATAATTCAAACAAGATAATAATCCACCAACTTTTTTTAAAGGCACGCACGCATGCATGGGCAGCTGGATTTAGCCTAAAAATATGAGAGGTCCCAAAAAAAAATGTAAAACAAATAAAAATTTTTGGGAAGACATTGATCCCAAGATTGATGGTGATTCACTTTACCAGCCAAGCTGGGAATCCCATCAATAAAATATAATCTCTCACTGCTAATTATAGCACCAAGTAAGAAATCTTGGTTGTAGGAGTTACACCCTGGGCACTCTAGGTAGAAGACATGAAATTCACCATCTAGGCTAGTATTCAATGTTGATAATAGTATTTATTTGAAAATTTTGGGATTTCCAATGGTCCTTTCCTCTTTATAGGTCTGCCCTCTCCTCATGGGTACTGACAAACAAGCTTGTGTTAGAACTGATGCATTCAATATATCCCAAACAATGTACTTGATAATTACCCTCTGCAGAAGTCATTTTCCGTGATTGTATACACTCAATCTAATTGTAGGAAGCATAAATGTAAGTTCTGTTAGAGTTCTTGTTCATCAGTGTGATCAGTTGATTACATATGTTTACTCGTTCTGCCCTAATACACCTAAATTCTAGGATGCCAAAGACTAATTACTGTATATATTTGAGTGCTTCATTTAGTGCACACTTCTTTGTGGGTTGGGCACCTGACTCGAGCACCCGGCATTTGAGCAGTACAGCACAAACTGTAAGGTGCAAAGTGAGAACTTAGTTTGCATCCGCCCACTCATCATGGAGCAATCTAATGCTTCCAAACTAAACTGTGTTATTTGATTTGCCAGTTCCATTTCCTATATCTGGTGAATTGTTCATTTTCTTTTAATTCTGGTTCTCTTGTTGGTGGTTTATATATATTAGATTTGTTCTCAGTATTATTGTGATGAGGCTGCTTTAAGATTATTACATTTTCTCTTTCCACAAAGTCAAAGATATTTTTGTACATACGTAATATGTTTCTGTTATTCCTTCGGCTCTTGTAACCTTTTGCTTGTATCTCCATTATTACAAGATTGACCAGTCCTGGGGAATAATATTCTTTTCTTTACAGCGGTGGGACCCAGTATCGCCTCAGCAACGACATGGAAGCTCAATTGTTGAAGTTTACAGAATCGTTGAGGAGGTTTGTTTTTCAACTTAAATTCTAATTGGCGAACTTGATTTCTTTCAATTTGAAATAAATAAAAAAATCAATCAAATTAAGTTCTGTCTCACTCGCATCTGTACTTGATTCCAAGTTCTATTTCTTTCAAGCTCATTTCAGCACAAAAATTCTTTCTGGAATGTAGTTTATTGGTCTGGTATTTTTGCTGGCTTGTAAGACAGGCTTTTGGGGGGGTGGATTGTTCAGATCTTGCATTGTCATGAAGCAAGTTAAAAGAAGCTATAACTAGAAGAATTGCAGGCGTCAATGTTAGGTTCAGGGAAAGGAGATCTAGTTATATAGCTCCTGGAATAATTTATATGTATGATTAATTTTTATTATTGGAAACTGGATAAGTTTTCATGTTTATTACTCAATTCCTTGTTCTATGATTCAACCTAATTTTGTCATTTCTTTCTTCTTTGACTCTGAAATTATCTCTATATATGTTACTTGCTTCATAGTTTCAGGATCACCATTGGATCTCCCCGTTAATTCATGCTATTTCTCCCATCGTTCTGTTCGAAAATGAGTACATTTAAATTATTTAGGTCAAATGATGGAATAAAATATTTTAACTTAAAGTGGATTCAATTGAGTTTAGTTAATACAATTATTCTTATTGAGTGAGATATAACAGTTATTAGCAATCACAAAATATTTCATATTCAAAGCTTTCACGAGTCATGCCAATGTTAAAGTTTAACATGCCATTATTTGACCTAAAAACGTCAAAGTGATTTCCTTATTTTGGAGAGGAGGGGATATTGTAGTACTTCTACAATTACTACTATTATGAAGAAGCTTGATGGCTGTTTTGTGCACTTCTATATCCTTCAGTGGTGTCCTCCATTATATTTAACTTATTTGGTAGCCGTTGGATAGAATTATTAATCTAAAACATTTATCTAGGAAGCACAGACACCTCCAGGAAGCTCGTGTCGGATACAGACACGCGATGACATGCTGTGGACACGTGTCTGACGAGGTCCCTTTATTTTTTTTTAATTTTTCCAATCGGACACGTTGACGTGACAGTGACATGTATCTGACACGCTGTGGACACCATAGAACACACACATCTTAGGAATCAGGGGATTGTTCACAGTTGGAAAAGCTTGGGTTGATCTCAATCGAAAACAAAAGGAAAAAGAGAAGATATGTGATGCCATTAAAATCTGATTTTGATGTCACCGTCGATGTCGCAGTTGGTATCACAGATAAGAATCACAGGTGGGTCGCCGATCAGAGTTGCATGACTCTTGCGATGTCTCTCCTTCTACTCTTCCATCTGTTATGTCTTTTGTGTCGATGTCTTGAGCAGCCGCAGGTGGTAGTCGTCTGGTCCTAACCCTAATTTATCAGTCTTCTCATTATATTTACACCGTTAGTTCCCATATTTTAAATTGCATACCCCTGACTTAATGGATAACAACTAATACCCTGCAACTTCTATTTCGTTTAAATTAAACCCAATGTTTAATGATGACATGTAATAGCCTGTATATTTCATTTCTTCAAAATATAACTCCATTAGTCTTTTATGAGAGAGAAAAAAAATGAAAATATCATAAAATAAATATCTAATTCTTTTATATAATAAAAAAAAACTAAAAATACGTTGCATCCTCAAGTGTTATATCCTACTTTTTGAAAACATAGGGGGTCACGTGTCGCGTATTGTGTCATATTCGTGTCTTGTGTCCGTGTTCGTGTTTCTTAGACATTTATTGCTGTTGATCATATTTTTCAATCAATTTCTCCATCATTTCCTGTCAAAGTGTTCTTAAGTGGCAATGCTTGTGCAAAGGTGGTTCCTGATGCATTTTATTATTCTTTTGTTCCTTCCGTTACAGACAGTTGATCAATTTTTTGCTCTCAAGGTTCCCATGAGATTAGGGGAACTTACTAGCCTGTTTCGTGGCATTGACAATGCATTTCAAGTTTATGCAAAGCATGTTGTTGACAAGTTAGGTATGTTACTGGTTTATAATCGCAAAGTTCAAGACATTGAATTCGCTTTCTTAACATCAACAAATTTTTGTTGTCTATTGATAAGTGTCAGTTATTTATTTAGTAAAGAAAGTATTGAGTAAGTGTCTATTTACAATATATGTCACTGATTGTGTTAAGGAAACATGTAGTCCATGGGAGATGCATAACCAAGACCGTTATACACATACATATGCATTGCCTGTAAGTCACTTGTATAAAAGATTTGAGAAACATTTGTAGATGACCGATGGGAGACTAATAGGGACTGTGGGACACATGTATAATTCATGGAAGAATTTCTTAGCACTTGAGAAAGTACCAATGTTAGTTACAACACTTTTAAGTGCTATTGATATGTATTGTAAGGACGTAAATACTAGAAACTTATGTATCTTCGATTGAAGCATATGGCATATAGCATATACTATTTAGGACATCTTGCATGTGGGCATTTCTTGTTATCTTAATATAGTTATCCGATTACTGCATTCCAGGATAGGTGTTGCTAATATTTCTTTTTTTTTTTTTTATGTCCTGCTAGTAATAGTTGCATCACTATCTTGATGCTTCTCTGCCTTTTAATTTCTGAAATATGTTATTTTCTACAAATTGTTTCTTTTATTTCTCATCTTGCTTCAGTGATGAACACTACAGGATGGTACAATCTATTTGATATTTTTATTTGATAATTATTTTTTATAGTACCAGATAAAGACAGCTACCTTTCTTAACTTTGGGATCTTGGTGTTGCAGCTAGTAAAGATGATATTATTCCCCCTGTGCCTATTCTTACTCGATATCGTAAGGACGTTGCAATTAAGGTTTTTGCAAAGAAGGAAATTCATGATCCAAGGCTCCCAGATGTGAGACAGTCTAGTGAAATCAATGTCCTGACTACTCCAACACTATGTGTTCAGCTAAATACACTATATGTGAGTTCAAGTGCAACTTCTGTCCTCTTCACTTCGTCCTTCCTTTTTCTTTGGCAGGGATCAGGGGTAATCATTGTAATGCAGTTCACTTCCAATGCTAATTGAGTGCCATGAAAATATTAATGAGCTTTGTGATGTTAAACATTGACCTAAGAATATAATGTCATATTGTATGAGATTTCGTTCTATTAACTAACTTGACTTGCCCATGAGTGAGTGTGTGTCTGGGGGTGGGGGGAGAGAGAGCAAGTATTTCTAGGATTATGATGGACAGTTGGCTTCCAAGTTTTTATATCTAGTTATCAATCATCAACACTTCTTAATGTTGTTTTACAGAAGTGAACATTAGAGGCTTTATGCGTTTACCTTTATGTTCATTTTGGTGATCTTATGGAATTATATACTTTAGAAGTATTGAAACAACTGTAAGCCACAAACACATTGTGCTGATCATTTATCTTTTAGGATGACAAAAACCTCGGAGGTAGGCTACCAAATATGCATTATGAACTGTTGATGTATTTTGAATATTTCACTGGTACAGTGCAATCAAAAAGTTCTCCATAATCAAATAAGTACGCATGCTAGTTCCAAGATTTGCAGTTTGCAGGTGCTACACACATTTAAGTAACTAAGTACTAATATTCAACCGTATTTGTGTCAGATGATGTGCGATATGAAAAACTCTGCAGTAATGGTGTCCAGTAACCATCTCTATAAATTCCACAGCAATCTTACTTCTACAATTGTTAATTTGTGAAGTTTCTTTCTAGGAGTGGCTTTGCACATTAGAGAAATTGTATTTCATGACTTGAGGTTACAAACAGATAGTTACCCTGATCTAATTCATTGATATTTATGTAATTCAGTACAGTGAAACTATTGCTTGCATAATTTATCTGTAATAGAGACCATGTTATCTAATCCCAGTAATGCATAGCCATGTGAAACTCTTACATGTTTAAAATACATGTGCTAAGTGGTGGCTTTTCTTGTCTGGTAAAGTTCTCAATTGTTATAATTTTGTCATCCCTTCAGAGCTCAAACTGTGTTATCTCCTGCATCCATGAATTGATTTATTTCTGCTGTAAACTATTCTGAGCAAGCATTTTTTCTTGAATAACAGTATGCCATTAGCCAGCTGAATAAGTTGGAAGATAGTATTTGGGAGCGATGGACTAGAAAAAAGCCTAGTAATGCAACAAATAGTAAGTATATTGTATAATACTTCTGCCCCCTATTGTTGATGATTCCTTGATGGTTGTGAATCTTATGTCTCCTGATTTGGACGTAACTTTTGTAGCAGTTAATAGTTTTGATATTTATTTTCCTTTGGGTTAAGAAGAGTGTCAGAGAGAATGTTACTAATGGCTGTATGGAATTTTTTCTATTTTTGCAATATTTATTTCTAAAAGATCCAACCTTACAGATGGATAGGACATTCAAAATCATGAAGGTTTGCAAATTCTCATAATTTTACTTTTCTATTTTTTCTTCCGATTGATGTTTAATTGCTGGATCCTAGTACATGCACCCCTAACATGCTTTTTGTGGCACCAAATGGAGTTATTCTAGGGACAGTAAACCAAACTCAGTAGTCTAATTCCCAAATAAATACACATATAATTTACTATTTTAAATGTGGACTTAAAAGTTCCTTGACAACTTGCTGGTGTCACAGTATGCTGCATTACTTAATCAAGATCATAGTCATTTCTAAAATGGACTTGTTCTCGCATTTTTTGTACTATTGTTGGCATTTCAGCTGTTTTTAGGTTTTGAATGCTAATAAATAAAAAACCTATGCTATATCTTTAACAAATTGGACTGTCTGCCTTTGAAGGACTGTTATGCTGTAGGTCTCTTTTGTATTAAATGCTATCTCATTGATATTTTATGTTTGTAGAGGTATCCTCAGATCAGAACTTGAGAAGAGACACTTTTGATGGAAGTAGAAAAGATATAAATGCTGCCATCGATCGAATTTGTGAATTCACTGGTGAGTACTGTGCATATTTGTTGTCATGCTGTATTTACTTTGATTTCATTATATTCTGGAAACTATTACAGGGACAAAGATCATTTTCTGGGATTTGAGGGAGCCATTCATTGACAACTTATATAAACCCAGTGTTTCTCAGTCTAGGTTGGAAGCACTCATTGACCCACTTGACATTGTAAGATTTCTCCAATTTGATATTTTTTCTTTTCGGAGTGAATCCTAAATATGATTAGTTTTTGTAGATTCTTCTGGTTGGACTACAATTGATGGAAAAAAGGGATGATATAGAAACCATGACATATTGCTTCTCATCATAGTTTCCGGAACACCTAGGCTACGAACCAGTTAGGTTGTAAGCCATGCATGTGTGTGCATGTCTGTGTTTGCGAATGTGTGTCTGTCTGTCTGTGTGTGTTTGTGTATATGTATCTCTGTGTATGTGTGTGTGTCAGTTACATGTGTGTGTCTAGGTGTTCCGGAAGCTATGAGGCTAGGTGTATATATATATATATAGACACACACACACATACAAGGGATTACAGAAAATAGGCTGCAGCTCAATTTTCTTTTCTTAAATGGGCTGTAGTAATTTTTTATCCCTCTTTCCATTGTGTTTTGAAAATTATAAACTTATGGATGAATGAAGCATTAAGAAAGATGGAAGAAAGATTGACATCAACAAATTCATAGTTTTCTGTGAAGTGTAGATTAGATTTTATAACAATGTAAAATTATAAGATAAAATATTACTTTTTTAACCATGTTCAATTTATTTGGTTATAGAACTATTGTAAACGTCAAAAAAAAACAAAAATTGCATACCTTTACATTTTATTTTATTTTTGCATACCTTTACATATTTTAATGTTATTTTCATCCATACAGTAGGACTTTTCAAAAACATTTGGAAGAATAAAAAAATTTATTACAGCCCATATCAAAAGGATTGGCTGCAGCACATTTTCCGTAATCCGTATGTGTGTGTGTGTGTTTGATCAATTTAAAGTTTCAAAAGTTCAGCACATCCAAATCTAAATAAAAGAAAAAATATTTCTCTAATAATACTACTGTTGATATAGTGATTCAAGGATAAAGGATCAAATTCCTTTATTCCTTTTCATACTACATTGAAATATTGCAAATGCAAAACTAAACTAGACCACTCAAATGCACTAGAGTAGATATTAATTTAGTAATTATGCCCATCAGCGGCTGAGCATAGATGAAAAATGATTTGAATCATCCCTTTGTGCCTTATGACTGTAAGCAGCGAGTGTTTCAGTGGCAGAATATATTACTCAATTCTTGTTCCTTCCCCTGACTGAAGGAATCTTATTTATCTGATTAATAGAAGCTGATGCAGTATTAATGTGCAAGATGTGATTTGATCAATGCTAGAGGCTTTAAAAGCTCATGCCTAAAGGTCCAAGCAGAGGATTCTTCTGGGATTTATATCTGTTGGTTAAAGAAAAAATCTGGGTATAAATTTTAGCATTTTGAGGTGATGGTATGGAATTAAACATGGTGCATGATGACATCCTTATTTTTAGGGCCGTCTGTACATAGGAGGCACCCCTTGGTACCCTTCTTAAAAATATATTATTACCTGTTAGATAACAAAAAATAGGACTGGGGAGATGGTTCGGAAGGGATTAAAAAGATCCACCACATCCACATGTCAGAAAAGTAAAAGAATGGACCAATTCTATTATAACTCATTAGTATCCACCTTTCTCTAGTGGGAACCATCCTTAAAAGGTCTTTTTGCAGGTTAGCTATCCATCAGACTTGCTCTATTTTTGCCTTTACAATGATTGGATCTTTTTCTTTTCTCTTGTTATGGATCACTGCATCTTTCTGCTTCTTGAGCTTGTTTCTTTGAACATTATGTGATTCTGGCTTGTCCTTGTTATTTTCTTGTGTCTCTGCACATTAACTATCCTGGCATTCAGGTGTTATGGTTGAGAGGGTGTGCATGTTGAATAGAATATTTTACTGTATTTCACATCTAGATCATGTTGTGCTGAAACTATAAATTTTAACCTTCTCTATGTTTGTAGGTACTTAATCAATTGTGTGATATCATTGTGGAACCACTAAGAGATAGGATTGTGACAGGCCTACTTCAAGCATCACTGGTTTGTGATTTATCCGAGTTCTGTTGTCTTCTTATCATGTACTTATTACCTTATATATAAGTATTGTTCATCAGGATGGTTTACTGCGAGTCATACTAGACGGAGGTCCATCACGCCTTTTCTTCCCGGTCGATGCCAAACTATTGGAAGAAGATTTGGAAGTCTTAAAGGTACTGTTTATGTTTAATATATGCTTGTGACCAAGGGTTGAACATCTATCTTGAATGTTTTTTCTAGTTAAGAATGGTGCGTGCATACTAACTTGTCAGACCGTGCCCAGCACGGATATTTTTTCAATTGATTAAAATTATTGAGTATAATATGCGTAATATGTATGATCAATGTTTTATATTGTTGTTTCTAATATCATTAGTTTTATATTTATAAATTTTAAAATTAGTGGGTGTAATTTTTTTGTAAATATGAGTTATTTAATAAGTTATTATTTCCTTTAATTGAAAATTTTAAGTTCTTTATTTGTTGTAATTATCTAAAATAATAACTGACCTAGTACTATATATATTTTACTTTATATTAATTTAAAGAATTTATTAATTCTAAAATCTTATAATTTTTTTATTTAGTATTTCATTGTGATATTTTTTTTGTTTGTCGTTGTTTCTATAAGTTCTTGTAGACATTATTTTTTATTTTATTGATTATCTTGTTAGTCTTAATTCTTTTTTGTTGTGATGTTTTAATTTTCAGAGATATAAATGATTGTTTTAATGTTGTAAATTTATGGTAATGGTTGCTAATTAACTTTCATTACGATAATAAGAGACGCGATAAGATTTCTTTAATTGCAATAGTTAGAGATGAGATGTGATTTCAAAAATAAGATTATAGTCAAAGGCGAAACACTTCTTCTGAAACAGAATATAGTAATATAAATGATGTATAATCTGAACTCAAATTTGAAAAGACAGGTTCCAAAAGTGTGGAGCTTAAAGTTACTTGTCGTTGACATATAATAGAATGGCATTTTGTGGTGGTGTTCTATTTCACAAAATCTTTATGATAGGAATTTTTTATATCTGGAGGGGATGGCCTACCTCGTGGAGTCGTTGAAAATCAAGTAGCACGTGTTCGGCAAGTGATTAAGTTGCACTATTACGAGGTCAGTTCTTTCATCATACTTGAGGAATATATTAATGGTAAGAGATGCTTTGCTGAAAGCCATTAGGTTTTATATAATGAAGCACATCAATGTCTGCTGCCATCCCTATATCACCTACATGAAAGATGCAACATTTTTATCTGAGTGAGTTGTGTATATGCATTCTTATATTATGAAAGTGCTTTTCCAAGGTGGTAGGACAAAGCCTCTCAAAGCTATAATATTGATGAGTGAATACTTACGCATAGTCGTTTCAGTCTAACATGGTGAGAAAGGTGGAAGATGTGGCGTGGGCCTTCAATTTTCTCCTTTTCAAGAATCTACATTTCTGTTGGTTTTCTCATGCCTAATATATGTACCTTATTTTTATGTGTGTCAGCTTCACATGTTGGATGGGTTTGTATCTATGGAATGATCAATCAGTTCTCTTTAAGTTTACGAAAAAATATAAAGCTAGTGAAACCAGTATACATATTATGTTTTTCCTGTGATTATGTTTGCCGGATGAATAATTAATGCCTGTGGTTGACCAAACATGTGCTGATAATCATAGCTCTTTTATATGGATCAAAAATATGTAACTACATGAATTACCTTATATTCATGCTTGCTGCTTGACCTAAATCCTGCTGCTTGAATATCAATAGTTTGAATATGTAGCTGGTGCTTTATTAGAACTTTTTGTGGTAGGCTTCTATCCTGTACTTGATTATTTTCTCTGCAAGAATTTGAGATTGACTTAACATGTGTCTCATTGCAATTGATTTCAGACCCGAGAATTAATCGAGGGCTTGAGATCTGCTAGCGAGTTTGGAACGCAAGGCAGCAGAAGTAAATTGGGTGCTGATACCGAGACTTTGTTGAGAATATTATGCCACAGAGGCGATTCAGAGGCTTCTCAATTTCTCAAGAAACAATATAAGATACCCAAATCTGCTGCTTAATCATTATATCATTCCGAAATCTTTTATAGATGGATGATGTATTATAAGTTTTGTATATTTAAGATAATGGATTTCACTTCTTGTTTACTTAATTAGTAACAATTAATTTTTTTAAGCATAATTTGGTAAACGTTTTTATCGACAATATTATGAATCAAATCTAAAGAATGCTGTGAACCTGAGCACTTGTCTTAAACAATCAAATGATGAAGTCCTTTGATAATTCATATCGAGTGATAAAAATTTCAGATTGTGGATTGGCTGGATGAAGCGCAAAACTAGAGCATATATATGATGATTGATGCAATTCTAGTTCTTAATTACAAAGGATGGCAAATGATCCACACCTTTTGCGTAAAGAATCATTTGGAAACTTCAAGTACTGTAGTAAAATAAATTATATAAACTTTTTTTTCGATCTCTCATGGTCACACTCACGTAATGTAGCTTATTAAATTAATAAATCGCAACGAAATGATTCAGAAATAAATACTGCAATTTATAAGATGCTATTCCAAAGAAAAGTCAACCCTTACATAAACTCATGTTGCATGCAGCGATCTTTTTTTCGTTCTTCTTTCTCCTGCTTTTCATTGTTCTATTTTTGATAATATATGATAATAACTATGTGTGTGTGTGTGTGTATATATATATATATATATATATATATCCCTCTGTTAATTTTTTTACATATGTATATATATTGAATTTAAATCAATTAATTTTTAATAAAATATAAACTTATAAGATTTCACGAAGATAAAACACAAATGTATTTACATCTATATTATTTCGGTTGCATAGGTTTATAATTATTATTAGCCGCTCTAAAATTAAAAATACATATGAACTTAAATTAATGTCAATTTATTTTATTTTAATTGATTATATAAAAATATTTAATTACAACATAATTTATATTTAAAATTTTCATATATCACATTAATTTAAAATTCAATAGGTAAAATATATGAATTTAAATAGTCAAAATATATATGTATTTTGAAATGGAAGGAGTAATATATGAATCCATATTTAAAATGCGGCCGACGGAATCAAATAAAACCTGAGCAAGAATGGGAACAAACAAATAGAGTTTATAAATGAAAATTGAAAAGGACGCATCAAGAATTCTCAACAGACTGAAAAACAGCAATACAACAAGGAATAAATAAACGTACTACGACTGTAACGAAAACGTTACAAAATCCGTACAGAAGAAAGAGAAAATAAGAAAATAAAAAAGTCTCTGAAGTGTGGGTATCGCAATAGAAGTTTTGTCCACGTAAATAAAGGTGAAAAAATAATCAAATATAAATCTACCAAAGAGACAGTAGATAATACTATTGGGGCCCTAACAGCTGTTTTTCTCTGGAATACAAATCTATTTTCGTCTTACATTCTCTTTTTCCTTCCACTACCATCGGGGCTTCCCCACGAACTTTCAATTATGTATTCTTTGAATCTCTCTCTCTCTCTACTAAAGAGATTTGGGAGGAGATGATTTAAACATCACATTGTTTAAAATAATTAGATACATTTATAAATTGTTGATTTATCAAAAATAATTTTTAATGTTCCACTACAAATTTATCTAGTATTTGAGTTTTGTTAGTTGTTCTTTTTTATTAGTAATTTGTAAATAACACTATAAATTTTCAAAAAAGTTGGTGTCATGTCTTGACCCTGGAGTGAAAAGTCTCTCGCCAGCTAAATTTTACTAGATTATATATATATATATATATATACACACACACCTAGTGTTTAAGTGTAAAATCTGAATTTTAATTTTCACAATTATTTATTGTTTCTAGCGTCACGTTCACCAGCTACTTTTCTCTTTCGTATAGCGTTTGTCTGTTCTTTAGTAGTCCATCCCAAATTATGTTTCACCAAATTTAACTTTTATTCAATATTGCAATTAATGAGAGTCGACTCATAAGTCATTCATTTACAATTATGTTTCCTTCAAAATGAGGAGGCATTATATACCCAAAAAAAAATGTCACGTCATAACAAGTTTGGAGTTTGAAATTTAAGGTCTGAAGTTTGAATATGGTGAATCGATGAAGAAAAAAGAAAAAGCTCGTAGATATTAAACGAGTTTTCCCATTAATAGAGTTGGATCCATCTTGTTTTAATTTTGGAATGCGGCAAGTATGGACTCGCTCGTACATACTCTTTTTAAACTACTTAATCATTCTTATCTCTTGAATAAACAAAATATCATTATGATTTTAAACTTGATCTAACGCTTAAAGTGTGATTTCATTATTTGGATATAAAGCAAAATCTAGCTTAACAACAATTACCACATGAATCAGTTAAACTTACCGATCAACCTATCTTTTACACCCCGTTTTGTTGGACTCCGTTGGACTAATGGAGAGAACAAAAGTAGGGATTCAAAATAGGCGAAAACACAATGACATATGGAGAGTGACCCAAAAAAGAAATTATCCGAGGGTACGAAATACAAAAAATAATAGTTCTTCCTCTGTCTCGGTCTATTTGTATAATTTTTCTTTTTTAAATGACTCATTCATTTGTAACATTGCCATTTATGAAAAAATTTATCAACTTATTTATGGAAAATCATCTTATTTATCTAAAATACCCTTCAAACATCTATTTTATGTTACATGCTTCAATCCAACTCTTTTCTTTTCCTACTATTTTTACTCATTTCAAATCCTCCACCACTCATTTTTAAGGATAATATAGACATTTTAATTAAAACTCTACTTTTTCTTTAAATTTTGTGAAATGTCAAGTGTTGTGAATGGTAAGGGACAGAGGAATTATAAGATACATATAAAAATTCTATAAAATTATTGAGAGGATAATAAAAAATTTGAAAAATTGGGAGGAATGTTATTCACCTTTATCCCTTCCTAGTTCGGTCTCTCAGATCAAATGATTATTTGTCTCTTAAGTTTGATTGATTATAAAAAATACTTATACCAATAAAATGAGTATTAAATTATAAGTATGACTAGTTATGAAATAAACTGCACAAAATTGCATAGTGGAAATTTCGTAAGAACTTTAAAGTATCTTAATAATCCGAGATAAAGTAATATGTACCAAAATTGGAAGGCGCCTTGGTATGATAATACATAATTGTAGTGCCAGTTGGGCTTAGCATGGAAGCTCTATTATCACTTATCTACTGTGCAGTGCCACGCTTGATGTCGAAAAACATTGGAACATGTAAAGGTCCCATGAAACACAAAGATTCTCATTATTTAATACAACTTTTCCTCCACAAGGATAAAGAATACACTTAGCTTTCCCCATTCAGTATTTGTCTCAAGCCCCACATGTTGAACAGTTGATACATATTGATCATGGAAAAATATGGCAAATAATTGACCCCAAAAAAAGAAAAAGAAAAATGAACATGACAATGACAATGACAAGAAGAGAAAAAGAAAAATATACCCACTAATCGTTTAAGCAGTGAAGTCACTCAACTGGCTTCAATTCTTTGAGATCTACTGTACATATTTATTTTGATATCTATAAAAACAGGGTATCTGAAAACAAGGCTTTTCTTTCATAAAAGTAGTCAAGTTCCAATGATATCTTTCAAGAAGTTAGCTTCCCTTCATTCAGAAGAAACTCTCATTTTCGGAGATTAACTTCCAAGAGTTTCTCATCAGCATGTTGCAAAGTCATCATTTTTATTTTCCATTTCTTTGAAACTTTGATCATTTTTCATTGTACCCATAGAAACTTCTACTCTCTTATTTAACAACATTTGAGGATTTTTTTTCAAAACAAAATTCGAGCTTTCAATAGTTTTATGTTCAGTTATGTTTTTACTCTACAATGGCAAAAAAGAGCTGGTTCGGCCTACTGAAGAAGTTGTTCATTTCGGAATCTCTTTTGAACCGAGACAAGGTACATATAATAACCACCTTTTACATAATCTGGTAACTTATTTTGACAAAAATACTTACGCATGAATCTGCATTTCATTTGCAGAAGCAGAAGAGAAGGAGATGGATGTTTTTCGGAAAGTTTAAGATTAAAAGGCTACCCTCCATTTCAGCTGCATCACCCTCACGAGATAGAACAGTACTAAGTGAAACAGAACAGAACAACCATGATTCTGGTGCTGCCATTTTCACAACTCCTGCTGCTGATGAAATTAATGCTACAGATATTGATCAGCGCCCCGTTACTCCTCAATATATTTATCAAATTGAGGAAGAAAACAGAGAATTTTCGCCTATTAATGTTCAATATTATGCTCCTCCATCTACTCCTCAACCCGTCTATGAAATTGCTGCCACCAAAATACAGACAGCCTTCAGGGGTTATCTTGTAAGTTTCCTCATTCTTTTAAATGGTTGGGTGGTGCTTTCCATCAATCTAATCGATGAATTTCAAAAGAAAATCTTTGTGTTTAGCTTATTGAACAGTTCATCCTATTCGTCTAATACACAAAAACATAGAACTGTAGACAATGACATTTATTTATTCGTTGATGCAACGTATTTCACATATTAACCAGTCAATTTTGATACTTGAGTTTAGTTATTAAGTTATATAATATACTAAAAGTGCTATAATCATAAAAAATCTACCTACCATATAAAACTAACTCGAGTTTTCATAATCGTAGAAAAGTGTCCACATATAGTTAACTATTCATTTGAAGTCTACCAATTTGACCAGAAAAGCTGAAATATACTGTTTTAATATGAGAATGAGGCAGTAATATTCAAAAATGGCTACATATTTCTTCAGCCTTCGTATATAGATTACAAATTTTCGACTTCATGTTAGTCTGAATTCGATATTTTGCCTTATAAGAAGCATAAGTAGGACTCTCATTTTCGGACAGAAGTAGCGGTCTACTTGTTCAGTAAAAGGATTACTACTACTAGTCTCATGTTGTATGCCAGGCAAGAAAAGCTTTGTGGGCATTGAAGGGAATAGTGAGGTTTCAAGCCATAATCAGAGGTACACTTGTTCGACGCCAAGCCATCACTACTCTAAATCGATTGCAATCCGTTGTAAATATCCAGTCACAGGTATGTGCAAAGAGAAGTCAGATGGCCGATGGTTCTCCATGTTCTCAAGGCAAAAAGGATCTGCAAGAGTTCAGAGGCAAGGACATAAAGGTATACACATATGAATGTCTCCTAGTAAAAAATAAGCCATTTGATCTAATAGATTTGGATTTTACTGCATTGTTTCTTTCTTTACAAGCTGATTCCTTTATAAACCATGTAAATGTATCATAGTATAATGTTTATGTGTTTGATTAGTTTTATTCAAAAATGGATTTGTAGATTGATATCAACAGTCAGAGAAGATGGGATGACAGTCTTCTGACAAGGGAAGAGGAGCATGCTCTTTGCTCAAGCAAGAGAATGGCTGCTATCAAGAGAGAAAGGATAAAAGATTACTCTTTTAGCAATAGAGTAAGTTCTTTGATGTCCCTTTTGTGGGACCTTTCCAATTACTCTTGACATATGATAATTAGTGAGACAACTTCATTGATCCAAGACGTAAGGTGGATCTAGGCGGTAAAGTAGGGTCTAGCGCCTAAACGGGTATTATATGAGATTAATCGAAATTAAACGAGAATTAGGCGGTACGAGGCAGCGATAGAGCCTAGCACTTAGACGTGGACTAATAAGACTAGGTGGGAACTTTTGCGACAGTAATGATAAGTAGCGAGACAACTTCACTGAATCTATATCATTTTTGTACTGTGTATTCACGTATTTATTTTCAGATGAAAAGGGTCGTATCATTTTTTCTCCTCCAAAAATGCCATTTTAATTTGTTGCCATAAAAAGATATCTAACTCAAAATGAAAAAATTTCAGAGGTCAGCAGAGCTAGAACAGAACAAGGAAGATGGAAGATGGAGATACTGGTTAGAACAATGGGTGGACACCCGACTGGCGAAAAGAGAAGATCTCGAAAACCTGATATCAGTTTTCTCGATCGAAAGAAACGGAGAAGAGTCTGCAACAAGACAATTTAAGTCAAAAAAATTACATAAACAATACCACAACGACGGATTAGATTCATCTCCAAAGGTAAAACCTTTTCAACACCGGAAGCAACGTTCAGTGGGAGATGGAAATTGTGCAGGAGGAGGAGGTGGAAGATCTCCTGGTGTTCCTACCTATATGGCGGCTACTGCATCTGCAAAAGCTAAAGTTAGATCAATGAGCTCTCCAAGACTAAGGCCAATGAACTTTGATGCTCAATCTGAAACCAGTTCTCCCTTCAAGCATAAGCTTTCACCTATATCTTCTATTAACAGTGAGGTGACTACAATCAGCATGCTTGCTCATCCTAGCAGTGGCTTCATACAGAGGTCTCCCTGCTCAAAATGGCCTATAAAATCGACCAGAAGTTCCAAGTATTTTGGCGTTGATTAAGAATATTGTACATTTGAATGATGAACTGTAAGAAAAAGAATCTTTTGGTGGTTCAGTTGGTTTGAGTTACCATTGACCGCAGTTATAAAAATTCCATCCGTATAGGTGCTAGACGACCTTCTGCCGCCTGGCGCCTTCACTTAATTCCTATTAAACCTCCGTCTAAGCATTGCCTTATTACCCGAGTCCGCCTAATATTTTTTACAACATTGTCATTTACGGTGTATCAAAATGGTAGATGATCACATTCCTCTAATTTCTAAAATGATAGCCATATGATAAGTTGGTCCGGAGAAAAAATGAATTGTTATAAGACAAGGGGAACTTGTTTCACATTCACCTTATGAAACCAAACAAACTTCTAAAACTTTAAACATTCTTCAATTTACAAGAAAATTGTTAATCCAAGAAGTGGTTTGAAAATATAATTAAAAGATATTTAACTTTCTTCATTCAGGTTTACAAATTTGTAATTAAACTCTTAGAACAAATTACCAGAAATTGATTAAACATTATTGCAATGTCGTTGTCGTAAGCCTTTGGCCTGCTAAAGAAACAATGGAGTATTTCTCCAAGTACTCAATAAAGATTTGCATCACTTTGTTTTATTCAAGGCAAAGCTACATTGCTTCATTACAAAAGCTACATGGCAGTCGCTCGATAATTTCGAGTGATACTTCATTGCTTCAACAGTTCAAGGTATATTTGTTTTATAATTTAACACCAAGACAAGGTCATAAAGCTATTAATGCTAAATTGGTACATTTATATGTCATGGCTCAAGTAGATAGTAATGCTAGCCATGGGAGGCATACTATTGTGGTGTATGGTATTCTTTGCAGTCTTTCATGTGATCTCATCTGTTACCGACTCTAATGATGATAATACAATATATATTGCAAACGTTATACTCCTTCCATTCCCCTGAGTTACATTTGAATTGTATCTACTGTATTTGCAAAATCCTTTACTCAAAATTTGGACGCAAAGATAATAGACTACAATTTGAAAATATTGCTTAGCATCATTTCACCTAGCTTTTATAAACAAGAGATTCATAAAGCAACTTTGATTCAAAAGCTAACAGAAAATTTTGTATGACATAATGCTACAGCTGCAGTGCTTGAATCTCTGAAGGATCAATTGCATAACACACCACCAAGCTGGAGAACATCAGGGGATCCTTGTGGAGAACCATGGGAAGGAATTATCTACAACAATTCTAGAGTGACTCAGCTGTGAGTCTAAGTGTGTGTCTGTGTGCGCGCGCGTGCGTGTTTCGCTCTTATTTTAAGCATGAGGTACTCTGATCTTCCACTTGAAGGAGGAGAAGACAGTAGGTTTTAAAGCATTCCACTGCAAGAAGAAGTGGAAGTTTGTTAGTATCAACCAGTTGCTGCAGATCATCTTCTATTCTATTATATGTGTGGTTTGTCTGTCAACTAAGTACCTGGA
Source organism: Centella asiatica (assembly GCA_014636745.2). Lineage (NCBI taxonomy): Eukaryota > Viridiplantae > Streptophyta > Magnoliopsida > Apiales > Apiaceae > Centella > Centella asiatica. The sequence goes on from CM025785.1 coordinate 3,481,808, forward strand.
AAGTCGTATCATGTGCTGATTGTTATATTCTCTACATTATTCAACTTGATCGAATCATCATGATTATGAATCTGTGGATATTTCAGGCGTCTATCGTGTATGGGGCTCTCAGGTACTCTAACTCATGCTACTGGAGGCCTGACTAATCCTTGTATGTCATTTTTGTCTCTGAACTTGTTAATCATTCAGGATATTTATTCATAGGCATAGTATATGGACTAAAAAACTGAAAAGAGAACTAAAACCATGCAATGACAGATTGGAGTTGGTTGAATATATTTCCCGAAATAACTTAATCAGGCTATTGTTCTTTTGTTCCCTCAAAATTATGCAGGAAGACATCGATTTTTTAATAAGATTAATTCTTTTGATTGCATGATGGACTCCCTGAAAAACATTGGCACCCTGCTAGACAATAATCAACAGAGTGGAGAAATTCCACTGAGCATTGGACTACCAAAGACACTAGAGGTCCTGTAGGTAGCTATATGAACCCTGTCTCTGTGGTTGTGCGTGTGCGCGCGCGAGTGTGTGTCATCCTTTTACAAAAACTTACCCAGTTAATCTTCAAATACTAATGTCCGTAAGTTGTAAATATTTTTTTGTATGCAGTCGGATCGATAAGAATTTGCTGACAGGAATAGTCCCATCTAACTTGTACAACCTCACCAGGAATAGATCATCTGCTGTTAATATCTGCAGTTCTGCGCTTACAATTGCGACACCTTACTATTAATTATTTTTTTAGATAAAAGAATTGTTCAAGATTTTGTGAAATTGATATCTTCAATATAGGGACTCGAACAACAACTCCTTTGAAGCTTCCGAAGCTCCTGCTTGGTTCTCAACCTCACAATCCCTCACCATTCTGTGAGTTTCAATAACAAACCATGTCAAAATGAAATAAAATAATTGCAAATTAAGGGGACTGACAGTATGTTGCAATGTTCAGGGCTATTGAATTCGGAGCAATACAAGGGCAAATGCCAGATGAAATTTTCAGTTTCCCACAAAATACAAACCCTAAATCCTATTTCCCATTCTCTCTCCTTGATCTGATTAAAGTTGTACGAGTAGCAGCAAACCCTATTTCCCATTCTCTCTCCTTGATCTGATTTTTCTTCTTTTATTTTTTTCGTGTTTCATTGATGTAGCCCGGTCGCCGCATACGATTGCAGTCGTAGTGGTGTACGGTGGTAAATCGCGGCCAATTGCAGCGGTCAGTGGTTATGGAGTTTTCCGGCGTTGATGTTTGATATTTAAAATAAATTTAATTTTTTATGGTAATCTTCATCTCCCAAAGTGGCCATTTCATTATTTATATTAAATAACATAAAATAATTAGCATATATTAAACTACACGTATAACTGTATACAAAAAATGAGTTACACTATTTATTTTAGAATGGATGAAATATTCTTTTTGAATATTATAATGTGAAAGGAAGAGAATTGACTTATAACTCATTTCTAAAATTTACACATTATTAAAATTAGGGACGTAATAGAATTCAAACAGGAGATTTACTCGGGTTTGATTTGAAAATTAATAGGTTTGATTCGAGTTTAATATGAAAACGAGCTATACTTGATACCCCTTTTAAAGTTCGATAATTTAAACGAATAGAATCTGATGATAAAAGTACTCGTTTAAATATATTCGTGAGTAATTTAATTACTTTTATTATACTAAAATATTATAACATATATCAAATTTTTAGTGTTAATTTTGTCATAATAATTTATTTAAGTATAATATATGTTGTATAACTTATTTTAGTAGTAATGCTTGTAAGTAAAATAATTATTATATACATAAAATATGTTATAAAGTATGAAAATTTATATAAATATAATTTATATTTTGTAGAATTTAATAAATATAAATACTCATGAGTAGTTCGTGAGTACTTCGAATTCGATTAAAGTATAATTTAAACATTAAAATAATTTTCGTTTTAATACTAGAGTTCGAATTCAAATATCAAAAAATTAATTAGAATAGAATATGAACATATTAGTATTCACTCGTATTCGATTTGTTTACGTCCCTAATTAAAATAATATGTTGCCATTTGGGAATAAAAACCTTCACAGTTAGCCCAATTCCTTAGAATCCATTTATATTTCAAAAAAAAATTAATGCCGGTCCATGTATAAAATTCATTAGTAGCGTCCGTGTCTTTCAAGACTTTTGTAGAAATGTATTTTACTCGTATCATATTATTATAAGTTGTTATTTTTTTAGTATATTTTTAATATATTTTATAAGTTATTATTTTTAAATTATTATATCGACAAAAATATATTTATCGTGAATAAACTTTTAAGTGTGCGTGGATTTTAAAATTTTCATTATTCCTTATAATTTTTACTTGTATTCGTATTTCAATCATAAACCAATCCCATCATTTATAGTTTTTTGACAACTAGGCCTTTAGTTATCTTTTATTTTTTTCACTTCGGTTTCAAAAATCTTTTCAATTTAATAAAAACTTGATAAATTTATTTAATGTGTGCTCACCCTTGGGGATAAACTATTAGTCTATTACTGCCTTCTTTATCCGATCACCTCATAAATAAGTTACTTTAGAATTTATTTGATTTTATTGTATAAGTCACTTATACGGAATAAAGAAATTAGTCATTCTACAAATAGGGAGGGAAAGGTTAATTTTATAAAAGACGTTTTTACATAATATTAGTAAATTTTCAATATATGTATAAATTCCTAAACCAGTTCATTCGATGGAACAAATAGCATTGTGACATTTCTACATAATATTAGTAAAATTTCAATATATATTTTCTTTATTAAATTACTAAAGAAAATATATATTGGAAGATCATTGTGACATTCAACTCTACGAGGCACAAGCTGCAGAAGGGGCTGGAGTGCTGGCATTGCTAATATGCTATTCTGGGGCAATTCTTATTTATTCAAACTTATTTTTCTTTATTTCTTGAAATTAAAACCATTTCCTTCTTTCTTTGTTTCTTGGAAGTTAAAACCAAACAGAAATTTCTTTTATTCACGCAAAACCCAATGTGCAAAACCCCTTTTTTACATCATTTTCCTTCTCGTGCAAACTATTTTTTGCGTGTTATTTTGGATCGATTCTGGTTATACAAACAGTGGAAAACAAAGACTCGCCTAAATCTTGATATCACCGCCTCTTCAGTAGCCGACAAAGAAATAGGTGGCATCGTTTACCCTTTATTGCGTTTGCACTGCTGCTGCCTCAGCCATCATTTCATGCTGTCTTGTTTGGTGAGTTTGTTTACGGAAATGCTTTCAGACTGACTTCTCAATGTCGGACGTTTGAATGTTCCATGAATCTTCTGGATTGTGTACGGATTTTTAAATGATTATCGATGGAAGAATATTGAAATTCAGTAGATGGGGATGGGTCAGAATTGAATAGAAAACTGTTACTTTAGATTTTGGTGAGATACCCACCTGATAATATCACAGGATTTTGATAGTCTGGGTTTCAAATTACTATCCTCGGTATAGCTTATGCCAAAGCCTTAATTGGGTTGGCCAAATTAAGTTAATTTAGAATTGAAGGTTCACCCTGCATATATTTGATCGGTGTTATTGTGCAGAATCCTAATTTAATTGGGAAAAAATGGTTGGGACTACTGCTGCACCTATGGAGAGTTTGTACTCAGATGGGTCAGGTCAGAACGGATCTGTGGAGCATAAGGTCGATGATCTTCGTCAACTTTTGGGGAAAGCAGATGGTGATCCTTTAAGGATTGTAGGTATTGGTGCAGGTGCATGGGGTAGTGTCTTTACAGCAATGTTACAAGATTGCTATGGTCAGTTTCGTGAGAAGGTCCAAATTAGGATATGGAGAAGACCTGGGAGAGCTGTTGATAGAGCTACTGCTGAGCACCTCTTCGAGATAATCAATTCGAGGGAAGATGTGCTAAGGAGATTGATTAGGCGCTGTGCTTACCTGAAATATGTTGAGGGAAGACTAGGTGATAGGACGTTATATGCAGATGAAATTTTAAAAGATGGGTTTTGTTTGAATATGATTGACACCCCACTTTGCCCTTTAAAGGTTGTCACCAATTTGCAGGAAGCTGTGTGGGATGCCGACATTGTCATCAATGGCTTGCCGTCGACAGAGACTCAGGAGGTGTTTCAAGAAATTAGCAGGTATTGGAAGGAAAGAATCACACCGCCAGTCATCATTTCTTTGGCGAAGGGTATCGAGGCTGAATTGGACCCTGAACCCCGCATAATAACTCCTACTCAGATGATCAACAGAGCAAGTAAAACTATTTTATCTCTTTCTTGTTCCCTCTTGACTGTTGCAAATCTTATTATTTTGGATTATGCGCATGTTATTTTCTAGTTCTGGTGACTGTTACACACGTGCACATAAATAGTAAAGTGGATTATCGTGTAGAAACAATTGCTCTAATTGAAATATTGAATGTTGCTGCTGCTGAATTATTGATTTGACACAATTTTGTTTAGTTTGTCTTTTTTTCCCCTTGCTATTGATAATTGTCCTTAGAGAAAGTTGTAGTTGGATACAAAAGTTGTAGAAGAATACAAAAGTTGGATAATCTGAATCTGCATGTCACTGTCGAATTGTACATATATAGGGTCAACAGTCTATGGATTCTTACCCTCTGAAACTCTATGCCTTTGGAATCACGGACAGCGGAGTCTAGGACCAAGTCTTTCTGAAACTTTGTATTTCATTTTGTGTGCTCAAGTATCAAAATTGAACGATTGGACAGAAAATAAACGAGTTTAGGAGACGTAATTCAGCACCGATGATTTGATACACATCCAAGATCTGGTGGTTGAATTTTGGAATGGGTTACTGTTACATGCTTAATGATTTAAAATAAAAAGCAGAAGAAATTAGACGAAAGGATTAAAAAGGCACCTGCTCTCACAAGGAAATTTTGAGAGTGATTTGTTGATTCAATCATCCATTCTGCAGTTTGCATTTTACTCTTTAAGCTTTACATCAAGTATTAGATCAACCCATTAAACAAACTTTTATATGGCAATCCTGATGTATTCAAATATTTGGCAAGATTCAGCTTGGTTTCTGTTATTAATGCCTTGAATTAAAGTCATGAGAAGTCCACAGATATTAATGCTCTTCGAGCTCCATATTTTTATGCATTTTTAGCATGAATCTGTTTTTCAACGTCTTCAGCTTCTTTGAATAAGTTTCAACGTTTTGAAACACCTATGAGATAAAAAGGGTTTCTACTCATTACTGGAAAAATTTTGTTCACTATAGCATGGTTGGCACACACATTGTGTGAGTTAAAAATACAGTCAGTGTGAATATGTTTTTAAGTCATTTTCATACTAGATGCAATGTGGTCACATTTTTTACTCCATCTGGAGTGAATATGATCAACTTGTTGCAGATAAAGTAGTCTATAAGAGTGAATTTAGTACTATTGATTGATCTGTTATTTGCTTTCTTGCATGACACTATTTCTATTGTTTGTCTCAAATCAATTCCGCCTCAATAAACGTTACATTCAGAACTTAAATTACCTTTCTTTCCTTATATAAATTTTAATGTCTTCCCTTGTGTTTTCATCATAAATCGCAACTGTTAGCCCTTCTGATCTGAAGTGGTTGTATTCAGCTGGAGTACCAATGGAGAACATTTTATACTTGGGAGGCCCTAATATTGCATCAGAGATTTACAACAAGGAGTATGCTAATGCTCGAATATGTGGATCTGAAAAGTGGAGGAAGCCGCTCGGGAAGTTTCTGAGGCAGCCACATTTCATTGTGTGGGATAATGGTGACCTTATCACTCACGAAGTTATGGGTGGCTTAAAGAACGTCTATGCCATTGGAGCAGGTAAATGCAATTTTATCTGCAAATACCAGGTTCTGCTAAGGACATGTTGTATGCTTACTTTTTTGGTAAGTTTTTTCCAATATGTATGATTCAAGCCATATATAGATCAGTGTGACAGGTATACAACAGAAACCAGTTTATTAAAAGTCAGTTAACTTTTAGGAGAACATTTTCACAAATCTATTTCTTTCGCATTTTGTGAAATTACTAAGGTCCTCCTTTCATTAATGAGCTCCTCAATGCTGGCTACATATACGGAGCACATTTATACCTATGTTATTTCGATTGAACAAGAAGCTCTCCTGAGTCCTGATACATCCCCTTGAGTGCTCTCAATTTTATTGTGATCATTATTTTGTTTTCCTTATCTCTATTCAGTTGGTCCAATTTGATCTCAGTCTATGTATCATCTAAACACCCTTTTTTCAAGTCCCGCTATCCCAAATACAGGAAATTGTAGCATCACATGTATAAGGAAAAGAATTTAAGCAAAAAGAGCCATCATCCTTGTTCATACTTGGGGTTATGTCTACTTCTCTTGGATAATGAAAATGTAGTTTAATTTTCTTAATCTCTTTTTACTTTCAAATATGGATTCCGCAGGTATGGTAGCATCTCTAACCAATGAGAGTGCCACAAGCAAAGCAGTATACTTTGCACACTGTACATCAGAGATGATATTTATTACTCATCTTTTGGCTGAAGAACCAGAAAAGCTAGCAGGCCCCCTTTTGGCTGACACATATGTGACATTGTTGAAAGGTCGTAATGCATGGTATGGTCAAAAGTTGGCGAAAGGGGAGTTGAACCTTGATATGGGGGATAGCATCAAGGGAAAAGGAACAATTCAGGTGAGTTTCTACTGGCTACTTAGATAGATGGTATCTAGATTTTATGTAGTTCATTGATTTTGAAATGCATCAAAATTTAATTAACCTACAATCGATGGCTAAAGATAGAAGATGAATGCCACACTTATCTAATAATTTTTAATAATATACTTAGTATATAGATGGTAATTATCTTGCGCTTTTCCCTTCAAGTAAGCTTGGAGGATTTCATCACAAGAAAGAAATGTGTGAGAATTCACTATGGTGTACACAAATGTGACTTTTGATCAGTTGTGGGCAAAATGAGTATTCGTTATCCGTCATAAAAACAAAGAGAAATTCTTTTTATGAATATACTGAATTTTATCAATTTGACTTCATTCAAACATCAGGGGGTCCTTCTCCGGTATATCTTGTACATTTAATGTTTGTTCTTCCTATGATTTATTACTTCCATGTACTCTTGATGATTTCCTGATATGCATCTAGTGTTACACTATAATGATATATGCATGTAATACATCCCTGAGAAACAATTGGCACTGAAACATATATTTGACCGTGTGTTCAGGTGAGAAGCTCTAATTGAATTGTGAAAGGATTTTGTGTCAGGAATGGCTGACAATCGAAATTACTGCTTTTGTCAGCTCTCGAATTGAGAAGAAACACTTTCTTGGTTCAGCTGTGTAAATTTTCCAGCATTTAACTTTGCCACTCTGTGCAATCAATAGAAGTGTTTCTGTTTTTGCTTACTTTCTGCTAACCACTCTCCACTCTCAGGGCTTTGATTTGGTTCAATTCTGTTCTTATATGCTTCCCAGTGTGTTATGCTTAGCCAAAATAATACTCCATATTAAATAACATTAAAAATGTTAAATAATACTAGTATTCTGATTTCTTATCGCTTGCAGGGAGTCTCTGCAGTGAAAGCCTTCTATGAACTGCTAAGTCATTCTCGTTTAGGTGTCTTGCATCCTGAAGAGAAGAAGCAAGTTGCTCCAGTTGAGCTATGTCCTATTTTAAAGACGCTGTATAAGATGTTGATAGTGAGGTGCTCCATTTAATTTACTTGGACTAGGGTTCTTTTTAATAATATATATATATATATATATATATATATATATATATATATATATATAATTTTATTGGGAAGTTCTTTTGAGCTTTTGATCCTACTGTTTCTCAGGGAGCTCCCTTTACATGCCATTCTTCAAGCATTAAGGGATGAAACCATGAATGATCCTCGAGAACGCATTGAAATTGCTCATACCCATGCTTTCTATATACCTTCACTTCTGGGGCAATAGTTGTGGCCCTTTGTAAAAAAATTCTCTTTCCCTTCTTGTACCTTCTTCGTCGTTTGTTTCATGAGTAAAGCATGTAGGATTTTAATTGTGAGAGTCGTAGTGCTAGATGATGACGATACTTTTGCTTCATACAAACATGTTCCTTGTATTCAGTTCTGGAGACTGCACATTTGCATCGTGCTTCCTGTAGTTTTTTTTGTTTCTAGAGTGATTGAAACTTGTTTCTGTGTTTGGATGTGATTAATTACTTATTCCTTGTACAAATTGGATCAGATCAACTATAATAATTTTATTTTTCCAGACAAGTCTTTTAATTTTACTATTTGTCGCTTGCCATTGTAGCAATATTTCTTGTTTACCATTGTTGAAATTCACAGTTTCTTTTTTTGGCTGATTCCTTGATATTACTGAAAGACAAACCGGTCTGCAAATTGTAACAGGGCAAACTGTTAATATTGGTTTGCAGAATTTACAATAGTTGTTTTTTCATTTTTCAATATTTCTCTTTTCGTTTTTCCTTAATAACTGGTCTACAGAATTTACTTCATATCAAAATCAAACTTGCTCCAGCAAGTTCTGCTAATTGTATGGAATACACAACCAAAGTTGGATGAATAGCGTTAAATAGAAGCGAAGAAGAGGAGAAAAAAGAGAGACCACTCGGAAGCTGATAAAGAACAATTTATAGTGATGTTTTCTATATTTTTGTTTTTTTAATTTTCCTTGTTCACAGGTAAATAAAAAATTATTTACTTTATTCTTTTATAACAAAAAAGACTGCGTATATTTTCTTTTTAAACTCATGTATTCTTTGTATGTCTTTTTATGTCGTAATTTGACTTTTTTAGATTAAATTGACCTTAAAATATCTTTTTATATTTATTAAATAAAAATATAAAATTACTATCATAAAAACATATATAGAATATGCTATCAAATTCAATTTTTATAATTTTTAAATATAAAATATATTTGTCAAATTTTGAGTTTAAAAATTAGTCAATTTGATCAATTAAAGTTAAAACGCGACATATAAATTTGGACTGAGATATAAAAAAATAAAATCACACTATTTCCTTTTTCATCAAATTTAAGTTTCAGCATTCTTCTAGAATTAGCAATCATTTTAAAAATAACCTAAATCTACTCCTGCGAAATAAAATTTTTAATAGTTAATTCTTTCCTTTCCCCGTAAATATTTTCTCTTCTTTTTGGACAAACTTCTTGAGAGAGAGATTGAAAAGAACTTCGAAGAAAAGGAGAGAGGAGAGAGAGAGATGTCGCTGGTGGACTATGCTTCTTCATCGGAAGAAGAGAAGGAGGGAGAAGACGAAGAACAAAGAGGAGGCAGTTCGGTAGTCATTCCCAACGAACAGCCTTCAAATTTCCCAAATCAAGATATTCTACCACATCCTACTCTTCCTCGAAATCAGTAAAATCTTCTCTCCTCTCAACTTGCATTTTATAATTTAGTTACCTTCGTATGGTGGAAACTAGGGTTTCGAATTTGCAGTTCTGAAATTCCTTTTTCATGTACTGGGAAATTAATTATACTGTAGACGGAATAGTTCTCCCTTGTATATGTATTTTTTTTAACAATTAAATTTGATTGATAATGGGTGGTAGTCAGCTGATATGGCAATTCTTGATAGAACTACATTTATCGTAACTTCCAAGGGGCTGTTTGTTCCCTATTTTTTTTTCAATAGTTACTTATTATTAGAAGGAAAAAAAAAAACTATTCACATGTTCGTTTCTTACTTTTCTTCATAAGTTATTAGCAAAGGTTACTAACTAGCAAAAAGGGCCGCGGGGGTGGTGGGGGTAGGGAGGGAGAGAAGCCCTAATTTGTTGTAAGAAGTTATGTTATTAGCTGTATGCTTTTTAAGGCGTTTGACATAATTTCTGACTGTAAATTAAAACTGGCACATTTTAACATAAAGTTGTAGCATAAACTATTTTCAAGTTTTAATAAAAAAGTTGTTTCCCAAGAGACCCCAAGTATTCGTGTTGGTGGTCATTCATTACTTTTGACTTCTGTGTCATTTAAATTTTGACTTTTACGCAAAATTATCTACATTTGATCAAACTTATTTCTCGTAAAATTACCTAGAAGTCGTGAGAACTGAGAAGTAACAAAACAGTACTCCCTACTAATAAGAATTTTTAGAAAAAGTTTGAGAAATGCAGTATTTATTGATCCAAACAAATATGGCAGCCTTGATATGAGGATCCCTAAAAAATACTTGACTATGATCTGTAGCAGTTATTTTTCTGATGCATAATTGGTGAGGTTAGATCTTCAAATGCAATCAAACTAGAGAAATATTTGGGATGTGGTCTGCCGTCTGCGAAGTGATCCAGTTCCACGTGGTCGTGAATTACTTGCTTATTTGTTTAGGCTATATTACCGTATATTATTTGAAATGTTCGTTTAATTGTTATTTTTTTCTGTCTTTTTCTGGTTTTATTGTAAATATTTTTTGTTGTTTCTTTATTCTCTACTTTTGTGTCTGACCAAGGGTGATTCAATATAAATTAGCCAAAAATATTTCCTACAAAAGGCACAATTTCTTCTGCTGGCTGAAAGTTTTTACTGGCTTAACTAAATGCTCTGTTTTTGTTGCTATTTACTGAGGCAAATTTCCCTACTAAGAGTTGTAATATTCATATTGTGGAACTGATGCTTCAAAATTTATATCAATAGTTTGTGGGAACTTAATATCGGAAGATATCTTTTGTTCTGGTTGTATAACTTATTGGATTTATGCTTTTTCTGGACAATGTTGCAAAAAGCGGTAGGCGGGTCTAGGCGGTTCGGACACCTTCGAGCGCCTAGATTTAGTAATCAGGATTTAAGCGAATTTTTAGGTGGTTATTCTAGTCACCGTTATATCATATTCTTTTCATATCCTCATTCTAAATTGTAGTAACAACATAAACTTAGTTCTAACAATCACGTTTAAAATATAAACAAATAATGAACAAACAAAGAGATATCACATACTTCTCTCACTACATGGCACAATTCTGTTGAATCAATATCCCAGTAAGGAATCAAACAATTTTAATTTTCTAAGATCACATATCACAACTTCACGCCAAAAATTTTAAAATTGAATTTCAAAATATTTTTAATACTAGTCAAGAACTAAAATTTATAAGTGTTTTAAGTTAATTATTAAAAAGTAGAAAATATTAAAAAAATTACAAAAAGAGTTTACATCCGCGTAGGAGCGCCTAGCCTGCCTAATAACGCCTAGTTTGGCCTCAAGTAGCTTCCAACGTTTTTTTAGCGCCTAGGCTATATTTCAAAGGTTAACCTTCCTCCGCCTCCGCCTAAACCGATTTTTGCAACACTTGTTCTGGAGGCAGATTAGACTAAATTCAATCCTAATTATATGTTTGTCATGATTTAGAGAAGGTGAGCCTTCTGCTGTTCAATAACTATTTAAATCTTTCTGACCTAAGCTAAGCTAAAATATTTCACATGTGTTTTAACGTGAAAAAATGATTAATTACAGTAAAAATGCATAAAGTATTTGGGCATATGTTAATATAGATATGGCTTATTCTTCATCATGAGCTCAGCGTACAATTTGCACAGTTGATTTAGCCAATTGCTGTGGAGTTAACTCTATAATTAGCACTCTTTGCCCCTCTCTCGGTTACATTTTAAGGATCCAGTATTTGTTGTGGGTTTCATGCCGATGACCTGTCACACGCCACACGGTACTTTATTCATTTCTATTGTCATAATACTTCATCTGTTGTAGACCAGGTCTGCAATCAAATCAACAAGTGGAAAGTTGTAGTGATCAACCAGAACCTTCAAGGCTGATACTACCTGATGCCTCACTTCTCTTAAATTCCCCTGCTGTGTCATCAGATTTAAGGATTAGCGATCACTCTTCCAGAGTTGCAGCTGCTATGGCTGAAAATGCTTCACGCAAGCGAGACTTAAATGGATCAGCTTCCATGAATCGTCGTAGTAAAGTTCCAAAAGGGAATTTGCCTCATTCCAGGGGTCTTCCAGATACTGCAGGTGGTCTTTTACGTCCACCTCAACTTGGTGGAAGGCAAGTCCCATTGTCCCAAGTTTGCCATATTTATATGAAAATTTAAGAAATACTGGCATCCCAAAAACATAGTAATGCTCTTTGGTTAGATATATTACTGCGCCTCTTTTTTTTTACAATAAGTGACTTTATAGCTCAATAAGGAAGATTGTCTGATCACTAATCATAATAATCGATAGCTCTTGCTTGTTGATATAAGTAGGCTACTTTGGAAGCAGACATTTTGAATAAAGGTTGAATTAGATCATGAATTCTAAAGTTGTCTACATCTGAGCATATAAACGAGATTGTTTCAGTACAAAAAGCTCTGTTGTCGTTTAGTTTAGATGCTCATTAATAAAATGATAAGTATAGAAGTCAAACTATGTCATAGCTGATGGTAGATGTCATAAAAAATATAAACAATCTGCCATGCTATTTGCTTTGATTTTAAACAACATGGCCAGCTGGCAACATACACCACTTATATGATTTAGAACATTCAAATTTTGTTAACATTAGGCTGATGCCTGCCAGGCCGTCGTCAGTTTTATATTGAATAACTTTCTATATTGATTTCTTGCAGGAGCAATGTTGTTACAGAAGATATAAGCAAGTTATTCGTGAGAAGGCCTGCTGATCCTTCGTCTAGCTAAACATCCTAATCGTTTTTTTTTTTCTTTTGGGCTGGGGCTGGGGGTTGGGGTTATTTTTCAGTTTTTTTAAGCTGCGGTTCTACTGCAGCACTTTGTGGGATGAGGATGATGACAGTTGGCAGGAATTTGAATATTCAGTGTGTAGCAACTTTAATGAATGTTCACATCATGCCAAGATTGTCTTCTATTTTCAATTCTTGCCTGGTTGTCTTTTAAGGTCGCTATTGATTGCCTTTAGTCTGTACTCTGTAGTTGGTTATACAAAATGTCCAGGACTTGTTGCCATCACTACATATCTCTATCTTATTAAGACCACCGACTTTTTGACCCTCCTCAGTCCACTCTCCCTTGCCCGAAGGCTGGGCCTTGTGTTGTGTTTAGTTTCTCGACTAGCCCATGGCCATCCGACTGCTGCAGCACTTGGCCGTTGGTAGCGAACTAAGAAATAGCTCAGCGGCTTAAGGATTTTCGTATGCAAATAATAATACTCCCGCTGTTTTTTGGTGGGCAGTCGCCTTTGTACTTTCTGCATGTTCGATAGAGACCATCTACAAATAATATGTTCTTTTCTTTTAGGGAAAACTTATTCAAACAGTTTCCGAACTATATCAGTTTTGCTTATTTGGTTTTCAAACTTTTTTTGTTAATTTGTTTGATACAAACTTTTTAAAATATGCGTAATCAGTAAATTTTGTCAATATCTCATTAAATCTAATAGAAAATACACTAATATGAGTCATATAATTAATTTTTAGTCTTTATTTTATTAGGAAATTCACTTTAAAAGTTTTTGACCAAATTTACAAAGTGGATATAATTCTAGAACAGTCGAAAAGAAAATTTACATATGATATAAACTGACCATTTTAATCTTTGAAAGTTCATGTGTGATTCGTATAAGTGTATTTTCTATCAGATTTAATGAGTAATTGGTAAATGGTAAAAAATTTTGATTGCACATGGTTTAAAAAGTTGGTATACCAAAAAAAAAAATTGAAAACCAAATGTGTAAAACTAATATAATTTAGGAATCATCGAAGAGGTTTTTCTTTCTTTTTTTTTTATGATATTTGATACAAATATTGAAGTGACAAGAAGATAAGAAAATGGTAACGATTATAGTATTTTAATTTTTGTTTATAGAACAAATTTTAATTTCTCCATCGGTACACTTAGTTAAGTTCGGTACATCGATGATGATTCTATAGAGAGAAGGTGAAATCTTAATTTCGTAATATTTGACGACTTAATTAAGTTAGTTCATGTGATATATAATTGGATTTTCATTTCTTTTCCAATTTTCTGCACACCCATATTGAAGCTCATGCAAAGGACACAATGGTCATACCAGTAACACTCTAAATTTGAAAATGAACTGCAGAAAAGTGCGCGCAGACCGTAAAGCATAAACCAATAAAAACTCAAATACTTTGCTTTTCTTACTCTAAAAGCTGCATTGGTTTCAATCTGTTTGCTATCTCTACTAGCAACATAGAATAGGTAACAAATTAAACTGAATGTTTCCCTCGTTTAAAATTGGAGGGTTTTAGTAAGTTAGTGAACTAAATATTGCAGTTTAAAATCAAAAAAGTAGGGGGAAGAAAAAATTCGCGATGAAGGAAATATAGTGCTCAGAAAACTCTTAATCCTAATGAAAATATTACTCATGCCAGGTCAGGACCACTGGGAAGTTGTTCATAGCCATCAGGATGCTGCGCTGATGCAGTGGACTTGTCCGACGGAAGTGGGATGAGCTTAAGAATAGCTCCGACAGGTAAGCTTATCGCTCCCATCAAAACACTGGCCAGCCATAGATCTTTGCATAATGGCACAGTTTCTGCAAATGTGCCCAAAAGTTGAACAATAATTACTTGAAAAGTGATTGTGGAAACCATCACCATCACGAACACCCAACTGTCAAACATTCCACGAAAAACGTTGATCTTCTCCATATCTCGGCTGTTAATTTCATTGAACACCTAGGAAAACATATACAGAAAAAAGGTCACCAAAACCATCAATAACGCCTTAAAATCTAAAGGAGTTGGGGTCGGAGGTTAATTTTGAAATCCATACAATTTATGCAAAATGATGTAGTTGTTTGTTTCGTCAGTACCTGGCAAAACACAAAGGTATTGAATATCAGCGTGTTTAGAACAGAAGAAGAATTTGAACCGTGCATATGAAAAATCTGATTCCCGTATATCTTGAGAATTCCAAGAACAATGAGCTGATAAATGCTTTGGCCGATGATATTTCTCCACATAACCCTGGTTATGAATTTCGCATTCCTTCCTATTGGAGGTCTTTGCATCAGACTATCATTTGGAGGTTCTGTGGCTAGTGCTAATGCACCTAAAGTGTCCATAATCATGTTAACCCAGAGCAACTGCACAGCCGTTAGAGGAGCAGATCCTGATATTTATCATCACATGGAAAGATTTTCAGTTGGATTGCATATTTGATTAGAAGAAGACGCGCAGAATTATATAACAGGACGGATTTTAGGTTGTGGTTTTGATACCTGACACACACGCTGACAGAAAATTGGTCATGAGCGCGACAACATTCACAGTTAACTGGAACTGTACAAATTTCTGAATGTTGATGTAAACTGATCGACCCCATTTGGCAACTGTCACTATGGTCTTAAAATTGTCATCCATTATAACAACGTCCGAATTTTCTTTTGCAACCTGTCATATTAATCAGGGTACTTCTTTTCTTAAATGTGGAAACTGATTAGTTACAAAATAGGAAGATCCTTTAGTGAGTAAAAAGGAAATAAGAAAAATGAACATGAACTGAGAATCTAGCAAACCTCTGTTCCAGCTATGCCCATAGCTAGTCCAATGTCTGCCTCGTGCAAAGCAGGGGCATCATTTGTTCCATCTCCTGTTACTGCAACGACTTCCTTAAATTCATTCCTCAGCAATTTCACTAGCTTGTGCTTGTCCAAAGGTAAAGAACGAGCCATCACCTACACGGATAAAATTTAAATCAGTTCTACCAAATAATTTTTGGGTTCATAGCTTGCTGTTGTTAGGAAGGTAGAAATTTTAATTTAAATAAGAATAACAAATGAAAAATATTAAGAAGATAAGCAGCAATGAGGGTTATTTCTGAACCTGAAGTTTTGGTATAATTTGTTGCAACTCTTGGGCACTTTTATCGCGAAAATGTGGTCCTTCTATAGCCACACCATCATCTGTCAAAATACCACATTCTCTTGCTATGGCCTTAGCAGTATGAATATTGTCACCAGTAACCATCCTAACCTTAATTCCAGCATCCAAACAAGTTTTAACAGCTTCTCTCACCCCTGGACGCACCGGATCCTTAATTCCAACTACTGCAATGAGGGTATAGTTTGTTTCTGGAATTGATTTTCCACTAGATTTAGCATCAGTCATGTCCTGGTAAGCCAAACACAGTGTTCTGAGGGCTTCACCAGCGAAACCATTGATCACATTCGTTATGTTCTTTCGTTGTTCTTCAGATAAAACCACGGTTTCACCATCTTTGACAACAACCTTATCACACATTGCTAAAATTATTTCCGAAGCCCCTTTGCAGTATGCTCGAAACCCGCCCCCAGGACGTTCCACAACAACAGACATCTTTTTCTTGTTGGAATTAAAAGGCTCAACTTGTACTATCTCCAATTGTTTACATTGCGACATATAATCACCTTGGAAAAGCAATGCAAACTCTAACAAAGCTGATTCTGTTGGAGATCCCATAATGTTGATCTTTCCATTTTTATCTTTAACTACCTCAGAGTTAGTATTTTGAAAAATAGAATGCAAAAGGGTACTCAGTACTTGATCAGAAATAGAAGACTTTAGTATATCCCCGTTACTGTCTTTGTTTCCTAATTCCCTGGCTTCATCACATATCCATATTTTAGTGACCACCATATGATTGGTAGTCAATGTGCCAGTTTTATCAGTACAAATGCAGCTAGCAGAACCCATTGTCTCACAAGCAGATAGATGCCTAACAAGCGCTCTATCATTCATTAGTTTCTTCATTGCAAATGCCAAACTTAGCGTCACTGCCAATGGTAAACCTTCTGGAACTGCTACCACAAGTATAGTCACAGCAATTGCAAAGAAATTGAGAAGTTTTAAAACATCCTTCATCGACCATGCTGCTATCTCGTGATGAAGTCCCTTTATGACTATAAACCTTGTTGTCATAACTAAAAAGGTGAGAATAGCAAAGGCTAATCCAATTTTTCCAATAATGGTAGCCACCCCATTGAGTTTCACTTGCAACGGAGTCTCATCTTCTCCGCCTTCACTCAAAGTCACCATTAATCTTCCCCATTCTGTCCTCATACCAACAGCTGTCACCAGCATTTTCCCAGAACCATCTTGAACCTTAGTCCCAGAGAGAAGAAAAGGCCTTTGCGCGTTAATATTCACAGGATCACTCTCACCAGATAAGCTCGATTCATCAAGTGAAAGGCTATAACCTGACATAAAAATCCCATCTGCCGGAACTTGATCTCCAATGGACAAATGAACAATATCCCCAACTACCAGATCATAAATGGATACCTTTTGTCTGCTTCCATCGCGTGTCACCTGAACCTGTATATTCTTCTTTTCCTTATCCAAGTCCTTGAATTGTAAGGACTGTTTGTAATCACTGACCGCAGTGACCATCACAACCAAGAAAATACATAAAATTATTCCTATCCCATCATACATTCCTTTAGGCCACCCTTCGGTGGCAATTCCAACGCCAACAGATACAATAGCACATCCCATTAGAATTATCAAAGTCAAGTCCTGAAGTGCTTCCCACACAAACAACCAGAAAGGCTTCACTGGCTTCTCTGCTACGCGGTTAAATCCAAAAATCTCTTGCCTTTTAGGTATATCACTTGAAACAACTCCATTGGTGAGTGAGACCTTGAGTTTTGCTGCAAATCCCTTCAAACCTCCATGTGAATCCAAACTCTTGAGATCATGAGACCGATTAACAGATGCAAGTTCATCCGGTTCAATTTCAAATCCAGCGTTTCTGACTTCGTCAGTGAGCTTGTAATCGGATCGTATACCAACAGCTGTAGTTGAGAAAACAAACATAATTAAGAAGCAACCACTAGTGCAAATGTGTAAGGCAACATCAAGGAAATTGATTAAAATATCATACCATCAATGAAATGTAATGCTGCCTTTTGCACATAAAGAGCTATACGGATCTTTTCCTATAACAAAGTTGGATTGCAGCATAAGTATTTATACGAAAAAGGAAATGCTAGAATTTTGATTGAAATATATCACAAGATCGTAAAACAAATTAAATTGAAATGTTAACAAGAGTCATAAAAGAAAATATGTAAACTGTACAACAAGTTGTACCATTTATATATCATGCGACAAGGTTTTAGAACAATTTTGTAGTTTGTATTAATTGGGAAAATATTCCATTATCTAAATGCTTACCTTCAGGCTGCAGTTTGATCTTGACATGGCAACACAAAACATCCATGAAAGTTTCTTCAACAGTTGAGGGTCAAATTTTGCAATTAAATTGAACTTTATTACAATTTTCACCCTCAATGCATCATTAAAGGAATATTAGAGTTAACTACATGTTGTCAAAGGCTGATTCTCCATATTGAGGAAAAGGTGGAAGAAGGTTTCAGATTCTACTTTATGAAGAAACTAACATTAAAAAAAATAAATTGTATATGGGATTAGCAACCTACACAAAAATGAGGATAGGGATATATATTTGAAGCAAGGAATGAAAGACTAAGAAATGGGTGACTTAACTAACTAAATAAAACTAAATACATCACAAAAAGGGAAATGAAAATGGACAAGGCAAATTTAATTCATCCATTTTTTGCTATTTTACAACGTCTGTTACCCTTTTTTTACTTTTAAAATTCCCAATATGTAAAATTTTCAAAATGTTAATGTTTCAAATTTCAAAATGCTCAAATATTATGGCAAAAATATTGGATTGACAGGATTGGCGGGTAGGTGCCGAAGTATCAATATATTCCATATTTAATTATTTATGGACTTGAAACGCATAAAGCACCACATAGTTTTCAGCTGAGACGTTTTGTACTTCATTATATTAACATATTAACAGTCCTATTTAATACTGCAGTTGAAATAGTTTACTGAAAATTTAATGGTTACTGCCTTTGTTAAGGTAGCTGATGGATATAGCTTCAGCATAAAAAATTAAAAAAAAAATATTTAAAAAAATCTTTTGGTCAAGTACTCCAGTAATATTAATAATCACTAAATGAGATAGGAGAATAAAAATGCGTTGAAATAATAATTGCTTTAATAATAAATCTTTTGCTATGACAATATCAATTCTTTAAATAAAAATATAACTAATGATCCAGTGCTCAAATCAAATGTTTAGATATCACATTTTATTAATCTCAAAAACAAATCACATTTTATTTATCTTATATTTTCTTATTGTATGAATTTAGAAATGTAAGTACTAAATTACTCCAACATATAGTAATACTCCTTCGTGTATAACGGGGAAGGCATACTAAAGATAGCCATGAAAAAAAAACTCACTTTTATTAATAACGGCATAGATTGATGTAATGCCATAGCAAAATTATTTTGCTACACCATTATTGTACAAATTATAAATTATTATGTACTAGATCGAGCAAAATATGAAATAAAATATATTCTTGCTATCTAAAATGAAAATGAGAAGTGAGAAGTAGGGATATATATGAATCGAATTGTTCAACTATTTGTCTCGATTCGTTTAAAATTCGTTTGTCTCGATTCACGAAAACAAACTATTTATAGATAAATAAATGTGTATAATTTACGATGATTAAACTTTATTTGTGTAATTTATTAATGTACATAACTCGATCCTATATTAATTTTAGAAATGAATAAGTTTGTGATTTTTCCCCGTATATGAGGATCAATTTTGGACCGTAAATTACGTTGTCGAGTGACACACTTTAATTAGTTACAAAAGGAGATTAGTTTAGTAGGCAGGAAAAAGTAACCAAAAAAAAAAAAAAAAAAAGGAGATTAGCATTGGACCACCAGTGACACAAAAAAATGAGCTAGTCTCGATATGGGATTTTTTTATTGATCTATTTTACTTGATTTATTATAATTTATTTATTTATTTTTATTTTTGTTATTGTTCCTTCTCAATTATAAAATTTTAGTATTTACTCCGGAAATAACTTTGAAAGAAATATATGCTAACTTCTCATTATTATGCATCGTACCGTACTATCAATATAGCCGGCCCATAATAACACACTAATTTTATATGGAAAATATTATGAATATTAACAACTTACATAAACAAATGTACATAAACATACATGGTAAATTATTAACTGTTGGTATAGCCACATTAGTTTGTGTACAAGTTAGTGTCATTAGCACAAATCTAGCCACAATAATTTTTATTTTATTTTTTTTAAGACGCAATTTTTGGAGAGTATTGAATTTGAGGAACAAAACGGATTTCAGTAATTTGTTGTAATTTTATGAGTGCGACTAGATTTGTCATAAAAAGAAAAACAAGAAATTCCAAGTCAAAGGATACATATATAATAATTTTGGAAGAATAGAAAAGGTAATTTTAAGACCATTCTCGAGGACGTAGTTTTGGTCTATTTATCAGCCGTCGCCGGTGGCGGCTCAAATTTTATGTAGGTGTTGGGTTGGATTTTGAAAAGAATTATAGGTCAATATGTGTGTGTATATATGAATCAAGATGTTTGTAACGCTAATTGCGGAAAAAAGAAAAAAGAAATGTTTGAAATGTTCGAACTTTTATGGATATTAATAATATAAGATTAATTTTGTCTAGATTGTCTAATATAACATGTCTTATAATTATATTATTCTAATTAATTTTTAGAGAAAAAAATATGAAGAAAGTGGTATTAGTAAATTTGTTAACGAAAATTAATTACAAGTATCATACTAAAATTGTGTGGGCACGTATGTATATGTGTGTGCGTGGGTGGGTGTTTGTGTGTAAGAATGTATAAGAACAATAACTAATAAATTGTCAATTCAAAAAAAATTTCAACACCAAAATTATGCATACGCAGCCGTGACACAAAATGTCAACCATTGTTGTCATATAAGTTGTGCAACACATAAGAGTGATTTGATATGACACCGAACTATTTTGAGGGTTTATAATTAACGTAATTTGATAGCATACGCAAATGATGGAAACTTTATGTAATAGAAATATAGCACGTTCTAGTTATGAAACAAACAACAAAGAACATGTATCCTGTTTTGAAAGATGAATTATAGATGCACATGCATGGTGATGAAATGATTAAAAACAAAATGTACAAAACAAATAGTGGTGGTGAATTAGAAAGAAGAGTACGTACCTGGATCCTCTGGCGCTTGCGCTCAGCCTCGGCGCGCTTGGCAAGATCCGCCACCATACGAAACCTCCGGCGTGGATTCTTCACCAACCAAACCGCCGATCGCCATCTACTCAATGCCTCTTCCGACGGATTCTTCGGCTGTACCTCAAAGTTTTTCTTCAAATACTCCTCCATTTCTATTCTACTATTATTAACTAATAATTCTTTAATATATTCTCCTCCTCGATCTGAACTGATTAAATTATTAACCAAACGTATATTACTACTACGTACGTCCCCAATTAGACTTGTATTTAATCTAGATCAGCTAGCTGCTAAACACAATACAAGTACTAATTAATAGAACTACTAGGCCAGGATGATTTATTATTTATTTAGAAAGCTTTAATTTGCATGTTTAAGATTTCATTTCACGTAACTAATCGAATCGATCTGACAGTAATTTGAATTCAATTAAATGGAAAGTTTCAAAGTCCCCATCCGAGATGAACGGGAAGGTGTTTATATAGAAGAGAAAGCAAAGGAGAGCGAGACACACTTATTAGTACATACCTTATTTATAGGTTTAGTCGATCTACACTAGCTAGCTGATTTTCTTGAATTTTTTCTTTTCTATGTTCTTATTTTCCTATATTTGACTTCAATAAATCTATACACATAAATTAAATTACAAAAAAAAGTCACAAAAAGTATATAAAAACAAAATAAATAAATGGGCTTCATTGGAAACAGGAAAATTCAATATGTTACGTGTCAAATTTTAATTAATTTATGAATTACTCTTGTGAATTATTTAAGTGCATACATATATTCATTTGACTTTTATTTAAGAAATCTTGAAAAATGGGCTTCTCATTTTGCGTGAACACCTCATTGCTTTCGTTTGGTCAAGTGTAATGCTGAAATGGGTAATTCAAACTCGTGAATTACATAAATGTTGTAATTTTCATGTGCTATATATATATAGGAAAAAAAAAATTAGCTATACCTCACTTTTATAATCGTACTTGCTTGTGTTATGCTTACGGATTAAAAAGGCATGCAAAAAGAAATTATATGTAATTTTTTGAAATTTTTTCAAACTCTTTTACATAATTTTTATAATCATATAAAAATTAATATATCTTAACTATTGAAAATATATAAATTTTATATAATTATAAAAATCATATTATACACTATAAAATGATTTGAAAATTTGTATATTTCTCTATCTTTTGTTCTTCTTACAATCTATATGGTTAGAATTTTTAGATAGATTATGAATTCATAAATATAAAATTAGTGAGTAGAATTTAAAATGTAAATAATAACTAACTTAATTACCTTAATCTCACATGTATATATAGATTAATGAGCGGCTAATTATTGGTTCAAATGCTATATACCAAAAATAACTAACGACCAGTAACCATAACTCAAAACTACATATTTGGGTTGTTAATACCTGATTGTCTCGATTTCAACTCTAGCAAAATAAAGAATACTAATGTAAACACTTCTCATGAAAGGGTTTGATTCAACCTCAATTCCAGGTGAGTGCTAAGAATCCAAAAAAGAAAAAGAAAACGTTTGCGTGTATAATTTGTTTCTTAATTATGAAAGATTTGTCAGTTTTGAATTAGCCTAAGAGAGAAACTTTATTTATATTTTTTAATTGTATTTAAACTAAGAAAAATGTTAATTATAGTCAACTGTTTGTACTTTGATCTACACCATATCCCTTACCTTTTCTTGTTCTTGTTTGAATTTAGTTGACCTCTGTAATTGCTAACAGATATTATATTTACTTTATATAAAAAAAAAATCTTTAAATGAGGATAAAAAAATAATAGTTACAAAAATAATAAATAACAAAAAATTATTATTCGGTGCAGTGAAAGGGAATTGATTCAAGTCTAGTTCTTCTATGTTTCTATTTTTTTAATTTTTAATATAATTTATGTTATCATGTTTACATTATTATTTAATATTATTATATTACTATATGATGTCATTATGTTATGTCTGAAATATTATGTTAGGCTCAATTTTTTCAACAATCTATTACACTTTATTAATTCAGCAGCGGCGATCTGCAGAATGGGTCGACTAGCGTCTCACTCGCCCAATCGTCTCTTTACTCATACCCAACCGTCTCTTCACTCACATGACTCGGTTACAATTACAATATCATACGGAAATCAAATCATCACAACCAAAATCAAACAGCAGCAGATTTCAGATCCTCAGTCTCATACAAACTAATAAAAAACCAATCAATCACAACCTCATATGCGTCGGTTACAATTTACAAATCAAACAATCACCGGCATGGTATTTGAATAAGTACCACTAGATTCAAACCAAGAAATATATTATGAAGATGCACATATCATATTCGAATTTTTAAGAAAAGCCTCATATTTTTAAGAAACTTGAGATTATTGACCTAAGTTACAGATCAATTCAAAACCTCAGATTTGAACTCTACAAATAAATTCTATCCAAGAAGACGTTGAGGAGGATAAGAAGTAGTAACAGATATAGAATAGTCTGGAATTGGAGAGAGAGAGAGTGGAGTTTGACGAGGTGTTTTTCATTTTCTCGAATCTGTTGCCTACGTAAAATAAGTAAAAGAAAATGACAAGTCAAGCAATTGATATTATCACCCAAAAAAAAAAAAAGGAAAAGGAAAAGAACTCGATCAACGAATACCTGAAAATAGAAAGAAAATTAATTTGAATGTATTAGACGTGCGTGTGGTATACACACCAAAAAAAACCAAATTAATAAAATGATACATTCAAACACAACTAAACCAAAAAACATAAGAAATGCAAAATTACTCCAAAAAATTTTAAAAATTAGATATAAAATTATTATATGAATTTTTTTTAATGTAATTCAGATCAGAAACGATAATTCAAACACTCCATATATTCGGATATTGATGAGATCGGTCCGTATTTTTTGAAACTTTATTATATTATATCAGATTAATTTTTTTTCCAAATTACTAATTATAATTAAGTACAAAAAATATTCAAAATTTCCAATTGATTACTTTAGTTTTCAGAAAAATTTAAAATAATATATTAAATATAAAAATAATTAACAATACCCGCGTATATCGATCTATTCGTAACATTGTAATTGATTAATAGCCGAGAATAGTTGAAACATACGAGCATCAGAATTATATTTCCGTGACTGGACTGGCCCGGAATTGTCCGGAATATATAATAATGATGAAGGCCCAATTTTATTCCTTTTATACGTCCGAAGCCAGGCCACAGGCCTGCTTAGAAATATCTTCGTTTACTGGTTAAGGAGCCCAAAAGTATTATATAAATATTGAATTATCATGTATTTACATTTTAAATTTGGAGCAAAGACAGATCCGTACAGGAGCTCATGTTACTGATATAAGAATTATAATTATTTATAACTCCGATACAAATGGTAACTTTCTCCCACGCATAATTTATTCACTAATTACACATTTACAGAGTGAATCTTTTCTCTTTTTTTTTTTTTTGATTCTTTTTACTTGCTGTTATCAATAATTTTCTAATTAAGGATCTACAATATTACAAGTGATATGACACCTCTAGAAAAGAATAACATAAAGACTTTGGTACTATTCACATTATCACTTTTATTTTATTTTTTTCTTTTGGTTTTAATATCGAGTAATCAAATAACATGCAAGTATATAGGCATATGGTGTTGACCGAGGACCTGGTCGGACTTCAATTTACGCTTCGAAAAAGCTCTCTTGTTTAAATCAGATGTCGACAATTCTATAAAATTAGACCGAGCTGGACCACTCTTTCTTACGAGTAGTTTCTTGTGACAGAAAAGGACAGAGCAAACCATAGCTTAAAAAAATATTTTCCTTCCCATCCACAAAAACAACATTTAAACGTTTGACATATATTAATATTACATATTTGACATAAAAATTACATGTACAAATAATTAAAAAAATTTATAAAATTTATTATGAATACTCAATTTACGATAAGATAAGAATATCGTAGTGACAAAATTTTGAAAATATAACATTATAATAAAAAAAAACTATCAAATGTTGCTATTTTTCTAAAATAAATTATATTCTCAAATATTGCTCTTTTTTTGGGATGAATAAATTATTAAATAAGAATTTTGAAAAACACCTTATTCATTACCTTAAAATTATCTGTCGGGTTCGTAAAATTTCAAAATAATGAGCAACAAAAATATTAAAGCATAGAACAATTTGACATACGTTTTAAAGGCAGAAATTAACAACAAAAAAATTATTAAACTGAATAAATAAATTTAAAAAATTCGAACCAAGTCATTATAAAAGCGAATCAAACTAAATGGTTTATTTGTAGATACATGTTGTAGCTGTAATAAACACATTAAGAAGATCCATATACCGAGTACATATTATTACACCTTATATTCTAAAATTTAAATGATAATGAAATAATCAAAATGCTTCAATTATATTGTTACAAAAAAAAATAATTAAATATGTAGGACCAAGACCTAAACTCATTAAAACGAGATTGGCCCAAATGATTAACAAAAGGATAAATTGTCTGTCGGTTTATAAAATTGATTGAAATTCCATATAGGGCATTTATGTTAATATGGTAATTTTTACTTATATCGATTACTTATAAATAATAACTTATAAACATATATTTATGAAGTGCAATAAAAACAAACTAAACAGTAACTTACAAATAATAATAACTTATGAAAAAATATACTTATGCGATATAATTTTGAAACATGAGAGTTTTAGGAATTTTCAAATTTTAACAAAATTGAAGAATCAAATCATAAATTTTTGTTGCCATATTCCATATCTAATACTAAAAATGTCATGTCTCAAGCAATCCCTTCTTTACCCTAAACCAATTTCTCACTTTTATTTATGTGTTTAGAACCAAGATATGTATAGACAACAGAAATATGGTACATACTAATACAAAATGAGTGTTATAAATTGAGAAAACTCACATGGGTGTAGATGTCCGGGGGCCTAGCTTAGCTAACCTGTAAAAGAAAATAATTATTACTAAATAAAATTATATAAAATAAAATAAAATAAAAAAGTGAGCTCGCAAGACAGCAACCACGTGAGACTGTACTATTTTCCCTCTGGCCCTTCTTTGCTTCTCAATCAGACCCCACATTCGCAAACAAGTACAACTATTCAAACTCCAATAATACACGTCCCCATTTACCCGCAAATATTATGGCAAAATTATTAAAATATGTCTTGTATTATTATTTTGATTTCAGTTTAGACTTTGCATATTTTCATTTTCAAATTAGTTCTTTCCATACGGTATAATATTTTAGTTTCGTTTCGTTTGTTGTTAAGAGACTAATTTGAAAGTGCAGACAAAAGTACACGCATGTTTATGAAAATCAAATGTACAAAGACTAAATTAAAATCAAGACAATGGTACAAGGACCATTTTGATATTTTTGCCCAAACAGTTGTATGAGTAATTAATTTCAAGGAATTAAATACAGGAAAAAATTTGACATGGCAAGGTTTTCCAGAAAATGCTATGCTATGAATTGAAACATTTTCTTTATAAAGTACTCGAAATATGGATTCTAATGAAAATCGTATTCATAATCAAATATGAAACTTCATATTTTCCAAAACAAATTTAGCAAAGAAATAGAGATGGCCATCACTTTCAAAGGTCTCTTTTTTCATTCTCATTTAAAACTTAAACTTTCTGTTCAACAAAAATCCAAAGATGGATATTGTGAAATATAACAACTACAACAACAGGGTATCATAATGCTACACATGGTAGAAATTACCATTACCCTTTTTCCTAATATAACTAGTTAAAAAGCAACTGTTCTTGGCAGACTTCATATGTACCATTTTTCACCCTCTTTTCTTCCCTCGAAGCATATTTAAAACACACTTTCTTCATTTCCCTTTTGAAACACCAAATCAACATTGTAGTTGCATCTTCATTTCCCTTTTGAAACACCAAATCAACATTGTAGTTGCACACAACTTTTCAATGTATTTATTTCCCCAATTCATTAACTCCATCTTCTGAGTTTTCCTGCTGCTTGCAGTTTCTGCTGTACATTAATTGTGAAGTAGTGATTTCCTAACATCACAAACAAACAAACAAACTACATTTTGGGTATAATTGGGAAATGGGGAAGCTTTTTTTTCTGTGGTGAGAGAAAAGGTTGGAAAATTACAGTCTTGAAAGTTAAAAGCTTTTTCATTCCTACTACGTACATTGACTGCTTGATTTTTCTCTGACTTCATCACCTTCTTTATAATATTTTAACCTGTAGACCAAACTCTTTAACTTCTACATAAACAAAAGAGAAGATATAATAGACTCTCTATCTATACTAAGAGTACAACAAAGAGAGCCTGCGGCTGCCCCATTATCTTTACTACTGCCTTTCACGTATGCATTTGTATGGATAGTAAGTGGTATACTTGTATTTGATAATTGATGATAGTGATTGTCATGGTGCTATTGCGAGTTTCTCTATAGATCTGAACCTGAGATTTTTTAGTTTCTTTATACTTTATCAGTCTTCTTCCTGCAATATTTAGCAAAACAGTTGGAAAAAACGGATTAACAATCACATTATTTAATATTTATTAAGGAAAAAAAGGGGGTGAAGACAAAGAAATTGAGCAAGATGACTTGCCTAAGCTAGAGGCGGCTAGAAGTCGGACATTCCAGACATCCCGATGGCTCCACGACTTGAAGCGAACCTGTTTTGAGATGCTAATTGGTTATGATTCTTTCCAAGAGCATTCGTGTAAATGCGTGTTTTGTTTTCAAAGGTTTCACAACTTTTTGTAAAGGTGTAATTTTATGATCTACAAGGTTTTCAGAAGAGTAAGTGAATTCCAACAATATCAATGAACAAAATGAGAGGTTATGATGACTGTGCACCGCCAAACAGGAGTATGTTTTACATGCATTTACACGAAGAAACTATAATTCAGATTTCAGACATGGAGCAACAAGAAGTTACCTCGGAACTTGAAAATAGCATGACTTAAGTGAAGCCATGTCGAGAGTCGAAGTAGCCGGCAGCAAGGATGAAGCCATCAAATTGTTAGTAGAGGATGGAGCAGAAACCACAGCCCCTTCCTTGTCCACCTCGACTGTATCTTCGGAGAAGGCTGACCTGCATTCTGCGGCGGCTTTAGGAGATGAAAACAGATTTTCCGGCAGATTGTGCTCCAAGCTGTGACAGAAATCTACACGTTTTAACTCTCATAGGGAACATTAAGAACACATTGTGAGAAACTAACTAATACGCTGTCCCAGAAAGAATGAGTGAAATACACATTGCACTCTTTGAAAGTAAGCAATTTTAGAAGAGTAGATTTCTAATTATACCATTTAAAATGGGTCCAGGTAAACTACATTAGTATTATTGTCTTGTGGGTCCTCTTAAATGGTCAATATGGGTAAAATAGTTCACTTAGAAATTATTATTTATTTCACTTATTCTTCTTGTAATAGAATAATAACATGGAAAATTTTCATTCTAAATAGGCCTTCATAATATCTAAATGTGAAAATTTTAATACCTTTCTTGTAAATCTCTTTCTTCATCATGATGGGGACTTTCTCTGCCATTGCTATTTTGATCACTTGGACTTGATGACTCTTTCTCTTTCTCATTTACATTTACAGTCTTCTGCTGATTAATGCTGACAGAGGCATTATTTGCTAATGCAGAAACTGATCCATTTTCTGCAATCAGAAAAGGCAGCAACTATTAACCAGCAATTCAGCACATTCATGTCTATTTTTTTCCCTTTTTGTTTTTGCTATTCTTCACATCTAATTTCAACTTCCAGTTACATATGTAAATGGACATTATGAAGGATTATATATCACAAAGAAGAAAACCTTCAGCAAATTCAGGGCTGCTGCTGTCAGAAGAAGAGAGCATGACGCACTGGCGATAAAAATTAGGAGAATGTGATGGAGATGAAATGGCCGCTCCCATAGAGAGCGCGCGGTGATGGAAACCCCTTTTTACATCAAGAAGCTGCAGATTCATCAGCCTTCGGTTTTGCAGTTCAATGGCTTGTTGCAGGTCTGCTTGTTCTTCCAGTTTCCTCCTCCACAGTATGTCCTGACTATTGCAAAGCATCCTTGCCCCTAATTGACATGACAAAATCCAATATATACCATTTTCAAATGACTGAGAAACAATTGCATATATCTAAAACTTTATTACTCGCTTTCAATAATTAAAAAAAATAAAAAACCCTTTATTACTCACCAAGCTGAAGATCAAAGGGGTCTCTTGAGTCTAAACCAGTAGGGCTTCCACAAGCGGAAAATTCACCCCTCTCCATTTGTTGCTGCTTCCTGAGATTCATTTCAAACTGTGTAAATAAATGCAAAGATCATGCTATATGTAAATTATAGACAAATATATATATATATATATATATATATATATATATATCTATGAAATAACCTGAATTTGTCCGGGACTTTGCCCTTCTCCTTGTATGGTTTAACAAGAACCCGAGCATCACATACGAAATGAGGATTCCCTTTAGCTAGAATTAGCTTCACAGTCTCCGGGTAAAGGAAAGTGACAAACCCAAACATGCGTTTCTGCTGGTAAGGAATCCTCACATCTTGCACCGGCCCATATATGCTACAAGATTCGACATTTATTTTAACACCTTTCAGAAACAACACATCTGAAACTTGCAAAATCATATGACTAAGCAGCTGCTAT
This sequence comes from Centella asiatica, assembly GCA_014636745.2. Lineage (NCBI taxonomy): Eukaryota > Viridiplantae > Streptophyta > Magnoliopsida > Apiales > Apiaceae > Centella > Centella asiatica. The sequence goes on from CM025785.1 coordinate 3,511,693, forward strand.
CAAAGTGGAGAGCCAATAGTTTACCTGAAGTAATTGGATACATCCTCCTCTCTAAAAGTACTATCAGCTGGAAAAGTCAAGTAAATTTGCCTTGACCCAGGATTCATCATCCCCACCCCAACATTCATAGCAAGTTCACTCCTTTCAAGCCGTGGGGACCGTGCATATTTGTTCATTTCATCGCCTATCATTAGCGCTGCAGCCGCCCTATAAGATTAAAACAACAATTATAAAATAAGCACAAGCATTGACTGCTACTAGAATGAGAAAACAAAATTGATTCAACCTTGGGCTATCACTTTGCTGCTGGAGGAGAAAATTCATGCATTTGTTGGGTGAATAAGGGAAATTTGAACCACCCATGAGTTGAGAAGCTGCAGCCAATCTCTGTTGCTGGGCAGATTTAGATCTTAGAAGCTCTTGACACTGCTCCATCATCTCCATCTTGCTTGGTGAACCAATTATAGGAGGGGCTCCATCAGAATCCGGAAGACCCCCATGATGAAATCTGCAGCTTGTTCCATTTTTACAATACCCTTTAGCAAAATAAAGACATGGTTTCCAACCAAATCCTCCAGCTGGGTCATCAGAACCCAAGCAAATATCACTCACTGAGTAGCTTCGCCGGTGAGGCGGGAGGCCGTTGACTGAGTCACTCCAGTATGAGTTAAAAACCAGAGAAGCATCACCACTTCCGTTTGGACTAGAGGCTAAATCTGGTTGTGGGTAGTAGAAATCAGGGGATCTTGGGCCATCATTGAGAAAAGAAAGCTGATCTTGGAGTTGAAATTCATCAATTAAATCAGAATCTCTCTCTCCACTGGCATAAAATGGAGGAGCTGATGAATTCATGGTTGAAGATGAAGTAGACCCAAGCCCCAAATTACTAACTCCATTACTAGTGGGGGTATTAACATTATAATGACCCGCGCATGAACTTGGACTGATTAAATCTTCTGGGGTTTGATGAAAATCAGAAAAATTTGAAGAAGCACCCCAAGAAGAATTTGAAGAAGAAGGGTTTGGAATACTTAGTGGGGATGGAAGATTGATACCATTCAAAAGCCTAGTGGAGGCTGAAGAATTGGAGGAATTATGCCTAGAAAAAGATACTGAGTTAGTGAAAGGCATGGGAGAAGAAGGTGTAGAAGGTGTTGAAGGAGTGTTTGATGATGATAAGCCTAAATCTTTTCTTGCCTTGAGAATGACCGAGTGAAGTAAAGATTCAGGGCCAAAAGCTAAACGAATCATTTCTTTCTCACCATGGTCTTGAATTAAGAGAAGACCCATGATTTTGGAAGCATTTTCAGGATCCAAGCTTTGGATCCTAGAAAAAACAACTCTTGTTGCTTCATAAGAATCCATAATTTCCTTTCTCCTTTTCGGGTGACTTGGTAACAATCAAAGATTCCACCACTCCAACCCTCTTATTTCTTCAAGAACAACTTTTTCTTCTTTAGCCTTATCACAAACACTTGAGTAAAGAGTAAACTTGTACAACACCTACCACAAAATCACACCCACCTAACTGTTGTTCCAAATTATCACACTAGGAAAAAGATAAAGTTCAGTAAGTGCCTCTGTCTTTGTCCTCTGTCTCTTGTTTTCCTTCAGAAAAAGAAAAACAAAAAAGTTAGCATTCTCGTGAGGAAGATAATTTATTTTTATTTTTTCACAGAAAAAGCTGAGATTTTCAAGGGTTCCCTTTGCACAAAGGAAAAAATAGTAAAAAAAAATTTCTCTACTCAAAGGAAGAAGGAAAGATAAAAACAAAAAGTTAAGCAAAAGAGGATGAAGGATATTGGCTGGTGAAGAAAGCAAGAAAACTGCTGTTTCTTTTGTTTTTTCTTTAAATTTCTCTCTCCCTCTCTCTCTCTCTCCTCGCTCCGAGCTTAGTTTATGGAGCTAGAGAAATTGAAACAGTGGAAGAAGATTTAATGAAGCTTACCCATGTTTAGAAAATCTCAAAGGGATGTTGTAGCTGCTGATGAAGAACTGAAGAGAGGGATGAAGAAAGCCAAACCCATAAAAGATGTCTTCTTCTTTTTCTTCTTTCTTTGTTTTTGGAGTCTAGACATGTAGTGTAAACCACCACCAACTTCTTGATTTCTACAGAAATTCAAGAAAAAGAACAGTAAAGGGATGGTTTTCTTTTCTTTTGGGGTTGTTGATTAGCAGCTGGAGACACTGAAGTTGAGAGAGCTTGGTATTTCTCTCTCCGCAATTACATAGTATTATTATATATGTATATATATAATACTAGTAAGAAATTCTTACTACAAGCAAGTGCTCCGTAGTAAAAGAAAGTGAGCTTTGTCTCTCTACTTTCTCTCACTAGAAGAGTGTTTAAATTGAGAACCAAAAAGGACCGGTCGGATGGATGGAGAGACAAACAAAGAGAAAGAGAAGAGGGGGGGGGGGGGGGGGTGGGTTGTATTTGAGTGGATCCAGATCTGTCTTCTCAAATAGTGCACGTTCTCTCTTTTCTTTTTTTCCTCATCTCTCTCTCTCTTTCCTCTCTCCTCTCTCTGTTTTTCTGACACACTTTAATCTTCTGTCAGTACAACCTATTTTGACTACACGCGGGGGTATGGCGCGTGATAAAATGCATCGGTGCTTGTTTTTCTCGATGTCCTAATCCTAAACCCAGGAGAAAATACCTTGGGACTAGGACTAGCCTGAGCATTTTTTGTATTTTTTCATTAATTTTATGAAACAGTAACTTATATAAATAGATTAATTCATAAAAATAATTTACAAATGTACTTACATAAAGACAAAAAATAATAACTACATAAGACAAAGAAAAGGAGAGAAAATAATAGTGAACCTTTATTAATGAAGTTAAAACTCAAGTTTATAGAAGGTCACCAATTTGAGCAATGTTTTGCTCATAAATAAAATTGTACTAATGATGATTTAAAATTTAATTGTAATTTTTGTGGTATAATAGTAGTCTGTTGATATAAATCAAGTTATGAGTATTGATATGATTTTATCCGTGGAAAAAAATTATTCAACTATATTTGTTTATATTATTAGCCTATCAAATAAGTCTATATGTTAAGTAATTTGTATTCTAATGGATGTGATATAATTAAATTTTAAGATTGAATGGTGTAAGAAATATATAAAATATAGTAATCCGAACCCTGGAGAAAACACCTTGGGACTAGGGACTGTGACGACTGTGGGGTTTTTTGTTTTTATCTTTTCCGATGCTTAGAAAAATTCTACGTATTCTTAATGTATATCATCATTAAAACAATCACTCTCTATTTTTCTTTATTTCTCACACTCTTTTCATTTTCATAATTCTCTCTTTATACAATTTTAATGAAGAGTAAGCATATCAAGATATCAAAATTTTAATTTTTTTAATATACATATAAATATCTAAAATATCACTTATTATAAAACAGAAATAAAAATAATGAGACTAAAGGAATATAACTTCTTATTATATATGTATGAACAAAATTAATAAACAAAACTGTTGTATCTATCTTATATCAATATATTTCCTTTGTTTTTAATTAGTTGTTAGTTTTTCCTTTTGATTTTATCAATTCAGTCTTTCTCTTATTTTAAAATAAACATATATTTAACAATTATAAATTAAATTTCATTCTCTACAACATTTTATAAATTTTGCTGTTATTGAAATATTGTCGTCTATATAATTTTTTTTAAAGTAAAAAATTAAAATGAATAATTTGATTTAAAAAATAAAACCATCACAATTAAATGTACATCACATAACTGATATAATTTTTTCATTAATTAAATTGAAATAAAAGATTAACTTTTCGGTGAATATGTCACATATTACGTATGTATTTTTTTTAAAGAACTCGTGATATTGTAATTGGAAACTGATTTTAGTATTCTATATTTCCGGAAGCGCGTGCGTTCGCTGCCCGTTTGCTTACTACGGATACTACTTTTTGTGCATTTACTAAGAAGTACATGTTATGTTATTTTAAAAATAAATTGTGTTGAAGAACAAAGTTTTCTTTTAAGTGGCTTTTAACTTCAAAATAATCTCAGACCAAAAATACTCCGTATCCAATATAACAGTACGTTTAAACATATATACCTTTTGAATAAATACAATTGTACCGTTAGAAAGCTTGACGTTTATATTATTACTCCATTCTCTCTTTTTTTTTAATTACTAATTTATCTTTATCTTTAAGTGTATTCATTGATAGTGTTTGTAATCAACAGTATCGTTATTTTGTCAACTAAAAAACAACAAAAGGGTGCACTTTACGATCAGCAATAAAATCTATGCAACGGACAATATATATCTTTCAGTTTTATTTGAAATTAAATATTTAAATTGTTTCTCTCGAAATTGTAAGTAAATTAGGGAATTAACTTGAACGTGACCATTTTGTAAAACAAAATTTTATCAAATAAGAAAAGTTTGACTACTAACCAACAAATGACAAATAATAATTGTTCTTTAATATATTGTATAAATATTTTTGGTACAGTAAAATTTTTATAAATTAATATTCGGTAAATTAATAAGCTCTTCAAATTAATAATTTTACTCTGTCCCAACTTGGGCCAGTTATAAAAATTACAAATTTCGATAAGATAATAATTTTTTGGGAGATCCTTATATAAATATATGGTTCCAATAAAACTATAAATTAATAATTCTTCAAAATTACAAATATACCTAAAGACAATTTAAGAAATTATGGTCCTAATGTGCTTGTTTTTTCTTAAAAGTTATATCTAATTGGAGCTTATCTCAAACTTTTCTTATTGCATCCAAAAGTTTTGGTGTTATTCTTTCGAATTACATTTAAAAGTTGTAAAGAGTCTTGAAGTGCAATAAATTTTTGATGTAATTAAAATTCAACTTTATTATAGTAAAACTTTTATAACTTAATAAATATTAATTTATCGATTAATTAATACCTCTATAAAATAATAAAATTATCTGATTTCAACATTATTAATTTATAGAGGTTTTACTGTATTCTTTATTTTTTTTGGAGATAAAGCTAATATGTTTTTAGTCGATATTAAATTCAAGATAATCACTCAAAATGAATTCAGGTTAATTGTAAAAGTTAGAAAGGCAAAAAAATAAAAATAAATAAATGTAGGAAAATTTATAATTTGAAAAGCTTAGTTAAGCCGCAGAGTATAGAGGAGTATTGAATTAACCTTTAATTTCTTTGCAGCAAAGTAGCTTTGCCAAATGTGCTCTAAATTAGGTCAAATTTATGGGGCATAATTTTGTGGGTGCCCTGTTCAAGAATAATTCACTACATAGCCACATAGGTTAAATATATTATTGGATTAAAGGTTCTTTTTTCTTAATACTACTTAAATTGGTGACAGCAAAAGGTTGTCCTATAGCATGTGATGCAGCAAAATCTTATATAATGTTTAAATTGGCGAAAAGGAAGATAATGGGAAGGTCATCACGACTAATTAGTGGAAATATTTAATTAACTTTAAACCAAAAGTTAGTTAGTTAATAATAAAAACACAGAATATGAGCTATGCATAATCATAATAGTATGCTTTTAGTTAAATATAAGCACTAATTATGATAGCACTCCAAAGAGGGAGGGGGGAATGATCTTTGGCATTTCGTTTGGTGTTTTATTGTTTTTTCATGATTTATTTTTTGTCATCATTTTCCAATTTCTTTTTTAAGTTAAATATATAAAATATTCTATGTTACAACTTTATATTAGTGTGCGTACTAAACCTATCTTTTAGAGATTATAATGGCAAGATTATAACGATTGATAATATTATGTTTATATTAAAAAAAAATAGTGCCATATATATGTAGGTATGTGTACCTTCGTGTCTATATATGTCAAAAGGTAATATATGTTTGCGTTTAAAACTTGAATGAATAAAAATAGGACGAATTAATTCAATTGATAATATTCAAATACTCTATTTAGAAATTTTATAATTGAATTTCATTGAGAATAATTTCCCTTGATATTCAAATGACAATTCGTACTATTCCTATATTTCAAAATCTATAGAAATTAAGTGATGTGTTTTTACAGTTGTAGGCAAATGTTGTCATCCAGGATTTTACTAAAATAATCATATCTCAAGCCTTTCATTTTAGTTGAATGTAATATTAAGCAATTATCAAATTTGAGAAATCAAAATCCGAAATCTCTAGCTTTATTTTTTAATTATCTGAATATTCTTAATTATACTAATAACGATGAAGGTATAATCTATTTATTGTAATACTCTTGACTTGATTTAATACTAATACGTTGACAAGAGACTGATTTTTCTTTTAATAAAGAAAAACATAAACAATCAGAAATTTTGAAAGCGGGTGTGTGTGAGGAGAGAGAGAGAGAGAGAGAGAGACGTGTGTGTGTGTGTGTGTTGTGTTTAAATTGATCGAGTATTTGTTGATAATGCATGTGTTTTACCATTGACAGATGGAGAGGGGGAGATATTAGCGGAGAGCATAATCAAAATGACAAATATACTTTTGTCTTTGGTGCAGACAAGGTTGTTTTCAAGTTTGAAGATCAAAAAAAACTTTACACAGAGAGGATGCATGTTTATGCTGCAACAGTCTTATGTGTAAACAAGTTGGATATTAGTATTACATAAATGCAAATAATAAATTATAAAAAAAAAGGGCCCCTCCTCCTATCAATATCATTATGACAAGCCAACTATTTGCCTCTAATCATGTTAATCTTCTTGGATTTCTCCTGCCCCACCCCTCACTTTCATTTAATCAAATGTAGAATTGTTGCAATCATTCACCAGGCAAAATGACACCACAGTTTCTCCTCCCTTTTATCTCCCACCAAGTACATGAATTTATCAATTTTGAGATTAAGTTTGTAATCAATAAACTTTGGATCTTAGTGTTTAATTAAAGTCTCATTCCACACCAACTCCCTAATCAGTACTGAAAAAGGAATGACTAATACCTTTAAACTCCTGTATTAATATTTTTATTTTACGTTATACCTTAAAAATGACATATTTACTGGTGATCCCAAATACTAGTAGAGCTCTCAAATATTGACTAAAATCCACATCATAATCGTGAGTTGGTTTGATGCCATCGGGCAGAAAATATTAAGATTAAGAAGTCTCTTCCATTTGCTCCTAATGAGTTGAAGTATGAAATTCTTCATACATGATCTTTTAGCAAGATTCACCAATCTGGGAAGGAATTGTTCGAGTTAGGTTAATTTCAAGACATATGAGCACACTTCGGACTTGTACAATGATGTATTGTCGATGAAAGGGTGCACTCCGACAAGACTTGAATGTAAACATCAGTCGATCAATGTGGTATGCAAATCAACTGAGTTTTGGTTGTGCTGTATTTGTTATTCCTGTATTTTTCGCTCGAGATTTTAAGAATTAGAAGCTTTTTGCTTCGTTCCCAGTTAAGTGCACAAGATTGTGAGAAGACTTTCAACAAAAAATTGAAAAGAAATAGATCTGAAACGCATGTCAACACAGTGCTATAAGTTTCGTGGTGATATTGATGCTACCGATGTTAATGAGCCTAAAAAGTTTTCTCATAACTGAATATTGACACACTGACATCCATGTAGCCAATCTTTTCCAGATCATCTTTCTTTTGTTTGAGGTGGTTGAGGTCAGCAGTCAAATAGAAAAGCAGCTGTTACTTGCCGTGTAAATTATTATATCGGATTTGAAAACCCATTACTCCACAAGGTGGTTCATTCAAAACCGCAAGTGACCCTGCAACTTTGATGTCAATTGCATGTGATTTTATGTACTTTTTTTGCTTGGCAATTTAATTTACTACTCACCTAACTACCCATCAGTTATAACAACTCTTCTCATTATTTTAACAAAGTTCAGATGAGATTCGTGAAACATGCGCAAAAGAGAATCTGGCGAAAATTGATTTCTGTGGAAAGGAAGATAATTTTCAGAAGAACTCAGAGGTTGAGATTTGTTCATCTCAATCCTACTGAAGTCGGAAATAATTGTACAATGGAAAAAAAGGATAAAATTATGGACTACGCTCGGTTACATCGATTACAGTAGTTTATACCAAAGATCACTGCCCAACCCCCAGGGATTGAAAAAAAATGCTTGCAGCATGCCTCATCAGCCTGTTGCAACCAAATCAACATCAGCATCTGTCTCTCCATCAATCATCCCTGGCTCTGCTTCTGCTTCAGCATCTGCTTCTATTTGTCCTGGCTCCTGACCAACATCGGTGTCAGAGCTTTGTTTCTGAGGATCCTCTGGAGTTGGGGTTCCACCCTGAGAAACATTCCCAGTTGCTGCATCAGTGTCCATTTGAGCAGCTGAGGCTTCAAGATCAACTCGGCTTCCCTCGCCATCAATCTCACTTGCTGGGGTTGCAATCTGTGTCATTTCAAAAACAAAATGCAAACAGAAACTAATTAGTTAGTAACTAAAGCAGTTACCTACAAAGGTTAACCCGTCATCCCTTAACAGGAAGTTGGGATTTCAATCCTTTCAAGGACTCATGGCATTCTGGACAAATGTAAGGGTCGAGGTAAGGTCCTTTGACCCCTCACAGAAAATAATAAAAGATTGTCGACAAATAAAATAAAAAATGCAAATTCTTATATTTAAAAAGAACAAAAAATAAATATTTAAAATAGATAAAAAGGAAAAAGCACAAAGGTCCGTCTGAAAGGAAAGCAACAAGCCCAGAGTAATAATAAACAGACTGAACAAATATTGTTACATATGGATCTGTAGAATGTTAAAATGAGAAAGAGACGCATATAAATTCATTCTAAAAGCCATTCATCTTCCAATATCGCAGATTTCATAAGCAATAAATTTACTTTATATGCTGACATGGGACTCAGGTACTAGTGAAAGGCATCTTAGATGTTATAACTTAGAAAACAAATTATTTCAAGAAAAAGAAGACAAGACCTCACCAATATTCTCAAGATCCTGTCAATCACTCAGATTTCTTAGGATCAGTGAGTTACATGAAATCTAATAATGAATGTCAAACATTCAGGGCCAACATGTGATGAATACTGGGACACATCAAAAGAAAATATAAATTACAGTTCTCGTCAAAACTCAAAAGCGTGAAGACAATTTGCTTGTTATATTTAAATAGAGAAGACTCATCAAATCAATTCAGTTTCAAGTACAAACTTGAAAACAGCGTTAAAAACATAACTTCTCCTCGAGTACCTGATTCTCTTCAGCTTGATTTGCAGCAGACTTTGTTTCTTCCTTTTTAGCACGCTTTGACCTATCACTTGGCTTAGCTTGATATTTTGACCTTACATCAGATGGCAAAAGATCCAGGGGGACAACACCTTCGATTCCATATTCAGTAAACTGCAAAAGGAGTTGAAATATGCTCATTTCTTAGACCAAAAGGTCCTGCCATTAGAGTGGATTATGCCATTTTAAAAATAAATCATACCTTAGAAAAACCTTCCAAGTCCTGTCGTGCTGAAAATCGTAGACCTTTCCAACAATAAACCTGCATAGGAGTAAAAAGAATGTAACTGCGCAGACATTGAGCATAAGAATGTCATCCTAGATCCAAGATCATGCAGTAATAATAGAAACAGCTATAAACTATACAATAACATATCAAAGTACTGCATCCTATGCAGGACCTATGTAATATAGTGAAAGTTCCCAGAATTTTTTTGGGTAAGCAAGCTCCTGAGCTTTCTAACAAAGGTAGGCAACGATAATAGCTTAATTTGGTTTGATCTACTTCATCATACCAATTCAATTTACATTTCCAAAAAATAAAAGAAAAAATTATCCTGAAGAAAAAGGAAAAACAAAACACAGAACTTTCAACCAAGAAAAATATACCAACCACCACTTCAGTTTTGAGAATTTGAAATGTAAAAGATGTTTCAATTCTTTTAGATACCAAGGAAGTCCAATAAAATTAACAAGTAGGTAAAATAATAGGAAAGATGCAATCCTTACCCGGTTATTTTTGTGGTGGTACTCTGCTTCTATTCCTGCAGATTCGTCCATCTGGTGTTTTCAGAGAGCAACTTAATCATCAGATATTCAGGGATAAAATACATGCAAGTCCAACTATATATACAGTTTAAGACACATATCTCGAGTCCAAAAACCCATTTATAAAACATAAATTTACCTATTATTAAATATATCCACTATATTCATATGATAAAGTTATATACTCTCTCCCCTTTTACTTGAAAGGATGACACAAGTACCGGGGTAAAACAAAACACATACACAGAACAAAGCTTAAAAAAAGATCTCCATGAATGTATGAAAAACGTAAAAGCTTTAAATGCAAAACGTCCTACAAAGACTACTTCAACCTCAAAAAGTGTACTAAAACTGGAGTCAGTTCAAATAAAATAAAAGGATCCCTCCTATATTTCCAGTGTGATCCACTATAGGTAAGGCTGAACTCACTTTACAACCTCTTTTATTGATTTTGTTAATTTGTATCAAAACTGCACATGCTCCCAGCAAAATTAAAATATATTACAGGGCACTACGTAATTGTGCTTGTAGCAAATAGGAAAATCTACACACTAAAGAACAGTGGATTCACAAGTTAGACAGAAGTGGTAAAACATAGATAATGATCTTCATTTATTTTAGTTGAAAATAATTAAAAAAGAAAATATTTAGGATGAACTCGCTCCAGTTTATTTTTGTGCTTGAGGATACTCACATCTTCAGCCAAGGGTTTCCAGTATTCTGCAATGTCTGGTGTCCGCACGCGCTGAGAATCAGTCAGTGCATTCTGGACATGCAAAGAAAGACAGCAAAAGAATAGTAAGATCAAAGTTCTAAATTTACAGAAATAATGGCTTCCCAAGTATCAGGGAAAATTACAAAAGCATAAAATGGAACTTGGTTATTCGCATTATGAGTAACAAATATAAGCATCAGTAAATGCATTGGAGGGTGATATTACCGTATCGTTGTGGTCGACGATGATAATGATAACAATGTCACCACTGACAAGGAAGAGGCCCTAACAAGCCCCAGGTCATATGGTATCAAATGTTCACTTACACGGGAGTGGTCAAGTAATTGAACCTCAACTGAGGAATAAATTAATTATCAAGTGTCATACACTCGAATTTGTTATTACATCCTATTCAAGGTATCGTATACTCGAAATCAATCCTTAAATACCATTTTCGATAGTTGTTTACATCAGAAGAAACCCTAAAACCCATACACATCAATTCCTAAATAGCACGTTTGTCTTTTTGACTAAAACCTAAGTTTTATCACATTCTTTCAAAACTCAACATGACAATATTTTTCAAACTCACCAAATTTAAACCCTGATTAATCCACATATTCTATGGTCCCTCCTGAATCAGAATGAGATGTAGAAGAATTAAATTATACAAAATGCAAAATATAAGCATAATATGACGTTTATGACACCGCGTGCTATCTGAGTGTTAGCCCCCAAGGTAAATGCACTGAAAGGATGCAATGAATAGAGTAATTAAAGCTCCAACCCCGAACAACCGCATTTGTGAAGCCCTTATCCCAAAATAATACCCTAAAAACATTTGCTTAAGAGTTTACCAAGAAAACAAAAGGTTTCACAAATTCCAACACACACACACACACCTCCTTTTTCCACTTTTTTTATTCTCTCTCTGTCACGTATTCCGTAGGATCAACAGAGTTCTTCAAGCAGACAACAATGTTTTATTTTTCCTCAAATTTTTACTTTTCATTTCTAAATATATTTCACACACAGTGTGTGTGCTGATGCAATACTAGTTAATATTAAAATTTTGATTAAGAAAAAAGAAAAACAGCAAGAGCAAGAGCCAGAGCATTAAAAATACCTGATTATCTTCAGCCCATTTCCACAATTGAGATAGTTGCTTATTCCCAAGTCTCCACCGTGGCTTACTGAAGAGAAAAAAAGGAAAGAAAGACGTGATACTTCAAAAGTTAATTAAATAGTAAGAAAATTCAGGGAAAAAAATTCTCATGTTCATAAATCATGACTGTGATCTCTGTATGCCGCCTTTCTATCCCAAAGTAGTTGGAGATGAGCGAATATGGAAATGTAATACCATAAAAGGAAAAGAAAAGAAAAATAAGTGCCTAAAGTATGAAAAGGAGAACTGAAGCTAAGCTTTGGGAATTTTAAATATTCCCCGCGGAGAAGATAGAGGTGTCTTCCATGTTCCCCATACTATGTGTAAGTATCAGTGTTGTTTTATAGAATTTAGTGTTACACGAAAAAACATAAGGGAGATGATGAATCTGGAAGACCTGGTATGTAGATGCAGAACATAAGGCAAATAATGGAACTGGAAGACCTAGTATGTAGATTCTTTAGTTCAACAACCAAAGATAGATTGACGAATTGTCTACCAAATGATTAGAATTAACTTTGCAGGCAACTTTGCTATGCTATTTTCAGAACTTATCTTTTGCATCATATCCTGGTTAATAATTTGACTAATTTCACCTCATCACATCATTACATTCTTCATGTAAATGTTTACATTGTTCGACTGAAATTTTTTCAATTTTTTTTTATTTTTCCTTTTTCTTTTGGTATAGTTTTAATTGAAATAAAAAGATACATGGGAGTATGGAACCACCTAGGAAAATATCTAGATGACTAGCTTCTTGGTGCCAGTAAACCTCAATTCTAAAACATTTCTCTCTATTAAACAGATGAGAGCCCCAGATGGCTTTATATCCCTTTAATTGAACTAAAGTAATTATTGACCAATGTTAAAGTAAATCAACCTATTAACTCGCATACCGTTTTTTAGCTCCATCTAGACCTGATTTCTTCTCTATCGGTAGCTTCTCGAATGGAGGGCAACCATCTCGTTTCCACCATACCTACATACTCTCATTATAAGTGTCAAAAAGTTAGCGGGAATGAGATATTCAACGTCGTACGCATACGTACATCGGGAAGATGCTCACCCAATTCCTTTCGCGTTCCAATATATGCTCAATGCTATGAAGAAATTCACTCCCTTTAGGCGGAGTTGTTACTAGAAGCTTCTTTACTCGCTCCTCACAAGATTTTACTTCTTCTTTCTAGAATCAATAATGGCAACAACAAAAAACAGTAGTCATAAGCACAATTTAGAAATTAAAATGAACAAAATATATGTACATAAAACTAAGGGGAGTAGGAAAAGGTTACTCTTACTTTAAAATGAAAAAACAAATTCCAGTGACAAAAAGCATCAAGTTCCTTTTTTATATAGCGATCACTTTTGTTTTATATAGTGATCACCTTACCCCCAATAAAACCCCAAACAAACATACTGCGAGAGAAACTCTTCCCCACTGCCTTTTTGTCTTTTTGATTTCATCCGCCTTATGCAATTCATTTGCTATATCTATAACTAAAATAAAAGGATGAAAGAAGCTTGCACAGGTTTAGAAGCTACATTGTATAACAAAAAATCCAAAACTAAGATAAAATGATATAGCTAACCATTGCTTCTGACAGCAAATCTTTCTCGCTCTTTCCTGGGGCCTACAGAAAACAAGAACAAGAAAATCATTATTATAAATACAGAATAGTAATGAGAAGTGGCAAAACCAATTTAATGTTAAAAGCATTTCGTCTATACAAACAAGTCACCTTAGAAGTATCATGCCATTAATATCACCATAAAAGGCACACCTCAAAGTTGAAAAAAGAATGTACGCACATGAAAAACCATGAGGATTGACATGAACATATTTCTACACAGTTTTCACGACTTCTACATGCTAGTCTATAATTTGACAAGCAACTAAGTTCACGGAAAAATCATGCAGGTAAGCGTAGCTGGCAACGGTTTAACTTTAGCTATACCCAAAGTACACTACTTTGTCCAGATTCTAGGAACTTCTGTTGACAGAAGATGGCAAACATAATGGTTGTCTCAAAATTACAAGAAACCTAGCACATTTTCCATACTATGATAGAAAAGCAAAAATCATATACAATAACAAAATTAGAATAAGATTCTAAAAACTTTTTAAGAATTGCTCACCTTGTCTCAGCTATTGCCCATTTCAGGACATAATATCCATGAGTAAAATTATATTCCAGAACGTAAACTGTTTTGATTCAACGGTTTCATCAAACCCAACAAAATACAATAAGATAATTATATCCAGATGCAACTGCACGCGCACACACACTCACTCATTCCAAAAAATATAAGATCAAAACTTACTAGATTGACAAGAGTGACCTGCCTCTCTCTCTCACATAGACTCTAAATATCCAGATATGTTATTCATTTGTTAATTGTGTCTGGGATCTGTTAGATTTGATTTGGTTTTGACCTGATCCTTAGCCTTACTAGTCATCGACTACCTTCTCTGAAAAGTGAGGAGGTCTAGTTTTTGAACCTTACAGGCTAATAAAAAACCTTGCAAGGTAGTTGATGGGTGTATGAGTATGTGGATGCATTTCTAGGTAGTGGCCACCTCTGCAACCCAAAAAAAATTTAATCTGGTTTAGGTATCACTTAGATATTTAACTTATATTAGGAAAGTTGTTCCATAGTATTATAAATAACATTGTAACCTGTTATTTTAATCATCAAAAAATGCATTGCAGGTTTCAAGTTTTGAGCTGTGTGTGGAAGTGTGTGTGAATTCGTGAGTTTCTTGTCCTAAAACCCTTATCCCCAAGCAATCCACATCCATCTACACAAAACAAACATAGGAGAGTTCTTCAACCTCATCTTTAACATGGTAAATAGAGATACAGTCAAACTGTCAAGTCACCAGATTAAAAGCATGAAAAGAGTTGCAACATGGAAATATATAAGTGTCACCTTCAGATAATCGAACAAAATTAGGCACTGAACTAGAACATGGCGTCTAAAGCTTGAGTCTTTTAACTGCAGCACAAGAAGAGAATATAAGTGGGATTTAAGAGTTCAGCAGAATAGAACATTTTACATGCTACAGACTATGTCGTGTTCTTAGAAAATCATATCAATATATATAACACCCCTTACTTCAAGACCCATCAGCTTACTGCTAGTAAGATATTTTATGTTGAAGGTTGCTGCCTCATCCTCAAGATTATTAGAATTTCCCTCTTCGTCGCTCAATGGTTGAGCTTCAAAAGTATTTAAGACAACCTGAACCCATTACAAGGACAAGCACTCAATGTAACTCATTAAAAAAATAACCTGAAACCTATACTTCTGCAGTACAGCGTATAGCTGCCAGAAGACTGCACAAAAAAATGAGGCGAAGAAAATACCATTAAAGAAGCAGTGAATTTATGCCACTTGCTTGGAGCGATGGTTATGGAGGTAGGGTTAGAAAAGTGTTCCTGGTGCCAAAAAAAGAAATTACGAGTACAAAAGTTGGAGTTATTATATGCATATGTATATGTATGATGCAGAAGTTGAAGTTTCTAAATGAAACCAAGTTTTGACAGTGTTAAAAAAAAGAACTGCTCTACAAGCAACTGATTAAAATTTGCTCATCTTCTATCTCAACCTAAATACAAACAAGTTACACACATTATTTTCATAATTGATGATTCAAAAATATAAATTACATAGAAATATATAAAAAAGTTATGAAGGCATAAAAGTAAACTACAAACCCCACATGCTAATTGTTCGTAATTCAAATTAAATTACAAAAAAAGTCATGAGAAACCACTCGGGCCTAAATTCAGGCTTTTCAAGCTGAGGACACATTCAAGACTTTGATCCTAACAAACCTAGGCTTCAGGCCCACATTGGGCCTATCAGAGTCTCTAAAACAAGCTGATCCGAATAACATTTCTTTCCAACTTTTCCCAAATTCTATACCAATTTGGTTTCCCATCAGATTTTAGCTGAGATTTTAGTTGTAGGAATGACCTGGATCAAGGGAGCTACCTTATGTACTCCAACGTTGATGTGAAAAGTGTAGGTCTGTGAAGATAGATAGTTTTACGAGAATCAACCACAATCATCAATAATTCTTATTTTGATTCTATAAATTTTGTAGAAACCTAAACTAAGTCCTGTGGTTTTGGAAATCAATAGGACTAGCATTTATATGGTTTGCTTGGGAGTACAAATAATATTTTATTGACCACTATTGCTTTGACTATTGCTCTCATTTTCTTTTTCATTCTTTTCACCGGTTCTAGCCCAGATTGGTTTCCTATAATACCCTCACACTTCTTACGAGGGATTTAACTCTATACACAACTATTAGCCTTACCTGGATCTAGGTAAACTAGTCATGCTACATAACGAGTTCTGATTTTGATGGAAATGCTTTAGTTTCTTCTATATACAGTGCTACAGAGCAGTAACACATATGCATACTACACGAATTGACCAGAAGGTACAGAATTGCCACCAACTTAATAAAATGTATAGCCTTGTCTTATGTTTTTGCCAACATTTATAAGGCCGTTAAAAATATTGAATAACCAAAAAGCAAGAACAACTAACCTGTAGACTCCAAAATGTTTTGTAGAAGTTGAAATCAATAGAAATGCCTGCAAGATAAGGTTATTACCAAATGAAAATTGTAAATTTAACATTTAAAAATGTTTAGAGGTTGAACTATGAATTGACCAGCTGAAAGTTACCATCAGGGGCATCTTTCTCATACTTTGTCTCATTTGATGTGTTGCAAACTCCCTTTATATTCACCGCTGTATGCATTGAAGGGAGAACAAAGCAAAAGAAGTATGATTACATAAAAACAACAGCAGGGGAGAATCAAGACAAATGTATCCAAAGAGAAAAATCTAATAGAAGCAATGAACTATGCAATGATAATTGATTATCATTTACCTGAACGTTCTGATAATGGGAAAAAATGAGCAAGGAACATAATAATTCGCCCACAAAACACCACATCATTTGCCTAAAAAATAATATGAACTCAATGAGCCAGAAGAAATTGTAAAAAAACTGCCAACAAACTATCTTATCACAGTCAAAATGACAAAAGGCTGACCATGCAGACCTTGTTCTGCAAAAAGAATGGCCACAAGAAATATTCTGTTTTATACTCAAAAAAGAGCAGAGACTTATAGTTAACAAGGCATTGCATGGTTGTCTCCAGGCATCGAATCATCAACGTAGTAAGGAATTGAGAAGTGCCATGGCAGCGCCTCATCACCAAGGTGGCCTTCGCCGCTTGACTGCCATGTCACCTCGCCCTAATGCTTTGACAACTATGCAGGTACCCTCACTGAATCAATAATCAGTTCCAAACTTAAAGTCTATGCAAATTCAATTTAACAAAAGGATGTTTGAAAATTAGCAGAACAACAAACAAGACAAGGTGAAAATATTTGAAGGCCAAGTTGAAACTGCAATGCTAGAAAGAACTGACAGTAGAAGAAATGCTTTGTCAGAAAGCAAGTAATCCAAATCCTAAAAAAACAAGAAGTCGTCAATACCCTAATGGAATAAGGAATATTCCATGTAGTTGCTTACTACGTTAATGACTAGGTGCCTGGAGACAAACTATGCAGGTACCCTCACTGAATCAATATTCAGTTCCAAACTTAAAGTCTATGCAAATTCTAACAAAAGGATGTTTGAAAATTAGCAGAACAACAAATAAGACAAGGTGAAAATATTTGAAGGCCAAGGTGAAACTGCAATGCTAGAAAGAACTGACAGTAGAAGAAATGCTTTGTCAGAAAGCAAGTAATCCAAATCCTTAAAAAACAAGAAGTCGTCAATACCCTAATGGAATAAGGAATATTCACTCAATATTCAACTCTAATGTAGAAGATCCTCGGTTTATATGTTTAATGTTAAAGCACTGATTAGTTGTCAGAAGTGCTCAAGAATCATTGGTGTGGCCTTAGTGCGTTAATCAGTGAAATGCCACAATACAACCCCAAGTGCCTTGTACACCTCGTCACGAAGGCAATTGTTTAGCCTGATTTTCTTATATCTTTTTAAATCAATTTAACATTATATAATTTATATGAGACATAAGAGAGAGAGTGAGAGAGAGAGACCCGATCTAAACTCCACCTAGGACTCTTCATCTTATAATGGCAACTAATTCTTCCTCTTCTTTTTTCCTTTTAAATTCACATGTTTACTTGATTTTTTTGGGGATTACTTTTATTATTACCACATAACTATCAAAAAACTTCTTCGGTTCTTTCGTTTGTTGCATTCTTTACTGTGTCATATATGTATAGAAGTCAACTTTTTATGTGTTGTAACCATAGAAAGCTATTCATTTGCCTTGAGACTTAGAACATAAACCATAAAGGTTCAAGCTTCAGGCATATCAATACTACCTATGTTCTATAGCAGAGAGATTCTTCAATTGATGGATTGTTAAAAGTGGGTTTTGAAGACATTCAATAATTCATATTCACGTTTTATTTTTAAATAATTATTTATTTTCAGTGTATACTTAAAAATTTTAGTGAGGCGGATATAGAGACCAGTAGGACATCGTGTGTGTGTGTGTGGGTTAATTTTTTAGTGAAGCAGATATAGAGACACCAGTAACCCATCGTGTGTCAGTGAGTGTGCGCGTGTTTTGAAAGGTTGTCGGTTCATGCTGTAGGTGTAGCCTTGCATCTATTGCTGCAGAACTACCTCATAAGGTTATTACTACAATAAAAATTTCCAACTCAAGAGGCATCAAAGCTTAGACAAGCACTTTTCTTCAATTAAAGAATTTAAGGTTCTTAGTAAAGTTTCAAGTTCTGAAGTTCACATAAGTAATTTAACATCAAATACAATATATCTTTGATTGGCTCAAGGGGAACAGACATGTTCACCTGAGCTTTAACCCACTATCTGATTCTGCTTGCTTATAAAGGTTAGTGCATTTCTTTGTTATATGTGATCAACAATATTAAGACATGTAACTGTTGGCAATGATACACTGGAAGAAATTAAAGTGTATACACAACTATTAGCATCTAAGTTACTGTTTCTGTGTTTCACAATTAGTGACATCATTAAATGCACCTCCATGTAATCAGTATAAGAATATTTAACAGAGTTGCTAACAAGCGAGTGACTGACAAAATGAGAGCATTAAGAATACATAAAGGCAACGATACCTTTGATAGGCGGCGCAGAAGTTGATTGCATGTTCTCAACATAACAAGTTTACCACGAGCAAAAAGTTCTGGCTATATGAATGCAATCATATTTACAACATCAGCAACCATAGGCCAGGAAGGAATATATGCTTATAATAAGATATGCATAAAATAGGTTAAGAAAGCAGAGGATTATAAAAGGATAAACAGCAACAAGTAATAACCCGAGCAGAGCAGACATATCACCAACCTTCCCCAATATGTCTTGTTTACTCTCAATATAGCCGAAGACATCCTTGCAATTTCTCATAGTAGACATCTCTGTCAAGTCTTCTAAGAGCTGGAATATCATTCCACCCTCCACATGTTCTTTTTCACATAGATATAGCACGATATCTGTAGAAGATGAATAAACAATTGTCTGGGTGAGATTCTGTGCAAGCGAGCCTATGTATCTGTGTGTCTCAGTTGCCATCAGTTATGTGCAAACTGTTGAATCTGGACTGCATATATGAATAGATTGAATTAAGAGGCAAGTTTCACTCTGATTGTTCACGTGTCTGCACAGTTAGCATGTTTGATTGCTTTTGAAAAATCTAATGAATGTATTTCATGTTTCACCTTAACTTCTAATGCAACAATAATATTCAATATATAATAATAAATTAGTTCTTTTTTATTTGATATTTATAAATATAATCCGATTGCCAATACATATATATCAAATCATTAATATAACTTAGTAAACCATTTAAATAA
The DNA here is from genome assembly GCA_014636745.2 of Centella asiatica. NCBI lineage: Eukaryota > Viridiplantae > Streptophyta > Magnoliopsida > Apiales > Apiaceae > Centella > Centella asiatica. The sequence goes on from CM025785.1 coordinate 3,531,503, forward strand.
AATCACATGCTGATAACTAAGTAAAGTTAAACATAGGGTGTCTATGATGTTGGTGGTTTAAATTTTATTAAGGTGCGGGTGAGAGTTTCAATTATTTACCAAACTAGCAAAAGATAAAAGTTAAACATATCTAATATAAATATTTTTTTTCCACTGTAATGGACGTTTAGGTTACACTGATACATAAATACAACACAAACATAATACATATTATATCATTGTGTATAAGTAAAGAGAATTAGACAATCATGAAAGATAATTAGAGTAGGAAGAAGAAACATTTGGAGAGTTCTTGTTCAATCTCCTCTCCTATCATTGCAGTATGCATACCTTCTCTCCACACCTAATTTCTCATCATTCTAAACAGTATTGATGATATTTATGATCTTTTTGTTCTCATCTGTCATTTAATATCAACAAATCAAATGCCATGATGCTAGACACCTAAAATTCCAACTAACAGTTCCCAACACCAAGTCATGAAAGACAAGACAGATTTAAGACAGAAAGAAGAGAACAAACACTTCATCTCTGAGGGCGGAGAGCATCAATCGCCAAAATTTCTGTATTTAAAATTTTATTTCTTTCTTGCATACTTGGTACAAACAATAAATCTGAAAATGATTTAAAAGCTGAGCCACTAAAATTTGAGCTACCCAAACAAGGAGCGAATGAGTATAAGAAGCAAACTAGACTTGGAAGTTTCGTAGATCAGGCCTGTCAGTATAATGCAACAATTTATTATCTAAAAATAAATGTATTCAAACATCTAAAGAAGGGAAAAGACAATTATTTACCAGAAGAACCAGTTCTTTTGGTCTGAGAGCAGTCCCCTTGCAATGAGCCGAACTTAAGGCCAAAAGAAGAAGAAAAAAACATACTACTTACTTGCTATTATAGGTCTAAACTATAAGTTAAATGCGAAAGAGAAACTGTTACAGTAAATGACAAGAATAGCTTTGTACAGTGTACCATTCAAGGGGAGACTCGCGACTGACACACATCCGGTTGTGTATATAGAAGAAGAGTGTATACCCCTTTTAGGGAAGTGTTGCACATTGTGAAATTCCTCCTTCATTAAATCATTCAGAAATTCTCACTAATATCCTCCACAAAACAACTTTTTTGGGTAACTTTCACTTTTAAGTTAAAAATTACTATTCACCTTTCCACTCGATTGCTAGTTCCTTTTTTCCTACTTAAAGTCATCTTGGCAAGGTTTAGTTACTTTTTTACTTTAACTAGTTTTTTAAGTGAGAAATCAAATATGATTGTCATATGATAAGAATAAGCTTCCAAACAGGCTCGAAGATCTAAAAACTAGGAATCACAAGCAATATGACACATTTATAAGAACATGCGCACCAAGAATGCGAGGAATTTGGCCCCGACTGGATTCCTCATCAGAAATTGATTGCCCGTACTGCATTATGTTTTCCCCCGACTGCACTGCAGCTGTCTGTAGAATGATATGGCATCATATAATCATACACAGGGCATAAGTACCAGAGAAATGTGAAGCTCCAATTCTTGCAGGATATTGAATGAGAGCCAAACAACAGCCTAAACCAAACTGATGACAAAATAAGGATTAGAAGTTGAGATTATTCACATTAAAGCCACTTTTCAATCTCATTTTGATTTTAAGATGATGTTTCCAACCTTTTCTCTGTTTGGAAGACAAAGATGTAGCTACACCATACAGGCTAAATTCTAAACACCTGGTTTTACACACATGATCAGGATAAGGACGATGCAAAAGGAAACTACATAAAAATCATTTGGACCAAAAACTGAAATAACATTTCAACAGCAGACAAGAGACCAGAAATATACTTTGATCCACATTTATGGCTACAAAAATCAACAAACACATAGATCAGAAATATACCGCCAGTTCCTGAAGTAGCGTTCGCAGGATATTTTCCAGCAATTGATTTTCATCTTGAACTAATTTCGTTTGCTTCTGCAACAGAACACACATATATAAACAAACAAAGGGAAATAAGTAGGACATTCAGTTATTCAATAATACCAAATAATTATACATCATAAAGGTTTTACAACACTGAAGAAGTTGAACCCAAATTTGCTGTCTCCTAAACATCATAGTGGTAATAGTAAAATATTCTACAACTTTGTTCCGTTTATTCCATAAAGGAGAGTTAAACCACTCACTCACTTTCTTCTAGATTAACCACCATAGTAACAAATGGTTTAGGAAGATATAAAATGCACGTAAGACGTTAAAACTTCATCGTAAGTAGTACTGTAGCAAAAGTTGGATTTTGAATTTGAAGGGTAAAATTTTATTTGAATAACAGGAAGTGGGACTCCCAAAGTTTTTCATTGTGAAGAACATCAATGGGAAATAACTTCAGTTTTCAAAATTATAAATGTTTTAATGCTAATCTCAATATTGCCATGATTTCAAAATTATCTCAAAAAACTCCAGATAGTTGGATCCTTTCATATGTATGTTTGGCGACTGATGCTAAACTGATGAATGGACAAATATTCTGTAGAATAATATCTACCGTAAATAAAAAAATTACGCAAGGCTATACAAGAGCACACATGGAGTTGGATGATTCATTGAAGAGTTACCCAGTATACTAAACACCAATGCTGTTTCTAACAGCATTACTGTTTAAAAAGAAAACACACTGGCCAAATAAGAAAGAGGCGAAATAATGAAATTGAACTTTTATACAGGCAACATATTTTGTTGGATATATTCTTTTTAAGATCATAATGACTACATATAAACTCCTCATGTGTCCTAGAAATAATATATTGAAGGACCTTGACCTGATAAATCAGCCATGTGTCAAAAAAGGGATCCGAAAAGTCTATACAAATACACAAACTTTACGAAGAGAGTATCAACATGCATACATTCAACTGTACAAGCAATATTTATAAACGACCTGAGGTTTTATGGCTTCTTGAACTAGCTGAAGTGCAAAATCTTCGGGTTGACCAGGTTGCAATAAAGCCATCCTGAATAGATCCTGGATTTTTTAAAAATAATTAAATGACACAAAGAAATAAATTCAGTTTCATTGAAAATTTGTAATAGTATACAAAATTACGATATATACTCTAGACCATCAATTGACCCTTTAGGCCTTTACAGGAGAACGTTGATTTAGAAACTCAAAATGTGATCATTTGCATTTTGCACCTTTCGACTTAAACTAATCAAGTCAACAAAGCAATATATAAAGGTTTTATACTAGATTCCACAACACAGAAGAGAGATTACCATTGGGATTGGGAATAAATTACTAGGCAGGAAGCTAGAGTGCTGATCAGCTGCAAATCAAGAATTTCAGTGCAAGCAAGTCGCCATAATAAGGAGAAATACAATACTGAACAACTAATATATTAAAACACACGTGATAACTATACTTGCACATGAAAACTAGTAAACAGTCCTGATAAAAATCATAGACATGTCTAATTTTGGTTCAAAACACTATAAAGAAATCGCTAACAAATAAAATAGCGAAAACTTTATCCATATCAAAATTAAGCAAGTAAATAAATTGGGGTTTTAGGGATTAGGGTTTGGGTTTAGGACTTAAACAGGTGATAATTCAATGAGATCGTCACCCTTACGTTGAAGGATGAAAGACTAAAACCGTCCCCAGTGCCGTTGTGCGTCGGTTGCCGCCGCCGCTGCCGAGTCCGCGTTTGTAGTGAACAAGAGAAGGGACAAGCTAGAAGGCGAGCTGTAAATAAAAAGTTAATAAATTGTGTAATTATATTTTGTTAACAAATCCATTCCACTAACAGATAGTGGAATCTTAAATTCTTAACCTGTTATGTAATATATATATATATATATATATATAGACATTTTACATTATCTACTACTCCACCTCTCCACTACTCCACTTTTCCACCTCTCCACTTCTCTATTCTTTTCTTCATCTTTTATTTATCTATAAATAGAGGCATTGTAGAATGTAAATGACACACATTTTCAAGTATAAATAATATTATTCTCTTTCTCTTTACTGCTTTATATTATATCATCTCTCTTTTACATTTGTTATATATTATAACACGTTATCAGCACGAGTTTGCTCTAGTCAAATTGTGATTGGAGTTTATTCGAGTAGAAGTATAAGGTTCTACAATCAGATTTTGTTTCGAGAAGAATGTACTTTTTAGATTGTATCTTATTAATCTTTACTTTTATTTTATACTTTATTTTATTTAACATTGTATGAAAGTAATACTTTCATTCCCATAAGAGAATGATAAATTAAATACTTTCATTCCCATAAGAGAATGATAAATTAAGTACATGATAAAACCATAAAGTTTTTATTATAGTTTAGAGTTTTTTTAAAAAGAAAGAACCTGAAGTTCTTATTTGTAATTTTTATACAAAAGAACTTGAAGTTCTTAACGTATAATAAACAAAAAGAATCTGAAGTTCTTATTTGTAATTTTTATAAAAGAGAACCTGAAGTTCTTTGCCTAGCATTATATATATATGTCTCCAATACTTAATTCTCTTAATAACCAGAAGTTATTAAGATTCTTTCTTTAGTCATTTTTATTTATGTTTATTGAATATAAATGCATATTTTAAATTTGTAGCATTTTTTTTTGTAGTTCTTATGGCCAACATTTCTAAACTAGAGTTCAATGCTCTTGATATATCGGGCAAGAATTATCTCCCATGGACTCTCGATGCCGAGATCCACCTTACAGCAAATAATCTTGGAGAAACAATAAAAGATGGAAATAAGGCCTTCCTGCAGGAGAAAGCCAAAGCAATGATATTTCTCCGTCATCATCTCCACGAGGATTTAAAAACTGAATATTTAACGGTGAAAGACCCGTTAGAATTGTGGAAAAATTTAAAAGAAAGGTATGACCATAAAAAACAAGTACTCCTCCCAAAAGCTCGTTATGAATGGCTTAATTTAAGGTTGCAAGACTTTAAATCTATAAGTGAATATAATTCTGCAATGTTTCGTATAACTTCTGAATTAAAGTTATGTGGAGAAAAGATTACTGATGAAGTCATGTTAGAGAAAACATTCTCTACATTTCATGCCACGAATTTGCTCCTGCAGCAACAATATCGAGAGCGTGGTTTTAAAAAATATTCAGAACTGATATCATGTCTTCTTGTTGCGGAACAAAATAATGAGCTTTTGATGAAAAATCATCAATCACGACCCACTGGTTCTACTCCATTCCCTGAAGTGAATGCAACATCATTTAAAGGAGGTAAAGGACAAGGTTTTACACAAATACCAGGAATTGATTATGAAGGAACGTATTCACCTGTAGTGGATGCAATAACTCTCAGATTCTTAATTAGTCTCACAATCACTGAAAAACTTCAAATGCGTTTCATGGATGTAGTCACAGCCTATTTATATGGATCACTTGATAATGATATCTATATGAAAGTCCCTGAAGGACTAAAAATGCCTGAAACATTTTAATCAAAACCTCGAGAAATGTTTTCTATAAAGTTACGGAGATCTTTATATGGACTAAAACAGTCGGGTCGAATGTGGTACAATCGACTAAGTGAATATCTCATAAAAGTGGGCTATAAATCAAATGAAATTAGTCCATGTGTTTTTATTAAAAGAACAATCTCGGCTTTTACAATTATTGCAGTATATGTTGATGATTTGAATATCATTGGGTCTCCTGAAGAGATCGAAAAGACTGCAAATTTATTAAAGGAATAATTTGAAATGAAAGATCTTGGTGTAACAAAATTATGTCTTAGCCTGCAGATCGAGCATTTGAATAATGGTATTTTTGTCCATCAATCAAATTGCATCCAGAAGATGTTAAAACGTTTTAATATGGACAAAAGCTCATCCTCTAAGTACACCAATGGTTGTTCGATCACTTGACATAGAAAAGGATCCTTATCGTCCCCGAGAAAATAATGAAGAAGGTCTTGTTCCAGAAGTACCATACTTAAGTGCAATTGGGGTTTTGATGTATCTTGCTAATAATACAAGACCTGATATTGCATTTTCTGTCAATGTATTGGCAAGATATAGCTCTGATCCAACACGTCGACATTTGAACGGAATTAAACATGTGTTTCGTTACCTTTATGGGACAAGTGATATGGGACTATTTTACCAAAAGAATAAGGAATCCAAATTAGTTGGGTATGTAGATGCAGGGTATTTATCAGATCCACATAAAGCTCGGTCACAATCTGGATATGTATTTACATATGGAGATACTGCAATTTCATGGCGATCAACAAAACAGACACTAACAGCAACATCATCAAATCATGCCGAATTAATTGCTTTATATGATGCTAGACGAGAATGTGTATGGTTGAGATCAGCGATTCAACACATCCAGGAGGAATGTGGACTCGAGTCAATCAAAGGAAGCCCAACTGTGATATATGAAGACAATGCAGCATGTATTGCTCAAATCAAAGAATGATATATTAAAGGTGACAGAACCAAACACATCTCACCATAATTCTTCTCAACACATGATCTACAGAAGGATGGTTTGATAAATGTTTGTCAAATTAAGTCAAGTGATAATTTGGCAGATCTATTTACAAAATTATTGCCGAGAAAAGTTTTTGAACAACTTATACAGAAGATTGGTATCCGTCGTTTCAGAGATATTCATTAAAATGAGGGGGAGTATTATACACGTTGTACTCTTTTTCCTTCACTAAGTTTTGTCCCATTGAGTTTTCTTAGTAAGGTTTTAATGAGACAACATAACTGATCCAGAAGTATCAGTTAATTTGGTCCTGACGTACCTAATTTATAATTTGTCCAGCAGAACATATTAATTATGTATAATACAAGGTAAAATGTCTAAAGGGGAATGTTATGTAATATATATATATATATATATATATATATATATATATAGACATTTTACATTATCTACTACTCCACTTCCCCACCTCTCCACTTCTCCATCATTTCCTTCATCTTTTATTTGCCTATAAATAGAGGTATTGTAGAATGTAAATGACACACATTTTCAAGTAGAAATAATATTATTCTCTTTCTCTTTACTTCTGCTTTATATTATATCATCTCTCTTTTACATTTGCTATATATTATAACATAACCTTTCATTTGCCCTAATGTTTTTCAAAACGAGAATACGCCTTGTTTTTTTTCTTTTTCTTTTCTTTGTTCATTAAGGCGGTGTTAATAGAATTAAAAATTAAAAGATAAAAATTACTTTTTTCTTATATTTTCACTTTAATAGGTTAGTGACATAAAATGTAATAAATATATAAAAAGTAATGAGAAAAAAATACATAAATGGTAAATTTTAATTAAAAATAACTTTTTATAACTAAAAATTAGTAGACAAACAGATCTACATTTCTTTCTCTTATTATTTTCCTCGTAAAATTTTTTCCTCAAAAAATAGTACTATATTGTCTTCAAAAAATTAATCAAGTTACTAAATTATTTAAATGCATATAAATTTTGATAGGTTAAAAAAACATAAACTACATTATTTTATCTTAAATCTAAACTTTTACGATTAAAATTAAAATTATTGAAATATATACCACTTGTAATTATCTTTTTTTTTTCACTTTAAATGTTATTGTAGTTTTTTTAAAAAACTCAAAGTTGGAGACCTGAAGATTACAATTCATTTTGAAATTATCTCCATATTCAATTTGAAAACCACTCTTTACCCATATAATTTTAAATATCACCCAGACTTATGGATGTAAAATGAACAAAATAATCGAGACTTGGTTTATGATTGTTTTAGTACGAGGTCAACTTGTGCATGATTTAAGAAGAAAATAGAGTAAAGAAAATTATATGAACGACTACTTTCTAAAATTTGACAACTTAAATAAGTAAAATACAAAAAAAATAAAATAGTAATTATTTATTGATTTAGTTTATGTGTAATTCGATTGATTTAAATATACACTAAACTATCACATGATATATAAAATGTGATGGTAATCCTATCTTAACCGTTTATTAGATTGTCATACAAGTTAATAATTTATATGATGGTAGTAGATAAAACTAATTATAACACATTGAACTTAAAATAAAAAGTTTATATAATATAAATTAACTTTTGCAAAAAATATCACATGAATACTAGCAAATAATCCGCGAATAAATGAAAATCGAATATAACATTTAAAAACTCAAGTTCAAATTTGATCATTAAAAAATTAAATTAAATAGACTTAAATTCGACTCATTTAAGCTGTTACCAAAATCTGTAATTTGAATTATATCCGTCCTATTGCAATGTGTAAATAGATTCTGCCTATGCTAAATTGTTTTATAATTAATTAATATACAGAGTATTTATTTGATATAAAGCAAAAATTAAACATTAAAATAAAAAATATTTTCATTCTCCTCCGTGATAAAGAAAAAACAAAATAATAGGTGGATTGGTACTGTGTAAATCCAGGAGGAGGTCTCGTCGCGCTAAAGAAAACCCTCGGAAAATGCAAAACAAATAGAAGAAGAACTGGAAGTAACAGCAGGAGAGATAGAAGGAAACGCACACTTTCTTTCCTGCTAATCTGTATCACCCTCCCTCTTTCTCTCATCACAACCAGATCACAAAAACCCTAGTTCTAATTCACTTCAATCAGATCTCAATTTTCCCATCTCTCTCTCTCGCTTCATATACATAACAACGTATACATACACATCTCTGAACTGTACTCTCTCCCGGCGATTATGGCTCCCATAAAGGAGGTCAATAGATCGGCCACGGTCGCGTTTGCACCCGACAAGCCTTTCCTTGCGGCGGGTACAATGGCTGGTGCGGTGGACATATCCTTCAGTACATCTGCGAATCTCGATATTTTCAAGCTTGATTTTCAGTCGGACGATACTCAACTGCCGTTAGTTGGAGCCGTACCCAGTTCCGAGCCATTTAATCGACTTTCTTGGGGGAAGATTCCGGCTGACTCCGTTGAATTCTCTCTTGGTCTTATTGCCGGTGGCCTTAACGATGGTAACATTGGAATTTGGAATCCTGTCACACTGATGGGGTATTGATCTCGTTGGAATTTTGCTCAATTCTTTATTTGTCTTGACTGCATTGCCAAATGCGAATCTTATAGTTTGTTTTAATTTTTTCTTTTTAAAAATGATTTTGATTGGATCAGCATGTACTGTTCTTCACCGGAGTAGTTTTAACAGCATACACATGTGGCCGGATTTACCGTTTCCTCTTTTTCTGCTACAATCTCCATAGAGATGACATCTTTGATTTCAGTCATTTATATTCATTTATTTTATTATCTTATTTTTACTAGGGATCAAGGGTAATGAGCTGTAGCTAATTACCATGTAAAAGAAATAAAATAATAGCAGAAAAGCACCGATTTTTTATGTTGTTTTAATAAATTCATGCTATGCATCACAAGTAAATTTACTTACTGTTATGTTTCTAATGATCTTTCAATCCCTTTGGAATTTTCTATATTTTGGATGTATATACGATGAAAACGAGCTCTAGTGAATTTCACTTATTGCGATTACTAACTATTATAGTTACTTTTCATGTTCTTGTTGTGGCCATTGTAATCATCATCATCATCATCATCTAGGGTGTTATTTGGAATGTTTATACTTCTTGATTACAATTCGTGTAGTTACTGATCGAGTAGTTGGTAGATGGTTGTATGGGATTTTGAATTTTGTCATGAATTTGAAATTGTGCTTACGGGGTCCTGATCCCACGTTGATAGGAGGAGATGCATGCCAGTGCGGGGTTAATGGGATCCGTGTCTCAGTTTTCAAGAGGAAACCGCTGTTTAGGATAATATTTGGTGTCAGGGATTTTGACCTGGGTACTAGCAACTAAAAAGAAAGAGCTATATAGGAGTGACCCTTTTCTGCTTATTGTATAAGAAAAAAATAGTTCTAGTTAGCTTATAATAACTGATCATTTATTGTTAATTTTCAGTTCCGAGCCAAGTGAAAGTGCTCTTCTTCAACAACTTTCAAGACATAGAGGACAAGTAAGCTATACTTGTTTTGTTCCTGGCTTCAGTTTGAGATGGTTTCTTGAGTTTTCATGACATCGAATATTAATAAAACAATTTTCTCTTATTTAACATTTATTATTTGGAAAACAAATATCATAGTTGTCTGTTGTACATTTCTTTTAGGTTCGTGGTCTAGAATTTAATTCGCTGTCCCCAAACCTTCTTGCCTCTGGAGCTGATGAGGGTGAGATTTGTATATGGGACATTGTGAAGCCCACCGAACCTACTCATTTTCCTCCTCTCAAGGTATGCGTCATTGTTCTAACTTTGAATTTGCAGGATATCATTTATATTTTGAACACATGAACATAATGTGTGGTACTGGTAGCAGATTCTCTGTGCTACTGGTATCATATTTTATGTGTTCTATGTTAAGCTCCAGTCTTAATGATGATATAAGCTGTAGACAGTAATTTAAACACGTCCTTTAATGAAAATGTACTTTTCTTAGGTAGGAAGCATTTGTTCCTCGGAAATTTCTCAATACATTTGCCTTGGATTTTAAAGCATGTTTGCCTTAGGAGGTCTCCTGTCTGTTGCAGTAGTATTCTTAGCTTGTTGCAGCTCAGTATTCCGACCATCGTAAAAAATGAATCGCTGCATTTGATTTTGTCAGGATTGAAAGACTACCTAGTAGCTGCTGTTAGGTAAAGAAATTAGTCATCTAAGAAGTTAGTTAACTAACAACGTGGTTTATGTTGGAAGCATTTGGTAAAGGACATGGAAGTAGTCTTTTTATGTGGATGTAACCCCATTTGGAGCATCAAGCATGTTGAAGAATGTCATGAAAAACTGAGAAGCATTTCCTCTAAAACCCTCTCTAGTTTTATATCTCTAACTTCTGCATCTTCTCATATTTTTAAGGCTTCTCTAGGATCTTGAACGGTTAAATTTCAGAAGATATATGATATTAAACCACAATTACTTCAATATTTTATGCATAAATATACGCCAAATCTCTGCAAATCTTCAGACTTTGATATTTTATGAACCATCTTTCTGTAGGCCCTAAGATAACTCATTTCTCTTACTACTTCTGGAGGAATATATCTATTAATGGTAAATCTTCAAATAATTTGCAGGTTAGAGTATATTAGCTTTCATCCCCGATGCTTAATTTGAGTGAGGAAAAATCTGTAGGTTCCTGAGCTTTTGGGTGAATAAAAAGCACCTCTCCACTAAAAATTCCACAATGATACATGACATTGAAAGTGAAGCTTTTGGTCTCCTAAAAACGTATAGTACCTTTACCCGTTGAGAAACACTATTCTAAATGACAAAAAATACATGCTTAGGCATTTGACTTACAATTTACATTTATTCATTACGCTGAACATCCATTTTGCATAAAATATATCAGGATTGTTTTAGATTTTTAACTATTATTATAAATTAGACACCTAAATTCCAATTCCATATAAGACCTCTCCTTAGTTCGTTCATTGCCCGTATGTTATTAGATTTTCTTGTTAAGCTTGATTTACAGCTCCTTCAGCATAGCAGATACATCAATTGGTCTGTCACTCTGTCCGTTGATGTTCATGCAAGAGGATTAATTTAATCACAAGATACAATTAGCAGAAAGGCCCTGCAAGATTCCATGATTCTTTCGCGGATCACTATCTCATTTGTTTCTATTCCTGAATTGTATTTGTGTATTCCTGATTTCTTGCTCTATACGGAATGCATCTCTTTCTTCACGCATGTCTCCATCTCTTCTATGTTTTCCATCTAATCTACAAGTTCCCTCAGGCATTTCTCACCATTCACCATCTCTCTGTAGGGTAGTGGATCTGCTACTCAGGGTGAAATATCATTTTTATCTTGGAATAGTAAGGTTCAACATATACTTGCTTCTGCTTCATTTAATGGGACAACTGGTATGTGAGGATTTTCCAATCATTTTATTTGGGCACCAATATGTTTATATTTAAATATTTGATAATGATATTTACATTCCCTTTATTTCTAGTGGTTTGGGACTTAAGAAAGCAAAAGCCAGTGATAAGGTAAAGTTGTTAATTCATGTCATTCTTAAATACCTGTACGATAAAGAACATTATGATATTAAAACAGTCTTTCTAATATAACTGATGAAACTTTCAATCGACAGCTTTTCAGATTCTGTTAGAAGGCGGTGCTCTGTCCTGCAGTGGAATCCTGATGTTGCCACTCAGCTTATTGTTGCTTCAGATGATGACAGTTCACCATCATTGAGGGTATTACTCTCTCTCTCTCTCTCTCTCTCTCTGCCCCTCTTCCTTCATTTCTATCTTGCTCCCTTTAGTGTCACTTGATTTCGTTTGACTCCTTAATATTTGCAAACAGATTTGGGATATGAGGAATACAATGTCACCATTAAAAGAACTAGTGGGGCACACGAAAGGTATGATTTTGATTCTACTTTGATTTCTTTAAATTGTTTTTTTTTATCAGGTTTTAACTTTCAAATTGTCATTGGACTCTTCCGAAAGCACAATAGTAGCTGTATTTGGTGGCTAAACAATATATGCGCTTATGCACATATATACACTTGCATATTACTATGGGTGTACAACAGATGTGCATGTGGATGCCACATGAGTGCACGTCATTCCACATTATAATATATTTGTAAAGGAGGCTGATAACTGTAGGGGTGCTGGACTTGCCTGTTTTCCTCTTTCTATATGTCGACCAAAGATTGAAAATCAGATGTATCTGGGGTAGGAAGATATGATTTAGTTATTATAAATTACCTAAGTTCCCATGTAAGAATGCCCTTTCTGTTGATGATTTACACTTGTATTTCACTGAAGCAATTACTACCTGCGAGAGCAGGAAAAAAGATGAGAAAGGTAAAGCATTCATAGTACCTCTGGAACTCATGAAATGATCATAAATTGGGATCGCAGAAGAATTAGTTATGGCTTTATGAAATTGACAAACGTAAAAGCTGCAATCATCCCTAAACCATTAGGTAACTCCTCTTTTTGACGCTTAGTAGCTGGAGTTGTATATTGGCTTCCTTCGAAACTTAAGATGACGATGTACATTATGAATAACAGATATCGATGAGTAAGGTAAGGAGAGAGTTGATTAAATATTTTGATGAATTTGCTGGACATATGTAATTGTAACATATAGTTTGCCAAAATTAATCTACATTTCCATCATACAGTTAAGCCCGGGCTTAATTAAGTTTGGTGTCTTCCCTGAAGCATTTAGGACATACTTATTTGCATTGTCGTTTAGTAGATGAAAGTTATTTTTGATTAGGGTGTAGATGCCATATTTTAACTTAGATGTCTGTCTCATTTGAACATTTTTATATATTTCTGTCCCTAAGCACAAGTTTCCTTGTGTGAGGTCTCCGACTTATATCTTATACCAAAAATCCATGTTTTCGTAGTTTAGTGCATCTAAAAGTTCTACCTGTCACGCGTTTACATCAATGGTTTTCCAATATATTGTACATCAGGTGTAGTTGCAATGTCATGGTGCCCAAATGACAGCTCATATTTGCTCACCTGTGCCAAAGATAATCGCACCATTTGCTGGGACATGACTTCCTCAGAGGTATTGAATATTTCAGTATCGTTTACTTAATGAGTCACCGTATGGATGTGAGGACATCTTCAGCTATGTTTATCTTTATCCTTTGCTCGATTTCCCACTTGTTGCTTCCTCGAATTCACTAATTATATTCAATGTTGCAGATTGTCTCTGAACTGCCTGCTGGAACCAACTGGAACTTTGATGTTCACTGGTATCCAAAGATACCTGGGGTCATATCAGCTTCTTCATTTGATGGAAAAATCGGCATCTACAATATTGAGGTCTGTTTTTCTGCTTGTAACTGTGGTTTTTGTAAAGGATGCCTGATTCTTTTTGCTTGCAAAATGGCGAACATTTTAACTGGGGGCTAAAAGAGGGTTTCATAGTGAACCCGTCACAATTTTCTGGACTCTCTGTGATTTGATTATATTCCAGTATACCGGAGGCAATTGGAAGTTCCGATCAATTAGGTTTATTAAAAAAACAAACAAAAGAGTTTTGAAAGGCTTTCAGTTGTGCGATAAATCTCCTTATGTTGATCGATTTGTAAACTTCTAAGTGTGTTATTTATTTTGGCTGGTGGAACAGCTGGAAGTTGTTTCTGCAGATCTATCATTTGATGCTTTTCCGAGTTCTCATATCGTTTTCTCATGTAGGCTTGTGGCCGATTCGGTGTTGAAGAGGGTGATTTTGGTGCAGGTAATGTAGTTCTTAGATGTTTGTTTCGTGGCTTGCTGAATCCTTGTATTATCAATATTAAGTGATAATGTGCTATTGCACTGTTGTGGTCCATGTTTCTGCTTTGTTCATGTATGGTTGTAGTAGTAAGAGTTTAAATCTCTAGCCGTGCGAGAAGATATTTGAGAATGATCTGCTAATCTGCAGGAGTGTAGTTACTCCACAGTTTCTTCTTCGTAGGTCTTAGTGCATCATTACTGATCACCTTTCATGCGGTATGCGAGCATGTCTACATTCCCACCTCTAACAAAGTCCCATTTGAAAGTCTTCACCTTTGAGTTAAGATAGTTCTAATTTGACCAAAGGGCAATGGGACCTTGTATTAATATCGTGAATTGTGATGCATGAATTTTCAAATTGGCTCTTAAATCCAGAAGTTATTAAAAATAATGCATTTCTTAAATTATTAAGTATTGGTGAAGTTGAACCATTAAATTGGAAGCAGTTAGAAAAAAATATTTCAGAATGTTACTTACAGTTGTAGCAGCATTACAAAAAATTTCATGATAATTCTATCCTCATGCGAAGGGGTCTATCAGAAGAGTGAATGATGTTAACATCCAATAATGGGTTGATTGCGCTGATTGTATTTTTGCTGGTTTATTATTTGCTGCCATAGAGATTACTCTCCAAAATAAGGAAAACTTTATGAGGCACCTATACCACCACCTATTCCTGCTTATTTTTGATAAACTTTCTTCTGAGCTATTTATGGCTCTTTCTTGCACCTTTCGTACTGCCTTTTGTGCTGCTCTGGCTTTTGGTGGAACCATAGATAAAGTGCATATATTAGTCGTGCATATTAATTGAAGTAAAACCGTGTGAGTATTGAAAAAGAAAATAAAGAAATGTTGTAACCATTTTTTTGGATTCTGGCATATTGAATGAGAAAGTGAAATGAAATATATAATAGAAATTAATAAAGGCATGTTCTCGAAAGGAAGTTATTGCGGTCACAAAAACAAAATAGAGAATCATATAGGCTTTTTATATGTTCTCACCATGCATATTTGCTTCAAATCACAAATACTGGAGCATAAAAGACAGCAAGATGGGTAGATATGTATTATTAATTAGGAAGGAGATCGTGGGTGAAAGGCTTCCTCAAGAGTAATAATACCAGTACTGGACCCTGACTGTTTCTTTGACTTAATTCTTCTTTTGTCTAGTTTATGGTTACCGTGTTTATAAAACATGGCTCAGTGCAGGTCCTTTAAGAGCCCCTAAATGGTATAAATGTAAGGCTGGAGTTTCTTTTGGTTTTGGGGGCAAACTTGTGTCATTTAACTCAGCGGATGCTTCGGCTGAGTCTTCAGAGGTACTATTTTCTGGTTTTCAGATCTCTCTCTGCCTCTCTCTAAATTGGATGATCTTATAATCTTATTATCATGTTCTCATTTATTTCCAGGTTTTTGTGCGTATGGTAGCTACTGATAACAACTTCGTGAGTAGCTCTTCTGAATTTGAAGCTGCAATGCAAAGTGGAGAGCGATCTTCACTGAAACTTCTATGTGATAAAAAATCTCAAGAGTCTGAGTAATGTTTCAGTGCCAAGAAAACTCATCTTTGTTTCCCTCGAGTCATCAAAGTTTTGAACTCACCAGTTTATGTTCTTAACAGATCCGAGGATGATAAGGAAACTTGGGGCTTTCTGAAGGTCATGTTTGAGGATGATGGAACAGCAAGGACAAAACTTATTACCCACTTAGGTTTTAGTCTCCCTTCTGAAGCAAAAGATAATGTCGAAGATAATCTCTCCCAGGAAAATGGTCTTGGTCTCGGAGAACAAGAACATGCTGGTGTTAAAGAAAGTGCCATATACCCTTCTGATGGAGATGGGGTAGATTTCTTTAACAATCTTCCAAGTCCAAAAGCTGATACACCTGTTTCAACTACTGGCAACAACTTTAGTGCTGAAAATTCTATTCCTAATGGGGAAGAGATGCAACACCCACCTGATGATCAAGAAGATACTACTGATCCTTTGTTTGATGATGCCGTTCAACGTGCATTGGTTGTTGGAGACTATTCAGGAGCTGTTGCTCAGTGCTTAAATGCCAATAAGATTGCAGATGCTCTTGTCATAGCTCATGTTGGCGGAGCATCATTATGGGAAAACACACGTAGTCAATACCTGAAGACGAGCCGTTCTCCTTACCTAAAGGTAGAGTCAGTTACTAATCTTGAACTTGTTTGATCTCTCGCTATTTTGTTTTGGCTTTTTATTGGATGATATTAGTGCTTTTTTGTTTATTTTATAATAGGACTGTTGTTATCAGCTTCCGTTTAATACTTTCATATCTGGCAACAGGTTGTTGCTGCTATGGTTAACAACGATCTAATGAGCCTTGTAAATTCAAGGCCTCTTAAAGCCTGGAAGGAGACCCTTGCCCTTCTTTGCACCGTAAGTTTCTCGACCTATGCAATTTATGGTATAATAGATTCAGTAACTAATCCTTGTTTTTGGGGCTACATAACTAGTCCTTTCTTGTCCACTAAGCATGTCAATGGACACAGCACATGGATGAAAAAAATGTTTAGCAGGACTTATTGTTATCATGTGCTGTCACCATAGATATGTAAATAGAGAAACTAACTTCTTTTACTATCTACATTTTGATGTCTAGGATAATCACGTAGATTTTTAGATTTAGAAGCTTCCATGTACACCCATCACTGTTTATAATTATAATACATTCTTCTTATGCTTATAAAGGGTCAGCAACGAGAATGTGTTGATACATGGTACTTATATAGTGTATATCATATCATACAATTTGTCAATTTGTATGTGATCATGGTGATACTTGATGCTCTGCTGCTGCCACCCAAAAAAATCTTGTTTATGCTTTTTTCACACTTTCTGTTAATAGATACTTTTTCCTAGATTATTGATTCTGAGAGCTAATATAAAGGTTCTACCGATAGCTATATATCCTGAAAGAATAAATTTATTTATTTATGGGCTTGTATAATAAGGCCTTGGACATGCATGTCCATTATTATCAAGTGTTTTTCTAATACATGTTGGGAAGTGTAGTTCTGTCCTCCGAAATCTGTAAAAGTTTTTATGGTTCTCTCTGAAATATCGTACACTGCACGATGGGTTTTTTTTCTTTGCTCTTCATGATGACTCACTGACAATAAATCCTAATTCGAGTGTTCATATGACTGATAGTCATTTGCATGACCTGATCAATTTTGGATCTGATTGGTATTAGGTACTTGTTTTTTTGTTTCTTCCCTAGTTTTACTATATTGACACCAAGACAGCATTCCAGTCACCTTTTCTTTTGCCTCAGCTACTGTATCATGTGCTAATATTATAATCAATTACCAGTTTGCACAGGGAGAGGAATGGACTTCTCTATGCGACTCACTTGCTTCTAGACTTGTGGAAGCCGGTAGAACACTAGCTGCAACTCTTTGTTATATATGTGCTGGAAATATTGACAGAACAGTGGAAATTTGGTCGAAGAATGTTGCAGCCAAGCAAGAGGGGAAATCCCATGTTGCTCTCCTTCAGGTTATCATGCTACCTTTATATGCCTTTACATGTTCCATTAAATCTGTGGTTACAAGATTGTTGACTCTATTTTGTTTTTTTGATAGAATCTAATGGAAAAGACTATGGTTCTTGCCATGGCCACTGGGCAGAAGCGATTTAGTGCTTCTGTCTGCAAGCTAGTTGAGAAGTATGCGGAAATATTATCAAGTCAAGGTCATTTAAATACTGCCATGGAGTATCTAAAATTCATGGGGAATGAGGATTTGACTCCTGAACTCATGATCTTAAGAGATTGTATTGCCCTTGCAACAGAACCTGGTAATTATATTTCTGTTTTTCATTTTAAATTCATGCTTCACGTACAGAATGATCGTATTTGTTAACCATTACTAGTTTGATTAAATAACCTTACAGATATTGCTTTGGTTCTTGTCTATCCTTGAAGTATATCTACATGGTTGAATTTGTCAACTTTTTTGTCATATATTGAGAGTCAAGGTAGTTGAATAATAAGGGTGATTATATCAATGTTATTAGCAGCTCACCATTTTTTTAGTAACAACTATTTCATGCTTTAGAGTTGCCGAATCTCAATTGCGTTTTCAAAGTAAAAGTATTCTTTTCACTATGAATCCCTAAGAAGCATGGATTCTTTTCACACACACACACACATGTGTATACACATGAATAAATATAAATTTTTTCACATAACAAATATATCTAATATGGCATACGTATAAATATATAGTTATCAATAGAATATAATTAACGTACTAATGTTTAAGTGTTTGCACAGATAATTTAATTCAAAATATTATTTATTAAAATTAATAACAAAAATTATTAATAAATTTACTTTTAGAGTAATTGGCAAAAATAACTTCAGTATCTATCAAAATGACCACGATACTCTTTAACAAGAAAATGGACATGGTTCTTTATTTGTTTGTCAGTAGGATTATTTATAGCATTTAAAAGCACAACAACAGCCCAAAAGGGAAGCACAACAACAGTCCAGAAACAGATGGTGTTTTATTATTCTCGATCTAGTTACCAACAACAGAACAAGACAAAAGAAAAAAGGGAAAGAGGAAAAGATGAGAAGAAAAGCAGAGGGGACAGAGATCAACGATGAAGAAATAAGTCGCAACGAAGCGAGAAGAAACAGAGAGGAAGGAAGCAAAGGTCGGCTGAGAAGAACATATCAACGATTGCCGCTGCTGTTTGTGATATGGGAAACTGGAGTTTCGCAACCTTTTCACCCGCGATGAATCACATCGAAGAACCAATTTGCGAATTCCAGACCACCGAATTGAATCTCATGCCTCAATATGGCCAACGATTCGTGGATTTGCCGGAGACCGAATCTCGTTCGCGAATCCCGTGGAATTCGAATCCCCGGATCGACTCCCAGACGAATCCTTGCTTCCTAGATGAATCCTATAGATTCTTAAAATATGGTTCAGCTGGTGAATTTTATAACTCTGCAGGAAGGATGAATTCATGATGGTGTTTTCAATGACTATAAGCCGTGTTATGAACAATTCGGACAACCTTATTCTTGCTTTTTTCTTGCATGTCTAATAGTCTAGTTTTTATATGTAAATTTGATGATTTAGTTTTCGAAAATATATCATACATATTTTATATCGAGGCCTGCAATCTAGGATATTATGAATGTAATGGATCAAGTCGAAATGTGTAGTTATTACTGGAATGGAGGAATATTCAGTTAACGTCTGCAAGTTGGTCGCACAGGGTGGTGTCTCTGGATGTATTTGTACGACTTGTTTTGCTACTTCAATAGACTGTGTTCTGCTACTGTTTTATCCCAAGTACGACTCTATCTGGATTGTGAGCCCACTCAGTGTAATTAATGTGTCCTTATTCTTTCAGAGAGAGAAGTACCAAGGTCTGCAGATTTTGAAAACTCTGAGCCACAAGCTGGAGCTGTTTATGGTACTGATCAACCCAGTTATGGTGGTGGTTCTTCGCAAAACTATTACCAGGTTCTTTAACCCTCATTCCCACTTTGCAGAAATGTTCATGTCGTTTTTGTTTTAATGTGGATCTCTGCTATCTGTGGCTATATTTCTTACATGCATTGTTTTATTGCTTAGGAAACAGCACCATTACAACATCAGCAGACCATTCCAAGTAGTACTTACGGGGAGAATTATCAACAATCGTTCAATTCTTCATATGGGATAGGATATGGTGCTCCTGTCCCATACCAGCCTGCACCTCAGCCTAGCATGTTTCTTCCATCTCAGTCACCTCAAATGCCCCAGGTATAACAAGCTTCTTCATTCCCATGTATACCTCTGTAGGAGATGGTTCTCTCTTGTTGTCTAGGACTTCCAATATTAGTTGACTGGGGTGTTAGATTTAATCATCCTTCTTTCCTCTGGCATAATGATATCCTTTTTGTTTTCTTAATTGTTTATTTATTTCATGATTTTTACTAAAAGAGTGGCAAACCGTACCCTTTTGTCTATTGTTATCTCATTTTCCTTCTCTCAGGCTAATTTTGTACCACCTGCTGCCATCACTCAACCTGCGGCGAAACCCTTTGTTCCTGCAACACCTCCTGTGTTGAGAAATGCCGAGCAGTATCAGCAGCCCACATTAGGCTCCCAGTTATATCCTGTGTGTATTTTGTTTTCCTATATATTAAGTATCAAACATGTTTATTGTGATTGCTGAATTTGCATTGTACAATTGACACAGGGGAATGCTAATCCTAATTATCAAGCCGGAAATCAGGGAGCAGGATCACTTGGGCCTATTCCTTCACAAGTTCCAGTTCCTGGACATAAGATGCCTCAGGTTGTGGCTTCCACCCCAGCACCAAGGGGGTTTATGCCAATGAATAGCACAGGAATGCAAAGACCTGCGATGGGTGCTATGCAACCACCCAGTCCTGCTGAATCAGTACAGGCACCAGCAGCCGTAGCTCCTGCTGCTTCCCCACCTACTGTGCAGACAGTTGATACTTCAAATGTGCCTGGTAATATATTCTGTCTTGTTCAGGACTCTGATATATTAAGAAATTGAAGAATAGAATCAAGGACAAAAATAAACTTGGTGAAACTCTGTTCAACACTATCTATAGGGTTTATTGTCTGCAGTGAGATTATCTTTAGATCAATTGCGTTTCAATAATCTAATTCTATTGAAAATAAAATGTACATTTTAAAAACTTTTATAAATTATATCTTTGAAATCAATTTGTGGTCCCCTTAAAAGATACTCACACACTCACACACTCACACTTCATGTTTTATTTTAAAAAATATTTTCATTTGCAATTTTGAAACAATGGGAAAGAGATGAATTCATTAAGTGGATGTGGTTGAAGCTAAAGGTCTTCACCGTGTGGCAGAATATTCGGAACTTTTACCTATGTTTTCTGTTTAAAGAACAACAGAAGTGAGTGAAAATCTGTCAGGTTTCTGTCGAAGCCTTGAATGAAGAGGAGAAAAAAGTACTTGATATGATTGATACCTATGATAACAATCTGTCTTCCTATGCTCTCCAGCCCAGCAGAGGTCTGTCATAACAACTTTGACCAGACTATTCAACGAGACATCAGAAGCATTGGGTGGTTCACGAGCAAATCCAGCCAAGAAGCGTGAAATAGAGGACAATTCAAGGAAAATTGGTGCCTTGTTTGCAAAACTTAATAGTGGAGATATTTCTAAAAATGCTGCTGAAAAGCTTGTACAGCTCTGCCAAGCTCTGGATAGTGGTGATTTCAGCACTGCTCTCCAAATCCAGGTACCACTTTTATTGAAGTCCAACTTCTTGTATATATGGGAACTTTATTGTTGAGCACTGAAATCCTTCCTGATTCAGGTACTTCTTACCACAAGTGACTGGGATGAGTGCAACTTCTGGTTAGCAACACTCAAGAGAATGATCAAAACTAGGCAGAATGTGAGATAAAAGTTGGTTTCTATAAAAAAACAAGCAGATTTACCCCAGTTTAGCAATTCTTTTACAGATATAGGGTGTCATCAGCTTGCGGATCTCTGTCTTTGTATACAAGACTGGCACCTTTAAATTGTGATGGCAGGGCTTTTGGTTCTCTATTCCCTTATTTCCCCCCTCCCCAATTTCTTTGATAATTATTCATCCTATTTTTGAAAGCAGTTAGAACAGATAGTTATCAGAATATCGATGTATTTTTGGTAATTGTTTGCAAGTTGTATGTGCATTGAGATATATAGAATATGGTTTTTGATTTATAGATGACATAATTTCTTTGAATGTCAGTGAGCTGCTTAGGGATTTCATATTTTCGTCTCTCTGAAATCTCTGTTAGAGATTCTATTAGTTGTAGCCTTGACGGTTTGCTTATCATAATGAAACCTCATTGCTAACTAATATTTAAATCTATCCATGCGCGTTTGTATATTTTTTTGCAACTGATTACTCCATTTTGGTTATTGAAATCTCATGGGAATCCTCATCTTGGTCGGTGTCAACATGTTAGTACGGACATCGTATGGGAACGTTGTATTCTGATTTAAAGATCGAGGGTTAGCATATTTCTTATAAAAGGAGGATTGAGTATGCAACTTGATTACATTAAAGATCTGATAATCAATTAGAATTTATTCTGAATAAAATAGTATGAATGTTCCCGGAAATAAAATTCACTCTTCTCCTATTGGGTGGTGAGTTATTAAAGGAAGACCCCGTACAGAGAGAATATAAAGATATTGAGAAAATTGAAGTTCTAACTAATACAAATTCCGATAGCAACCTGTAAGACATACGTAGCCTGCTTTTAGCTTAAGATTTACTAAAAACAACTTTTTGATGAATGGCTTCTTTCTATTTTTTTTTATATTTTATTTTAAAGAAATTAAATTATATATGTATGTAATAATTTTTAATGCTTTTGTTGGGGGTTTAAAAATTGAAGTGTTTGTTTTGTCCTGGGCTTCCCCATTTCCTCTTTCACCCAAACAAACTGCAACGGTCAAATTCTGATTACACAGACAAACGTTAGTAGTATTATGAAATAGAAGATGAAAGCGAACAATAATAGGCATGAGGACGGTAAGACCAATTTCTCAAACATTCCGATCAATCAAGTCTACTACCAGTACCATTAACACCAACAACAACAACAACAACAACAACAACCTCCTTCCTCTGTCAAAACCTGAACCCATCATCATCAGCTTCTCATCATCGGATAGATCGACAGCATCCCAACAGTCGTCGTCGTCGGTATATCTCATTCTCTCCACCAACTTTCCTATCAAGACTTATGTCGATGTCACCAATAACTTCTCTCGCCGGTATTCTCCTCTCTTTCTATGGATTCTTCATATCTGATTATATAACAACCCCATTAATTATTTTATCATATCCCAGCTCTTTAGGGTTGTGGAATTCTTTCTTTTTTTTTTTTTTGGGGCAAATTTATGTTGTGGTTATGAATTGAATCTAGTATTAGAATTAATTAGGAGTGATGCAGAGTGAAAGTAACCTTTTGCCATTACAGATCTCAATAATTAATTAGGTTTTTGGGTTTATATATAAAAAATAACAATCAAGTCACTCTTTTAGGCTTCTGTAGAGACCAAATTACCACTCTCCTAACCAACAGAAGATACTATAACTTTAAACCTAATAAATACTGGCTGGGACTCGATTAGATAAATCGATTTTATTAAGTACTAAACAAATAATTACTTAACTTCTAATTATAATTGCTCTAAAAATATTTTGATACAATTAGATAGATAATACAGTAATACCTATTCATTCAATAACTATGAATTCTCTCATCTGCATTATGTTCACTTGTTTCTTAGTTGATAAATGTTCTCATTCCATTCCTTGAAATACTTTGCTACATTATCTCCACTCTCTGTAACATTAGATTGACTCAAGGTCTTTACTTAGTCTCTAACCAAGTTGCCAAAAGTCTCCGTAACACTAAATCAATCAGGGTCTTGGTGTTTGGCTTTTGTTAGAAGTTTGGTATATGATGTTTGTCATAGTTTCTTAGAGAAAAAAAAATGAAACATATATATATATATATATTGCTGTTCAGTATTCATGTAATTTGGTAATTGTTTTGTGGCTTGAAACAACACAATGGTGAACTAAAGGGAGGTGCAAAAGCATCCCGTGCTGGAAGGCCATGGGTTTGTGCATGCCTAATTAATGGATTTACCGATAAAAGCAAAGGTATGTATAACTATTTTGGCAATATATGTATGTATGTGTTCAATCTGGATTCCATATTTATTTTTGTTTGTGTGTGCATGTATATAAAATACACACACAAACACATGTAAACACCAAGGTACTTTGTCACAACTACACGAGTGGACCTTACAACATCAAAGACCCTAAAGCCAGTACCTATTTAGGAGTTGGGACTCTGAGCCGTTATCTTCTATAAGGATATGATTTGCATCTCAGCTCAAAACCTTCTCTTTTCCAGTCATCTAAATCAATTTTTAGATCTTATGAACTTATTTCTCCTTTTCAATTCAACTCCTTCGTGAAGTTCTGCATTATATATGAAAGTCTATATTAGTGCTAATTTTCAGTTAAGCTAACTGTTAGATGTGATTGTTGTGGAATGAACGTTCTACTCATATACAAGTGCCCTGCAAGACATATATTCATGTAATTAGTGCCCATGCTATGCATATACCAGGGAGTTCATACTTAATTAACCAGTCAAGGTTTCTGTCTTCTTATGTTATCCCACTAATATGCATATACCAGGTTTTTGCCTTTTTCATATGTTGAATTAGTGGCTGGCTGGATATATAGCAACTTTGTAAATACTTCTATCCTTTTTTTGGCATTACAAAATACTTACTATTGTATTTCATATGACTTTGTGAGTACTTCTATTCTGTTTCAAGTCTTCTTTCACTCGTGAATTTGCCTATTGATTCTATTCCTAGATCTTATACCAAATGCTTGAGATGTATGCATCATCGCTTGTGCCTACTTGTAGTGGTGGTTTTTAATATTGTTGCTTTTGTGTGGATGAGCTAACTCTGTAATTCACTTCTCCGCCATATTCTCTGCATGTAGCCTGTGAGTTTGAATCGAAATGGAAAAGCTTATCAAGAAAGCTTCCCCGGAAAAAGAAAACTGTCGAGATGGAAGAGCACATACATGGCAACTCGCAGGCTTTGTTGCAACACAGATATGCAGCTCTGGATCGAGTCAAAAGCTTGATCGACTGCACTCATTTAGAAATTATCTGGCGATTGGATCCATCTTGAATATATGTGATGTATTTATTACTTTCTTCAAGAATCACAAGGCATCTGGTTGGTAATATTCTGATAGCAAATTTATTCCAAAAGGAGCTGGAGCATTTGCTACCATCATAAAAACTCATCTTCCCTTACCAATAGGCAAAGGTATAAACCCCCTCCCTGCAATTTAGATGTTAGAATTTCTTAATTGTACCGAAGAGAAATAAAAGGTTATTCCATTGTATCTGTGATAAATTTTATTTTCAATAGTTCACAAAAATTCATACTATAGAAGGTCATTTCCTTTGCATTTTCATTCCTATTCCCTTTCTAACTTCATATGCTAACCAGTAACTACAAACTCCTACTTTGAGTAAGTAGGATATTGTGTAATAGCTCAAATGTTATGTAACCGGAATGATGATTAACATCGTCACAAGTAATTGTTGACTCTGAAGATCCCATCTTTTGTGTTCTCAGTTCTCACTATGTTTCAGGTACCCATATAAAATTGAAATTGGGTGTAATAATTTTTTTTAGACTATATAAAATTTAGAGGATAATGAGAATATTGAATATTGACAAGAAAAGCTTTTTCGGAGGCCTTAATGCTCCTGTTCGGCTGCTCTTTTTATTTTCTAGATTATAATCAATTTTTAACTTAACAACTGACTTTTCAGAACATAAGGTAAATTTGCTTTGTATTTTTGGATTATTAGTCGATCCAAAAGTAGGAGACAGCGAATACCACAATTTATAATTTATTCAGATTTGAGTTTGATTATGAGCACTTATCTTTTCAGTGGAACGACTCAAATTCACATATTGTTTGTTTATTCCAATCATTATTTATTGTTGGATATTGAGATTTGAACCTTTTGTTCTCAAATTCAACTTTATTAACGAAAAATATAGCTTAATTCTATTAATTTTTAATTTTATCATTGAATAAATATACATGTGAGAAATCATAATCACAAGAAAATTTATACAATTTAAAATAAAATTTAATTTTTATAATTATATATTTATAAATTTATGTGTGTAGTCTAAAAATCAAAAAATAACCAAATTTACTAAAATAAATTTGAAAGTGTCGATTATTCTCACAGAGCAAGGAATATACGCGGTATTTTACTAATGATATTTTGCGGGATTCATTCATTCCTAAAGAAATGAAATGGAAGCCTCTTAGCTGTCAATATCTTCTTGGCTTCTTGGGATTCCATACCAACCACCTTTTATTACGCACCGCACCCACTTCGAACTTCTCTCTCTCTCTCTCTCGTAGGCCTAAGCATTCACCTTGAAATTGTTTCTTTGACTTTATTTACTAAACCCCATTTAATCTAATCGACTATATGCACACAATCATACACAAATACAAGACTAGGAAATACCATCTATACTGCATATTCAGATTTTAATGGGTTATTTAACTTGTAAAACTGAATCATCCATCTCAATTTCCATTTCTCAAACCAGAGTTTCATCCTCATCATCACCATCCTCACCTTCTTCAAAGAACAAAACCCACCGTGAGAAACCCATTAAAATTCAAGAATTCAGTTACAGTGATCTTGAAGCAGCCACCGACAATTTCTCCCCTCAGAAGCTTCTGGGTAGAGGAAGCCATGGCTTAGTCTACAAAGCCATTCTCAAGAACGGCCGTCATGTTGCTGTCAAAAGACCCTCTAAAGGTACTCCCTCAAAGCCTCTTTTATCTTCTCCTTTGACCCCTCAAAACCCAAATGAAGTTGAAAATGAAATCGAAATTTTGTCCAAAATTCGGAATCCTAGGCTTGTTAATTTGTTGGGTTTTACAAATGATCCTAATGACCGGCTTTTGGTGGTTGAGTTTATGAGTAATGGTACTCTTTTTGATGTTCTTCACTCAAGTTCTAGGCCACCCAGTTGGGTTAGAAGAATTAGGATGGTATTACAAATTGCAAAAGCAATAGAGACCCTTCATTGTTCAAATCCCCCGGTAATTCATCGCGATATTAAGTCGGCCAATGTATTGATTGATAGCAATTTTAATGCTAGATTGGGTGATTTTGGTTTAGCACTAAGGTGTCATGTTGATGATATATACAAGCTGAGGTCTACACCTCCCGCAGGCACTATGGGTTATCTTGATCCATGTTACGTGACCCCTGATAATTTGAGTACAAAAACAGATGTATTTAGTTTTGGGATTTTGTTATTAGAAATTATTAGTGGCAGGAAGGCTATTGATGTTGGGCATTCTCCGCCTTCCATTGTTGATTGGGCTATTCCATTGATCAGAAGAGAGAAACTTTTGGTTGTCTTTGATCCGCGCATTGAACCTCCTAAAGATCCTTTGGTGAGGAGGCAGTTAACAGTGATTGCGGCCAAGTGTGTGAGGTCTTGTAGGGAGAGGAGGCCGACGATGACTGAGGTTGTTGAGTGTCTTAGTAAATTGAGTAAATTGGTTCCTCTTCACTCATGGAATGGTTTAACTAATAGTTGCTTGATGGCTGAAGATGTGGGCTGTCCTGTGGGCACTAACCAGTTGAGTGTAAGATCAAAGAATGGGGAACCAGGGAATTTGGATGGTTTGGATGCTGTGTTTACTAGGCCTTTGAGGAACTCCCGAAGAGTGTACTCTGATTTGGGCTTCAGGAATAATTTGATGGATCTCATGGCTGGAACTGATGGAGGGTCTCGTTTTCGGGGAGATGATGATGGAAATGAGTCAAAAAAGAAATCTGAAAGTCGATCTTCAAGTTTTAGAACTGGAAGTGGGAGAATTGTTAGTACTAGGAAGAATAAATCTCATGCTCACGGAGATGACAGAGGCAGTGTCCACGACTATATAAGTAATCAATCATTCAGGGAGAGTGCTGCAGATATGTATTATAGAAAGAACGATAGAATTGCCGGATCAAGTCATAGATACAAGGCTGCTGATTGTAGCTAGTTTACTGGAAATCTACTTTTGAGAACAATGTAGAGTCTATATCTACTTTGACAATCAAGTGAAGCTCAACTGTAAGCTTATATTTCTTGTTGATTTGATCTTTAATGTGCTTCAGATTATTATTTTTATTATCATCTTTGTCCTCATCATTGTTCATATAATTGTTAATCCATTAGTTAAATCAAGCATATCGGTCAATTATATTATACACTGATGAAGTACAGAGTATCTCTCACGAGTTGTTAGCCTCTCTGTCTCTTTTCTCATTAGCAAAGCACTTCAGTCACTGCAGTGTTTTGAGGTTATGTTGAATCTGGGTGACATTTTTGAACTGGATGAGAATAACCTTCAGTCTTTTAATTGCCATCAACTTTTTAAAGTTCAAATCTTATAACCATCTACGCGATTCCAACTCAGTACCTATGATTTCTGCCCCGAATTCAAGATTTACCCCAAGTACTAGTACTTAGAAGAGAGTTAACAAGAACCAACTGGAAATGTAAACAAGTTCAATTTGAAATGTCATCAATTTCAAGTTTAATTTTTTTTGCAGAAGCCATCGGAAGGTTTTAACTTTCTAGCCTCCTACGATAAATGTTTGTCATACTCTTTAAGTAATAAGTAAAAAAAATTCTATTTGGGTTTTTCAGAAATTATCAGGCAGAACTAAAATGATGGAGTATCAGCTAATTTAGTAAACTTAACCTTTGTCTAAAGTGATCAGCAGATGGCAATCATTATAAGTAATAATAGCAGAAGGACAATAAAAGTTTCCTACTTGACTTAATCTGGCATTTAACTTGCATATATCTGGATTGTATCTGTTGTTTTTTCTGTGAGTATTACTTTTATTATGATCTACAGGGTTCATGATACATTATAAAGTAATATTTAGCTGTACCTAAAAACTTTTGTCGGCTTTATGCTTTGCCGTTTAGGGTTGTGGGTGTTTTAATAATAGTACTAACTACTAAGTTTGGTAAATATTGTCTGATAGACTGATCATTCAACTTTTTTTAGATGTATTACTATGTTAATAATGTTCGTATATTTTAATCTTTATTCTTCACGTTACAAGTTCCGCACAATTATCTGTGACTTTGATCCGACATTATTAATTTAAATTTTTATGTCTTAGTACATTGTTGCGTGATTCTTGTGAGTCTTGATGGATGAAATATTTTTAAATAGTTAATGCTGTAGTTTGTGTTCTTGTGGTATGGTATAGCCCATAACTCACGGGTTTGATTGCGGTCTTGTGGGGTTACTCATGTCAATGTTCTTTCGTATGTTTCGGATTGCCATCTCTTACTCATGTCATTCAAATGCAACGTGTATAGAGATCCTCTATACTCAACTGTGCTTAATCTTGTACTGCTGATATAATATAGTTGGCAAGAGATGATGGTAATTATTTTAATCATATACACATACAGTTGGTAAGATATTATTTTAATCGTATAAACATACAGTTGGTAAGAGATGATGGTAATTATTTTGTGACTGAAGAAGGAAAGAGAGGGAAAGGAGATTAATATGATTTCTTCCACTCACCTTCTTTAGTAGTCCTATTGCTATTTTCACTTTAAGCACAACTGAATTAGTGTAGAGCTGAAATATTATTGGCTACCAAGTTTCTTTTCTATATAAAAAAAGAAATATTATTGCAGCTCAAAAATTGTTCTTTGGCAGTATAGACAAAGTGGCCTTTCATTGATGTAACCAAAAACAAAAAAGTGGCTTTCATTGATATCAAGAAATGAGAAGTTGGCCCCTCAGATTGTTTGAAACTCCAGAAAGAGTGTCTTTTAGCTATTTATAAGCAAGTGAGAAGAGAACTATTCCTTCCTCTATTACAATTAAGGCTTGACAGGGGAGTCACTTACTTCCATCTGCACGTGCTTCTCTCACTAGCATTGCTCTTCTTTCATTATACTTGTAAGGAAAGTTGGTCTGTATAAGAATCTAACTCGAGTGGGACTACGCTCAGTAAGTATCCGACTCTGCAGGGCACGACATTTTGCAATTATTTATTATGTCTATATGTGTGCCAAAAAAATATTATTTCTTCATTATTAAGTTTTTTAAGAAATTTATTTGTAGTGATTCAGTAATTACATGTATTATAACCTTTGTAAAAGACTGCAAGATTAAATGGTACAAATTTTCATGGAAATACTGCCACCATAATATTAATTGTAATGATGGAGGCTCTAATTTGGATGAAAATTAAAACTTATTTCGAGATTTTAAGTTATGTAATTCGTTTGGACAGATCGAAAGTTGTCCCACCAGTATTTGAGTATATTTCGATCAGTTTTAATTTCTGTAATTTCGGTCGGTGTAAACTTAAAATTGAATCATCATTTGTGGTGCAAACTTAAAATTGAATCATCGTGAGTGGTCCTGAGGGATTGATATTCATAGTTCTGTACCGACTATTTACTCCATGGTTTTGTGCTTGGTGGTGTTTTGATCTTCATTTCAAGGGTTTTTTTTGGTCAATAGGCATATCTCCCAGTAATTGGAAAACCAATTTCAACGTAACATACGAAATCAGCAATTAAATATTAATTAATTTAAAAATTATCATAGAAATATGAATTAGATATTTACAACCTATTTTATACAGAAATCATTTTACATTTTTTTGAGTTACAAAAGAAATCATTGCCTAAAACTCAGACAGCTCAATCATCCCAAGATACATATGGATAAGCTTTACTAGGGCAGTGGACCTGAGGAAGTGATGGACTATCATTTTATTTAAGTGGAAGTTGTCGAGACAGTGATGTAGGGTTGCCTTAATTGTATTTTTATGAGATATGGGCATTATGGGACACGTACATCTTACTCGTGTGGTATAGTTTGCCGAATTTCATCTTTTTTTTAACCGACAAAAACAAAGAAAGACCAAACCTCTCATCATCGGAGCTGAATTATAATCATACCATCCTTTAAATTTATTAGCTTTCCATCTACTTTGTCCGCCTTGTGATGAAGCATTTCGCGATGAGTTCGGGCCAAAGCTTTATTTATTAACAAAAAGAAGGGGAATCTCTGGGGAAAAGCCTGGGAAGGATCACAATAGCTTCTAATACTCGTTTTTTGTCTCTGGGTTTTTTGCCTTCCTATATATTGTCGCCTATAAAATTACATTACACACACACACACACACACACACACATACATACATACATCACTTGCCACTTCAATCACCGCGCCCTGCTACCTCGTAACTTATCGAGTACAAAAGGGAAAAACAAGTTGGGAAAGATGAAAGAGAAAAAAGATTGTCGGAAGGGAGCCTGGGTGAGAGGGAGGAAGTTAATATAAAATTTGGGAGAGAGAGAGTCCGGTTGAGTGTTAATCTCCGCACTATATAGTGAAAGGCCTTGCTGCAATAATCCCATCTTCCGAATAAAATGAATTGTACTAACAAAGAGACCTGAAAATTAGACTGTTGGAGAAATCATGCTAAAGATAAATAAATGTACATAACATTTATTGCAGTTACATAATTAAGGAAACAATACAAATAATAATCCTGTACGAGACTTTCCAACTAAACCAGAAAAACACTAGTACCTCTAAAATTTCACCATTACAATAATAATCCTGTACGAGACCTTCCAACTAAACCAAAAAAACACACTCGTACCTTTAAAATAGATCAATATCGCCATTACTAAGGACTCCATCATCTTCCCAACGTATTTCCTTGGCATTTGGTTCTTTTCCGATTAATTCTAGAGGTGCATCCAAGGGTGGTGGACTCTACATAACACAAGGTTCACAAGCATGCAAAGGATATCTAAGTGTTCGGTCTATAATGTAGAAGTGCATTGACTACATATGTAAAATTAAGTTCATTGCAACCATCAATAATTTGTTTAAACGAGAGAGAAAAGATTAATTACCATGCAACGGATAAGAGGCCAGTTTATTTCATGGAAAAAGGGGTGTTCCTTGATTTCATTGGAACCACCATTTGACCCTAAGCGGCTTTCAGGGTCTCTCTTCAGCAATGAATGAATTAATTGCCTTGCTGCAAGACTTACCTGCATATCAGTTAAACTTAACTGCTTGGTGCAAAGTTCAGATTAAATGCCCATTAAGAATAATGATGATGCACTAATGCATGAAACCAACATAAAAATTACTATGCAAGCTAAAGCAGAGAATTTATAGGATAAACAGCTGAAGCACATAACTTTTGCGTTCTCCTTGACAAAGAAGAGTTTCAGTAAACTAGACATAAAGGCAATATAGTGTTCTGCCTACACACATATCATCATTCAAATAATGGATTTACCGAGATGCTACTTGGAAAGGTAAGGTCCTTGTACAAAATGTTGGCGAACGTCTTCTGCCTGTTCTTTCCTCTGAATGGCGTACGGCCATAAAGCATCTCATATAGTAAAATACCTGATATCCAAACATATTATCACAAAAGTTAGACATATTTGAGAGTTTAACATTGTTACTTCTGGAAAACTGAAGAAATGAGTTGAACATTGTTTCTGGACAAATCTTTTACCAAAATACAAAGATAAAAACCTTAAAATTGCAGAGTCTAATGATAATGCTACGTCTGATGACAAAATGGGATAACATTATTGTAACCTTTTTTTTTTGGGTATTAAAACAGGGCTTAAAGCCCAAAAACAAAGAAGAAATTAGCATGCAATTACATGCTCATAAGAAACCCCAGTGGCATCCCCAAGAATCAACGAGCCAAGACCACTAGGTACATATAGAAGGCAGGGGAGATTACCTTTGCAATCAACTGCGTTGGCCAGCCAATCTGCATCCATGTTACCTTCTCGGTAGACATGTTGCACCCTTATAGACTGATCCCTGTCAAGACGTGAGCGCACCTCTCGAAATAATCCCACGTCAATGACAATCTCCGTGGTTCTGTTAGTGTCTGCAGCACCACTAGAGATTCAATTTCAAGGATTACCTTTCTAAAACCCATATCCCATGCTAGTCTAAGTCCAAGGCAGACTCCCCACATCTCAGCCTGTAGAGCCGTGCACACACCAAAATATTTCGCCAAACCTCCTTTCCAATCCCCAAAAGCATCTCGGATTATGTCAGATCTAAGCTAGAGTATCAATCTATTATTATTTTATTACTTTCAGTTATATTGTTACTGCTAGGGGTACTATGGTAATTAGCTAAGGAAGGCCATGTGATGACGTGCTAAATGGATTTAGTTTGGATAAGGTGCAAGTTAGAGAAGGTGGTGTAGGATAAGACCACTATATATGTATGTTTGTTGCTACTGAGAGTATTATGAATGAAATATAACTTCCTCCCCAAGTTTCTCTCTCTCTCTCTCTCCCCTCTCTGCTCTGTTCTTCCTCTAATCTCCTTCAATTTCCCTCTATCTTCTCTAATTCTTCTCTAATTTCTATCCATGTGCTTCTGTGATCTAAGTCAGACCATCACAGGCCTGACAGATTATGCCCCCACACCCTGCCTCGCCTGGATAACCTCTAGCAGCGCCATCCGTATTTAACTTGACCCACCCAAGCTCCGGAACTGACCATCCCACCAAAGCATGCACCCTTAGAAGCTTATTACTAACCTTATCTTTACATGCTTGAGCTGCCATCTGTTGTTGTGTCAACCGTTTCACAATTAATACCTTCTCTTGAACCGGAAGTTCCTCACTGTTGAAAACTCGGTTATTTTGCCATTTCCAAATCATTAAACAACCCACCCCAGATAACACCACCCAAGGCAAACCATTAACAGCCATCTTAGAGGAAAGGTTATCCATTATCCACTGACGCAACAAACAATCACTATTCCACACGAGTGTTTGCCCAGAATCCAAACTCAACCAAAATTGAAAAGCTTCACCACAATCCCTCACCACATGCAACATTACGTAATTTGCATTTAAACCAGTGTATCAATAAAACAAAATAAAAAAACATACACACACTTATTAAGTTATTATTATCTTTACTGCATTACGATACAATAACAGCCAGTAATTTTTTAAGTTGGTGTTCAGAGATTGATCTCAGAATTTGAAGCAGAGATACTAAAGTCAAACTTCTAAGCAGACTATTCACTCAAGGGGTAATATGGACGGACCAGTTTATAGGTCAACAGGAACGGTTGTGATTAGGCATTTCTCATTCACAATCTGTACTTCAAATGGAAACCGTATTGGTAGGTAATTAAGGCATTCATCGATCTAAGATGGTGCACTTCTAATTAACAGCAAACTTATTCAGCCACATGACATACATATTCAGTTCCCTGAAAGAAATGTTGGAAAAGGTATAATAAACATGTAAACACCGTAAGCTTATTTTCCTTACCAAGAGCCCACCAATCAATAGCACTGCCATGGCCAGATCCTTTAATAATTTCCTGGTACAAGTGAAGATTCAGATAAAAATAAGGATAGTGTTAGAATATGTTAGGATCTTGTTATTACCGTAAATAATAGTAATATGATATTATCCTAGATCAGTGCTATGATTCCACTTAATTAGCATGTAAAGGCTTTACATATTGTAACACTTGAACATATAGAGATGATATCAGGAGAAGGAAATTATCCGTTCATTCACAAAAAATCATCTCCTCTTCCACAAATTATCTGTTTCTCATATATCTGATTTCTAAAAGATAGCAGTCTGCCAAATATCAGCTTTGCAGCTTGAGGATGTTAACATTATCAGTAGTCGACTGATATCACTAGCTAACAATATACAGAATACAAAGGCATAGAGAAATTGTCTCATTCTCAAAGATCCAAAATTATTAATCTTTATCTCTCCCCAAACTTGGCAAACAGATGTCTCCCCCACCCCCAACATAGGGAAAAGAACATTCATAAAAGGAAGCCCAGGGACAGCCAAAAAAACCAGGTATCTCAGAAAGCAACAATTACACACTCCAATGCACTCAACAAAAAATTTAAAAAGAGATAATTGCATACTACGCAAACATTTATGCAAAGTCTACTAACTATCAGAGCAGCAACATCAAAATACTATAAACTTTGATATACTAATAGCTCAAGATACAGTTACCATTAGCTAATAATTCAGTAATTTTCAAGATCAAAGAGAAAAGGTTCATACTGGAGCAATGTATTCTTCAGTTCCAACAAATGAGTTTGATTGTGTCATTGGTTCTGCAACAAAGGTTGGAGGTGGCTGACTTCTAGACCTTCTACGCTTAGGTAGAATTTGCTTTATGACCTGCAGAACATAATTAAGAGCAATACATCAATAACTGCCTTAGACGAACACTAAACAATGATTCAATACTAATCTACAACTAGCATCAAGCAAAATATTGCTAAATTGCAAATGCAACAAGGCACTTATGCATGGCTCACATGAAACAGCAGGGACTTCATCAAAATATATAACCAGACAGACTTCTAGGTAAAGGATGGATGAGTCCAAAGGGCAACGTAGCCATTGATTTTTATTTATTTAGTTTGCTTATTATTATTACTGGACTTGACTAAATATGTATAAATTAGATCACCAATCTATCTTTAAGCATAAAAATAACAAAATATATCAGACGATCAATCATATTAGCCAGTCTTAACATAATATAAGTTACAAATTACTTTAACCTAAAAAATGATTTATAAATACATAAATGGTATTTAAAATTCTCTAAACAGCTAAAAATTGCGTTCAAAAGAACCATAAAATGTAATGTTATTGTATGCAACGTATTGCAGCCGATACATGTGATACAATAATAATTCTGATACACCTTATGATACATAAGGAATTGCATCTGGATTTTAATTCGTATTGTATCGTACAATACATGTCATGTATCGTATGATTCTAATTACCATGTTCCTCATCTCAATCCTTAACTTAGGATGAAATCTTTGGAACAACACCAACAATGTTTCGTACTCCAAAATTTTCTTCCATTTAAACAGCAAATAGATGAAAAATCTAATTTGCCAAATGACTGAAAAAGTAAATAATCTCCAATGTTTGGTTTTCTTGTGGTGGGGTGCTCTCATTTTAAGATAAAAAATCACACTAAAAGTAGCTTTCTTATGCCTTCAAATAGTGTCAGTTCTTTAAAACATTCAGCATGTAGAAATCATGAAAACTGTTAGCAGGAGTAGAGTGGCATACCTGGGGTTTACAGAAAGTCCTAAATGAGAGATCAAAGTCGGTTAATACAACGTGCCCATCCTTTTGAAGTAACAGATTTTCTGGTTTCAGATCCCGATAAATTACACCTGAAATATGTCCATGTGATGATAAGAAATGGCATTAAAGAATCAGGTACTTACAGACTTACCCAAATGCTTGAACTCATCAAATTACTCTCTTTTTAACAAGTTGTAAATGGTAAACCCTGATTTGGACCTCCTAAGAGTACATATCATACAAAAGCTATTTATTTATCAAATTGATGAAGCAACCACATATATTTTGTTTTTTATTGCTAGAAGGTTAATAATTTATACATTAAACCTGCCTTATCAAAGGAATTAATAAAATAATATGCCTAAAATGCAAACAACTCGAAATAGGAAGCATGCAAAATCTAAGCAGGAAATGATAAAAATTTTACCCCCTTCATCATTAAATGTATGAGAAAAATACCAACTCATTATGATAATTAAAGTACATCATTTATTAACACAAAGACATATTTGACCCCAAAGTATCAAATAGGCCTGAATCAAGGGGGGTTAAAGTTTCAAAACTGATTAAGTATCTTCTCTAACAGAGTTTCTTTACTTTTTGAAATATATACATCTCCCATGTTTTTTGAAAAGGAGAGATTTAAAGGAGAGAAAGTTAAATGGAACAGTATGACAAACCTTGACCGTTCTAGTCGATGACATACCTAAACAGTGAAGATATTCCAAGCCAATAACAACCTCAGCTGCATAGAACCTGGATGGAAATAACAGTTAGTTTCAAGAGGCTATGTAAAGCATAAGAATTTCGTTATTCTCATTATCATGTCCACAAACATGACCTTGTTTTTTATTTCTTAATATTAATGTTCAATTCAAATTCTGCCTACATGCATGCAAACTGTTTACCTTTATAGTTTGTCTTCTGGAAGGATAATAAGGCACATTGAATAAAGTGGATGTTTAACCACTGATGTCTCCAAAAATGACTTAAGAAATGAGCTTTCTGTTAGCTGCAAGACTTATATCCAAAAGTAATGCATGATGCATGTTCGAATTTTAATTTGAAGGATTTAGTGAGGAACATGTAGTTTCTATTTTGTTTGTAAAACTCATTGGTCATGATTAATCATTACTTGTGTAATTGAGGGTTGCAACTAAAGATAGAGAATCAATCTGACAACAATCCTTATAGAAATTGAGCCCCCTTACTTTTATATTACCCCATCACTATGTCTTTGCAAGAACAATACTTGTTCATTGTAATCCTCTATGGGCTAGGTTTTTAATGGAAAAAAGCAGACTTGGGCAGGCCCAGAACGCCAAAAAAAAAATAGGCGGCTTTCAACTTTTTGTTATCTTTTCTTTTCCTAAGTTTCTTTTCACATACTATATACCTTCTTATTTATTTATTTATTTTTGTTCAGATTTTTATGTTTTTTTCATTTTTGTTCTCTCCTTTTTCTGTTTCATACGGGTTCATCAACTGTCGGCCCAACTAGTTACCAATAAAGGTGTTGTCTGTTAATGTTGACGTTGATGTAAATCCCTTATCAAGTTCTCTTCCTCCAATCAACTTTTTGCCTGGTATTCTTGTTAAGACATCTGCTCCAGAGGTTTTCATTTCATGTGATTTTGTGTTAGTCAAAACACCCTTGTCCAGGTGTTTTGAGTATTGAATTCGAAGCAAAAGAGTTCATTTAAAAGGGTAAGAAATTACCTTGCAGATTCCTCTTTAAATATCTTTAGTGGCTGCTTGTCAAGCAAAGCAAATAACTCTCCTCCAGGGCAAAAGTCAGTTATTAAGCAAACGTGTGTAGAAGTCTGAAGATTTGGAGAGAAACATCAGTATATTTGACTCCATATACTTTTTCTTTTTTTGGGTTGCAGGGGAGTGGGTAGGTGGGCAAGGGAGGAGTCGGGGAGGGAGAGAGAGAATTAAAAAACAATGAACGAATAATAGTTAAAGAACTTAGAACTATTCCATCCACGAATTATCAATTACTTCCTACAAAGTATTATCAAATTTTGCCTTATTTTCACATTAATTATTTATTTGATTTTAAATAATAGCTGTGAAATTCGCAGCACGTCATACAATTCAAAGTATAGTTGACAAATGCAAAGACTAAAAGATTAAATGAGAATATTACAATATCAAGTTAACTTTCAAAAGTCTAAAGTCGTCATATGTTCTAGGAAGAAGGAATTCTCTTAGTATATAACATAAAGAAGATATGAAATGCAGCAAACCCAAACTATCAAATTAAAGAATGATGTTAGACATTGTTAAAAACGAAGATAACTAGGCTCAAAAGCCTCTCAAATCTCAACAATCAAAAAACTGAGTTCATTATGATATTCTCTCTAGAAGGGAAACACCAACCTTCGCATAGAGATCCAAGACAAGTACAACTCCTTAAATATAGCCCGACAAAAAGCTAGTTATTCCCAATAATGCTATATTACCATAATTAAGACCGTAGAATATATTCTACTTAAATTATTAACTTATTATATTATCTTTGTCAAAAACATTTGTAAGTTAATTATATTTGTTATTGTTTGATTCAGTGTGACAATTTTTATATTTATTCATATACATATAGATATTAAATTTAATTAATTATATATATGTGCCGAATCCCCGGATCAGTAAATTCTGAGTTTTTTCGAATCAACGAATCCTCGTATGGCGAACTCAAATCCCCACACCAAATCCATGCTTCTTCGTTTACAACCATAACAAGGACTCTAGAATATTTTACTTAAATGTAACTAAAAATGGACTAATATTACATATATTTTTTGTTTACTATATTACAAAATTAATTATACCAATTCGTACCTGAATAATAATATTTCTTCTAAATAAAGAATTTCTTCAAATGCTTTTCGAAATTGTCCTGCCTAAACAGCAGAGATCCTGACATTTTCAGCTAAAGAATTCATTTTATTATGATTTACATAAGTTTTCCCCCTGCTAAAGCTACTTATATCAAATAGAAAAAAGTAATTAATAGCTACTATGACCAGAGGGTAATTTAAAAATTATCTTCCATGATAAACAATTTGTTTACAAAGTATATGTTGGAAATGGCTATTTTTACAGCCAAAAAGGACAGATCCAATAGTGGGTGCATCACATGATTGTACTGGTAGCATAATGGCTTGTACCAAACAAAGGAGATGGCCCTTTTATCTATGAAAAATAACCAATTCGTAGAATTTTGTGGTAATAACCATGACATGAACCCTGTAGATGGAAACATCTGCATGTCGACAATGGTATATGGTTTGTGAATGACGACTTTGTAAGATTTTTGGTGAAAAAACTCACCTTAGTCAGACCCTCAAATGCAATGATCATTTATTTGGGTATGGAAATGCCAGGCTCAAAAGCAGTCAAGGACCTTTACATTAATAAGTTGTAAGATTATAAAATTCAGGCATTTAAATTGATTTTATTGATATATTCCGTCATTAGATAAATTTTCTAAACAAAAAATAAAGAACATATCCATGTCTGAGTTGATGCATGAATAAGAATTATTTCATAAGGTACCGATATACTCCCAGTAGAACAAGGTTTCATATGTATGAGTGCATCAGATAGTTTTTTAAGCAACTATATAATTTCCTATATTCCAAATGATGCAGCAAACCAAACTCTTCAGGAAATAACAGAAGCAAAAGGATAAGTATCACATTGGCATGCATCCCATATCCAAATAAAGATATTGACTATAGAAAGACCCCCTCCGATCTCCCTATAATTGTATAATATGCCTATAAAGCAACTTCATCCAAAAATCCGCAAAGACAATGAATGGAAGCACTTCATACACCCAAAAGATTAGAAAGAGAGGAAAAGAAACCAAACAAACAATTGATCAGTCTCTGGCTCTCTGCCATCACATGACTGACTTTCCCACTCTTTCAAAAGGTGAAATCTAAGTCTTCCATGTGAATCCATTTCAACCTTAATAAATTGTTTAAATAGCAGATAAATAATTGATCACGTAGGACATACCTGAAACGAAGTGTATAACGTGGGGAGGAAAGGATGATCAAGAAGTGAAATAATTTCTCTTTCAATGCATGCTCGGTGAACCTGCACATGTTTGCAATCATGTAAACTCTTCAACCAAAGAGAAATGAGAAGGCAGTACTTCCAAATAACAGCAAGGCTGATTGACATTTATGTTCCTCCAAATTGTCACTTGAGATGTCATCACTCAAGTCAAAGAGCAACACATTGTTACTTTACTGTTGTCAATTTGTGACAAATTCATTCCTTCAGTTGAAAGTCAACTGAAACAAGGTCTTTTTGTACATATAGAAAGTCAAACATGAATGGATTTTCTTATTCTCAAATCATTGTTGCCACATTTTCCAGTTTAAGTTTATGAATGAGATACTTATGATTCCACTCACGAGCCTAATTCATTGAAACTCAAGTGAAGAAATGAGATTGTCACAAATTAGCAACAAGGAACCAATGTGTCGGTTTTGCAACTTCAAGGAAAACATTAAACGTTAATGACAACTTGGAGGGACATACATCTCTTACCATCAAGAGATGTGTATGTGGCCATACAAAGAAATATAAATAATGCAAGCAAATGGTAAGGTGAAAATTTGAGCAGAACATGTCTAAAGATAGGGTAGGTTACAATGCATGAATCTAGGGATGACTAAATAGTCTCCAACCTATACAAGAGCATAGCAGCTCGCATTAACATCAACAAATATTATATATGCCAAAATAGACTGGGAACTTGGGTTGACTAGATTAGGCTTCATACCAAGTATGTTTCTGTCACACATCACAGAACAACTCAGTAGGTTCTGACAGACTCTGGACATGAAACTCCAAATATTAAAAGCATATTTTGTAGTAGCCAGATTTAAACTCTCATTGCCAAGAACATTAAAAACTAAGCCCAGAAAACATCAGAATACAACATTATATCAAGGCACCAATTGGAGCAAGTCCCAAAGAATCAAACATTCTAAACATCCAAAAAGTAGAAATAAACCAAGATGTACTTCATTTCAAACCCAAACTACGCAAGAACAAATTTGAAGGGATCTTTCCATAGTCCATACATATATTGATACACACAGACATGAATACAAGCACGCTTACACATACATAATACACAAAAGGCAAACCTCGAAATGCTGAGGGTAAAATGATTTCAATTTATAAGGAAGATAATTTTATTTGAAATACAGCAATGCGCCAGTCATGAAATGAAGATTCTCGTAGATAAACATGAGAAAAGAAAAAAGTAGGAACAGCGTAAAGGTTAGCTTCTGATGA
This sequence comes from Centella asiatica, assembly GCA_014636745.2. Taxonomy (NCBI): domain Eukaryota; kingdom Viridiplantae; phylum Streptophyta; class Magnoliopsida; order Apiales; family Apiaceae; genus Centella; species Centella asiatica. The sequence goes on from CM025785.1 coordinate 3,573,030, forward strand.
TGCAGTCAACAGAATTTTTCATAATAATTAAAACTTTAAGCATGTAGGATTATTTGAATAAAATAAAGCAAACACAAAATATACTCATTGACTTTCAAACCTTGTTTCGGTTTAACATGATTGATTTTTCCATTGCCTTCATAGCAAACAGTTCGCCTGTACCTTTTAGTTCCACCAAATGAACACTGCAGCCAACAACTTAGCTAGATAAGTGCAACTAATTATGAGTGTAGAAAAAAACCTTAGTATTTCAAATAGCAAGTTTGCCAAATGGAAAAGGATTTCATTGGTGACATAATCGTCGTTATTCAGGTTGAAACAGATCCAGATCATATGAGTGGAGCACGTGAAATTCATACTTTGGAAACTAAAATTAGTACACATGGTAGGTTGTAATACTCAAAAGGAGGCTGACAGAAGGTCAGCCTACCTCACGAGATAAGAGATTTTCATTCCAACCCTCTAGCTTCTTATTATCTCAAAATAACTGGATTCCAAGACCATAAGAATAAGAGTATTTCATAAACACATCCTTAGATAAGTACCGGAACTCTGCAGAAAAACCCACCCAATAAATTATATGTTGAAATGTTCAAGTGATCAGATTTCAATTGGTAAAATATGAAGGCTCCCCCTACCATCATATGAGTGGAGCATGTGAAATTTATACTTTATTTCGTACTTTGGACACCAAAATTAGTACACATGGTAGGCTGTAATACTCAAAAGGAGGCTGACAGAAGGTCAGCCTACCACATGAGATAAGAGATTTTCATTCCAACCCTCTAGCTTCTTATTATCTCAGAATAACTGGATTCCAAAACCATAAGAATAAGAGTACTTCATAAACACATCCTTAAATAAGTGCCAGAAATCTGCAGAAAAACCCACCCAATAAATTATATGTTGAAATGTTCAAGAGATCAGATTTCAATTAGTAAAATATGAATGAAGGCTCCTCCTACCCTAGTGAGTTCATTCTTGTTAAATATGATCACTGCAACTTAGTAATCAACAAATTAAGAAGTCCAATATATTCAATTATTAATAATCAAAGTGTTCTGTATAACTATTTCCATAAGTACATTCATATCACAACGCTTCCTATTTGTGGAGAGAATTTCTAGGTCAAGCTGAATCACAAACCACTAACCTAGCTACTATAGACATTTTACTGGATGTTTTCTCATGTTACATGAACTGGGGTGTGGAGGGAGTTACAGACTTGTGCCTGGGCTTTAGATTCAGTAAAATCAGTTTCTTCACAGACGTAAATGTCTGAGAAGTATAATATATGGATGCATACACATATAATAGTATTTACATATATATTTAGACAACTCATGCTACTCTGTTGTCTCATGCGAAACTCTAGACAATTGTGCAACTCCGTTGTCTATCATGCAAAACTCAACATGAAAGACATCCAAATGTGGTCAACAACATATGCTTCCTCTTTCCTTCGTCGTTAATCTTTATTAGGAATCTTCACTATCATAGACATGGCGAGCCATCTGGCTGCCATAACCTACAACAAGATCCAGTTACCAGATATTTGAAATTGAACACTACATCCACATAAAAAAGATTCGATAAAATAGAACATCTTTCATGTGTTTCTCAATTCAATCATTCATTATAGAGTCGTCAGTTAATTTGAGGAAACAGATGTGTTAATAAACCAGCAGTGCAAGATGGTACTGTTACTATACCTAAAATTATACATCTATGAAATGTATTATAAATTTAATGATAATAAGAGCAATAATCAACTGTCTATGATGCTACAATCTTCACTCTAACTACACCTAGAATTAGTAGAATTGCATAAACAGAAAGAAAAAACTAAAGTTATCAGAATGACCACCTCATTAACCTAAGTCAAATAGGCATGCATACCTTCCAGTGTCTCCACATCCCAAAGGTCTTATAGGCTTAAAATGGTTTAATCCAATTCTTTCACCATTAGCAGTAACCTACAAATCAAAGGGGTGAAAGGAACTTTGATGAAATAGATGACCGCAAGATGCACAAAAATAAAAATAATAGGCAATTAAAATTTTTTGGGAACTCCACATAATAATGCATAGATAATAAATTTGTACAGCTATAATATATTCTCAACTACTCTTTTGCAAGATGCCTATCTACAAAGAAAATTTTACTGAAAAAACATACAACTGAACAAGGTGAAGACTATACAGTCACTGAGAAATAAATTACTTAAGTTATTCAACAAGAAAATAAAGACACTTGCATCCTACACAGATATACCTACGCTAAAATTTCTATACAAGAACTAGAATGTGAATGCCAGGATACAAGCTTTATCAGATGGTAGATGAAATTTATGTTTCAATGATAAAATCTAGACAGAGACATACCAATATTAAACACTTTCAGATTTTCAGCACAAAATAAGAAAAATGAGTAACTTGTACTCAGTGATAGGGAATTTGGTTCTCCTTTTACTTTTCCTCAATCTCTTATGTCTTCTTTCTATACAGGTTCATCAACTGCTCACCCTATCTTATTTCAGATAAAGGCAGCATTATATATGTATTGGTGCATTACCTTTCTAGCATTTCTTATTTTAACAAGATAATTTCCCATAATTCATATCTTCGGGCTCAATGCCAAGTCAATCAGGGCCTACTATCATCTGTCCAACATGTACCAAGCCAGCAATTTAACTCAATTGGAAACAAATTTTTTTTCATTTGATACCTCTATTGAAATATAATGTGTGTAGAAACCAAGTCAAAAACAACATAGTTCAAGCTTTCTGTGCTTCCCAACATTTATGTCTCTAATGTCTACAACCTTCACAGAAAAGTACAAAAATCCTTCATTTCTAAACAGGCATTGTGCGTGATTCAAATCTGGGATAGGGTAAGCATGTTGTTTAATCACCAACCGTAAAAGCAATCTTCTATATTGAACAAAGGGGAAAAAACGAAATTTACTTGTGGGTCACACTAAAAGATAAGTATCCTGAATTATAATAATATACGAATGTCAAGTTCTGAAATTAGTACCTTGTGTATAGCTGTCCAACAAGAATTGTATCTGTTGTGAGGTTTTGGAAAGACAGGCTGAGAGTGGATAGCCCACAGGTCATCTGGAGTCTGAAGTACAAAATATAAAGCTTCCATCAACCAAAAACAATATGAAATGAATAATTTACGTAATAATTCTATCCTTGTCCTTGTAGTCTGTGTCAAAAGGATTAAATATAACATGCATCTTCAACTATCCCGGCACTAACTATAATGATATTTTTGACATAAAAATGAACTTTTAATTGCTGAATAGCAAAGTAAATATATTTAACAAAACCAAAAAAACATCAGAAAAATACCCCAATTTATTCTTAGTGACGTTAACATCATTATGCAGGAAAAAAATTATGAAATTAACCTCTTAGGTATAGCATGTGTTTAGAAAAGGAGTTGTGGTTAAAGTGTATTTCCTTCCTTAAGTGTAGTGATCAAAACAGAATTATGATCATGTAAACTCTAAAAACTGATGCAGACATTAGTTTATCGAAATCCAGATAGAGAGAAAGAGTACCTTACCAAGTTCGCATCAGGAAGCTCTCGAACAGCTTCATCAACGTTTAATGCAGTAGCTTTGACCTGGAAAGATAGAAAGATGTTTGTCAGGAGGAAGGTAAATGGAAATAATAAAAAGGAGAGGAGACAACAGATGTTTCGATTGTTCTATCAATTTTAAGAACAGGAGATCAAATCAGTGAAAGAGAGATCAAATTGTAGCATAAAGTAAACCACATAAGCATAAATGGTGATCATCAATAATAATTATTTTCTAAATCTGGGAATATTTGTAGTTACTGTCTTCCTTTTTCCTTTCCTGTTTCTTTTTTTGTTTTTTTTGTTTTTTTGTTTTTTTTATCTTCTTAGTCTAGGTTGAAGACTGGATCCAAATTTACCTAGGTGTACCCTTTTTAGGACTTTCACAACTGACTAAGAAAAAATTATTGCCACCCATCGTTGTTAGTCACATCTTTTGTTTCTGAAATGACAAATCTGTGCCGATAAAATGCTTGGATGGAAGAAGAGAGAGGAAAGAGAAGTTCAGGTTGCAGAGTTGAGCAGACCATTAAAAGTTTATGACCAAGGGGAAATGAAATGAGGGCAAAAACTAAGAAGACTAATCTCTTCTTCATTTAAAGTCCTAGCTATTACAAGTGTAATATCCAAACCTAGGGAAAGGAGTCTAGGGCGGAGGGGGATAACTTACATTCTATTCTTCATTCTGCGTGTTGCTGCCAAAACTCAAGCCCTCAACCTCTACGATAATAGAAGTGAGTCAATATCAAGTAGACTAGAAGCCACTGATAAGAAGACTAGTTTAGTGTTTTTTTTTTGTGTGTTTTTTGCTTAGTTGCTATTTAGTTTATTTTGTAAAGTACACCCTCCTTTTTTTTATAATTGTCTTTTGACTTTATTACACGCCGTTTTAGGTAAATTTTTATAAATGTTAAATATTTTATTTAATTTTAATTTTTCATTCATAATAATCTTAATTTAAAATATTTTTTACTAATAACTTTTTAAAAACTAAATAAAATTTCTAACATATATAAAAGTTCACATAAAACTAGGTATAAAAAGCCAAAAGACAACTAAATAAAAATGGAGGGAGTATTTTTTTTTTTTTTTGATAAATAAGTAAATTTATAGGAAAACATGGTATGACGTCACATGCCACATAAGGTACAATATAGATAGATATAGTAATTTCAAAAAACATAAATATAAATATTAATTGAAAATAATTTTGTCCAAATATTGTTTTGTAAATTGATTTAAATAATGTATGAAACTTACCTGCTAATAAATTTTCTTTAACCAATCATATGCTATATATAATGGTGATTAGTGTCGTTTAAGCATAGTCACATCAATGTTCCATGAGGAAACTAAAGATTATATGGAAATGTACAATTTTGCAAAAAATTATGTAACTCTATTGCCACTTCCATTAGTCAACTAATGGACTATACTGAGATGTAAAAATTTTCTCCCCAAAAAAACAAAAAAAAACAAAAAACAAATATGCAATTTGACAAGTTAAGTAAGAAAAATTAGTTCAGAAATAATAATTAGGAAACTTTGACCATAGGCCTAAAGCGCATTCAACTAAAAGAGATTTACTTCCATTCACATGTTCCTGTTATTCTTTTAATACTTTATTTGTCGTTCTTGGACATTCCCCTTCATTTTGCATGGACAACAAGTAAGAAGTAACTCAAGGCTTCAAACGTTTGAGATAATTTGAATCAAGTGGAACATCTGTGTCTTAATCTGAAACTAACCCTTTACCTCACCCTCCAACAAAATATTCTAAAAGGGAACACAGTTTAAAAAAAGGCTGTGTGCTATATCATGCCATTTAAAAAGCTGTAAACCAGAAACATATTAACCTCCTTCAATCCACAAGAATCCCTTTCAAAATTTCATCCAAATTTTCTTTGGATTGACAGAACTTGATTAACGATATCATCAATGCTGTAAACTATTCAAAAGAAGCACTACTACATACAAACTCTGTTGTTTACGAGAATTTCATAGACTCGCATCAGAATTTATATTTAGGAATCACAGATCAACTTTGAGCACAATAAAATGGAACCTTTTGTAAAAGGATCGGATAACATTTTACTGGCCTCATCAATGTAAAAAGAACCTTCAATCGGAACTTGGAAGAGAATAAGTACCCAAAACAGACAACCAATGAAAAAACAACCAAAGGAAGTCGAGCTATACATGAAGAAAAATACCTACAAGTGGTTAATCAAGAGAGTTGCAAAAAACATACCAACTTAGCACTTTGTAGTTCTGTACCCTCTGAAAGGCGGTTTCTCAAGGGCTCCACGTGATCACTACCATCTAGTTGAACCCCAATGAAGTATTGAATTTCCCCCTGCAAATATCACATGAGACTCAAATGCAAGCAGAAAAGTGTAGCATACATAAATACAGCTTCCACTCAAGATAGTAATAAGAACACACACACACATTAATACAAACATTCTCCAACCACCTTCTGATCACACATAGGCTGCAAGTGGAATAAATTCCAGAATTTCTTCCCTACAATATTGGTTGTCATATAAAAACAATTCAAACCATTAGCGAGTGAAACATGTAGTTTAGATTATGACAAAGAATTCAAATAAACTTTCTACTAAAAATCTCAAAAAAGTAGCTCACCACTCTTAGTGTAGTTGATCAACTGCACGGTAATTTCTTTCTGTTCTCTGATTGCATCTCTTATTTTTTGGACAGTGGCTTGATCCGTTTCAGGTCCTTGCAGAAATCTTCCCGTAATTGAGCAAATATGATAACATAATTGATATCAATGGGATAAAAATAAATTATAAAAGAGCAAGAAATCATCAAATAATGATAGGTGGTACAGAAAAGATCAGATGTGAGTTTCAAATTTCTTATTAAACCAGCATAACTCTCATAAGATTAACAGTATCGCCATGCTGATTTTGAGTTAGTTTTGATATCCATATGAAGAAACTAACATATTAAGCAAAGATCTGGCTACAAAGTCTTGTAGCATTGTCCATTAGAACTAACAATATTGCAGGCAATGACACTTTGAATTTGGCTCGTCAACAAAAATGTCAAACTTTATATTGCTCTGTCACACAACATCTAAAAAGTTTGAGATTTCATGCATTTTAACAAAATGTTACTTAATGCTATTACAAATAAATAATAACATCTCCAAAGAGAATAGATTGAAGCAACATTTTCAATAATTTTAAAATTTTATCACTTAAGCTTAAAGACAACAATCTCAATTTTTGTCACGGTAATGAAAACAACTAATTATGTAACAGCTAAATTGCATGGAAATGATTAAGATAGCATCGGAAATCCAAACTATACAGGTATTACAAATATGGTGGAACGGAACACAAGTATCTTGATATCCATATCCATATCCATAAACTAAAACATATGCTGACATATCTAAAGCATGAAAGTCTTTGAAGAAGGAATTCAGTGGAAAGGACACCGATTTCAGTTGGTGTCCAGAAACACTAACTATCAAGCATTATGAATGGTGGAACAGGATGTGACAAGAGGCCCACATAACTAGGGAAAGCCCGATAAAGTATACAGAGCCCAATTATACCTATGACTGGGAGGGAATAAGGGTTATACCAAAACAACTGTACAAAAAATAGAAGTTCATACCGACAGTTCCTTCCTAAAATTTCTTCCCGAGTGTACTCAGTCAGCTCAAGAAAACTATCAGATGCAAAAATCTGCATAAGTGTGAGAACATGATTTCAGTTTCAGAGCTACTTCAAAAACTTTGAAAAAAAGCACCAAGTGTTTCAATCTCCAAAGTTGTGTGGGAAATGAAAATGAAGAACCAGCTAGATGCAAGCTTGTAAATGTGGAGAACAAAAAAGTACACAAGAAAAAACTTTTTTCAAGCAATGATGCAGATGGTAAAGAAGATAGTATACGTTCTTTATGTTCCCTATTTAAATGTCCTCTAGACTGTTAATCCTTTTTTTCGCATGGCCCTTTATTGCTATATCACTATATTTTGAATTGTATAAAAGCATATCTTGATTAATCTTCGCCTTACAATGGGATTATCAGGAAGCCTGGGATCCGATATAACAAAATTCTTTTCAATTCGCTCCAATGTGGTTGCTAGGTCAATTCCTGTACGTATATGTCTTTCCATTTCATCATGGTCCCAATTGTCGGAGTGTTCCAAGTCTTTGGTCATTAACTTTTCAGGCTTAATACTTGGCTGATCTTCAAGCTTTTTTGCATTGCTTGAAGACCTCCCCTGGGACCTACAAATCAGTAACCACCACATCAATCAGTAAAGGGTAATTCAGTAAGGTAACAATGATATTCTATTGCACACGGTGGCTGAGCCACTATTACTTTAGTTTGAATTTATACTTGAATCTGTGGTTGACTTAAACTGTTAAGCCTCAGGTAGTTACTGGCAAGGGTTGATTTCAGGTAGGGTTTTATTTAAGAGGGGGATGAGAAATAGTAGAAAATAGGATGAGATATAGACAGGGAATGAGAACACAGAGTTTATTTTTCGGACATCTAAAAGCAACTCAAAGCACCCATCATGTAATTATCTGCACTCTCCTTCATCTAAACTTTAAGCCCACATGACTAGACCAAATTTTAGGTTGAAGATTATAAACAGAAACTAATCCTCAAATCCCATCATATTCTTTGTTAAATATAGTCTTCGAATTTGATGTACAAATAAATGTCTAGTGGAAGTTAAGCTGAATTTCTTCAAAACCAGAAAGTGAGGGTTAAAATAAAAAATCTAATGTAAAAATAGGATATACACGTAATATATTTATCTCCCCTTATAATTAACCTTTGTTTAAAGTACATGAAAACTAGTCAAGACAGAATGACATACTGTGATCTCATCCAAGCATTCACTCTGCTTAAGGTCTCTAAACCATTGAGCACACACCAATATAAAAAGATAATGAAAACTTGACCCGAGAAAGAAGACTCACCCCATCAAGGAACTGCGCTCTGATTTCCTAGATTTATAGCTGGAGCCTTGAAAAGAACTTCTATTCGCAGCTTCTGCAGATAAGGGGAGCATATAATCAAGGTTCAGTTGCTCCTCCTTTTTAGATGTTTCAGTAGTATCATGATTCACAGACTCTATATGAGATCGTGGATGCTTCACAGTTTGTACAACCTCGGTGATGGAACCTAAAGCTTTTTCCTTCTGACGAGCTGAGATGTTGAAAGAAAAGAGTTAAAATACAGGAAGGGTATTTCCTAACCTATTTTAAGAGATACTTACCATCGTAACGAATTAAGGACTTGGGCAATCCATTTGGCCGTAATAACTTTTCATTCACACCTTCTGTGTACTTGCTCACTTCAACCTGCATTCTGCCAGAAAAGCATATAGCTTGTATAAAACCAGAAAACATACATTACAACTTTTACCTTGGTTTCCCTTTTATGTTCTCTACTTTTTCATGCTATTTGACTACAAAAGCAAATTGAAAACCATTGTTCAATATAAAGTTCAGACTGACATTCAGATGGATATTATTTGAAACCACATGCCTCTATTAAGCCTGAAGAGAGATAACATTGAGACTTCTGATCTTAATGGCAACCACCTGAGCAGGGTTGAAACCAAAGTTTGTATTTTAAAAAACCAAAGTTAGATTTATTTATTTATTTTGTGTGTGTGTGTGTGATACAATTGAGTTTAAACTTAGCAACGCCTGTTTTATCATATCTCTGTGCATTCAGAATCAGTTATCTAGAAACCTGGAAATAATAACTCTAGAAAATAGGCAGTAATGGGAGTTGGTTAAACCAAGCGTTTTACTTTCAATGTTTCTACAATTGCAGCTACTCAGTACCCTTGATTTGGAAGATGCATAGAGTGGTATATTTGAAGTGGAACAGCAGATATATAAGCACTAATACAAACATTCGACATGTACTAAGCTATTGTTTTAGAACAACATACTTACAATTCACTCTCTACTATAATTCTTGCCTTCAAATTTTTATCATGAATTACTCACTCTGCTTCACAAAGAGAGTATATTTCATTTTCTTTCTACTTGACTCAAAATCCTAACGTTCAAATTATTACATAATTTTAACTAGATTTTCACATTCCTAATATGTTGGAATCTTATATATAGTATTAGTATTAATCATGTTAAAATCAAAGTCAGTCGAATTTATATCAAATTTAATCAAAGAATTTCGCAAGAAATAGAAGATAACTTTTCGTAACGTAATCCTTTTCTTGTTGGAATGAAAGGAGTATTACTAAATAAATCTTCAGTGCTCATACGAATTAACTCATCTTCTTCAATAGACGAGGATTTTCCAAAAATACACCAAACAGAATGAAGATTAAACAAAAATTGAAAATATAGGAACAGTCTGATCGTGATCGAACATATATGTGACTCATAAAACGATTAAAAGCAAATAAGATGAATATATGAACAACATGGGGTTGTAATATAAAGAGGATTACCCAATAAATTTAATGGTATTGCCGGAGTCATCTTTGATGGGGGTGACAGTGAGAAGATTCCAGAAAGGAGTGCCGTCCTTCTTGTAGTTGAAAAGCCTGCCGCAGTAACTAGTCCCTGTTCGGACTGCGTTCCGTATCTTCGCCACTTCATTCTGATCCGTCTCCGCCCCCTGCAGAAACCGGCTGCACCCAAAAACACCACCGTCCCTCCTATTAAAACCCGCCTAAAACCCTAAAACATAATATTTTGGGTAAATCAAATCAATCTCCTACTGCATTCTTTTTCTAAACAACGTTACGCTCTCGTGTTTTCGAATGCAAGGGTTACGTCTGTTCTTATATAGACGCTCACGAATTTTACCGTTAAATCAATACAAAGTGTTCTCCCTCGCTTATCGACTAAAGACGCGTGAGAGGGTTTAAAAGACGCGTGAGAGGGTTTAAAAGACGCGTGAGAATAACATTTGAATTAACTGTTGGCAATAAATAACAAATATTTTATTTTTATTTTTATTTTAAAAAAAAAACATTTACGTAGTTATAAAGACTATATTACTTAGTTAGTTACAGAGACTAAATTATTTTTAGAGTTTTCGTCCTATTTTATTCTTAAATAAACTTTCTTTCCAAGCCGTCGTAATATTTTAGATCGATAATTACACTATAGTTTCTGAAAATAATGATGGAGTTATAATATATGTGCTTTTTGCTAAAAAAATGTTAAATTTATTTTCTAGGTGCTTTTTGCATTATGGATTTTATATATAGATATTTAATGGGGCACCGCTTCATATATATATATATATATATATATATATATATATATATATTAGTTGAGGTATGTAAGATTTTATTTTAAGAAATACAAGATAGTTGACATTCATTATTTAATTGGCCCTTAAAGGCCATGTCAAAGCTAAATAAACCCTTTTCGTATCTCTTAAAAGATATACTTGTCATATGTCAAATATAGTATTGATACAGCTGATCTAACAATAGTTTCAAGGAATAATAAACTGACCACGCTAAAATCCAAGACAAACTACAGTCAATATATATATATATATATATATACAAGCACGAGCACGAGCACGAGCACGAGCACGCACGTGTGACCGACACACACACACACACATATATATATATATGCTGCAGATTGTAAATATTAAATGCTGTGGCTTACCAATTCCTTCCAATAACCTCCTTAGAAGAATAACCAGTCATGTCGAAAAACCCACTACTTGCATAGACAATGGGACAATCGGGTTTAGTTGCGTCGGACACAACAAACGTCTGTTGCAGTGTTGCCAACGCATCTTTCAACTCCTTTGACACCCTCAACTCGCTGGAGAATCGCTGAGAAAACCTTTCCGACCCGGTTCTACTACTACCCATATCGCTCTGATCACCAAAACTCATTCCTTCTCCTCCTTCACTAGCCCGCACCTTAATCCCCCATTCAGCTGTCCTCTCCACAATTGTATTTACATCAACTGTACCACCATCACTATTTCTACCATTCTTATCGAACGCCATCCATACCTTCGGAGACTCCGGCCGCACGTCTTTCGAGGTCGATTCTCTCTTGTTTTTTGACGACTCCATTTGCTAACAATATGTATATATGTATGTCGTGTTAACTACTCCAATCCTGTGTGCGTACACATGCTACGAATAACAAAGTTTGGTCGTTATTTAAATGATAATGATGGAGCGGATAAAAATGGAAAGTGTATCTATAACATGCATTGTAATTGATTGAATATATAGAAGGACATACTATTTTTAGGGGGAATACATAGAGCATGAAGGAGAGGAGACTTGTAGAGTAGGGAAAATAATTAACAAGAAAGGAAATTAGGAGTACAATGAGAGAAATGAAAGATGGGATTCATTTCAAATGTTTGGCTGCAAAGACACGAGGTTAGATATCGGGAAGATATAATTCACATATTCATGGGGTCCACTATCATATCCACTGGTGACACGTTGCATGAATGCTAGCCGTGACTTCCTTTGCCAGGGTATGGCATGGTACGGTGTCAATTGAGACCTGTCGTTCCATATTTCAATTCATTTTATTTTATTTTTTTTAGCTAAATTCATGTCTAACATTAGCTCTGAAATCTTTCGTAACTAACACATTTATAACCATCGATCGAATAATCCAACGTTGCAGATCAAACTTAAAAAAAAAAAAATCCCTTCCCCCAGTGTTAGTAGCGGAAGGGGGAATTTTTTTAAAAACTAAAATTCTCTTCCGCTACTACCACTGGCGGAAGGGAAAAAAAGTGAAAAAAAAAATTTTCCCTTCCGCCAGTAGAAATAGCGGAAGGGAATATTTTATTTTTTTAAAAAATTTCCCCTTCCGCTACTAACACTGGCGGAAGGGGAAACAAAAGGCAAAAGAAAAAAAATATTACATCAGGGACTAAATGTACCAGAGACTAAATGTACCAGGGACTAAAATGTACCAGAGACTAAATGTACATCAGGGACTAAATGTACCAAGGACTAAAAGAGTCATGACTAAATGTACATCAGGGACTAAATGTACCAGGGACTAAAAAAGTCATCAGGGACTAATTGACTAAATGTACATCAGAGACTAAATGTACTAGGGACTAAATGTACCAGGGACTAAAAGAGTCATCAGGCACTAATTGACTAAATGTACATCGAGGACTAAATGTACCAGGGACTAAAAGAGTCATCAGGGACTAATTGTACCAGAAACTAAAAGATACGTCAGGGACTAAAGTCGTCGAAGACTAAAAGAAGCATCAGAGACTAATTGTGAATTAATGTCAGAAAGATACAGAGTTCGAATTGAAAAAGGAATGTCTTCCACGTAAAGTAAAATATTATTGAAGACGTAGCTGGTAAGGAAACTCACCAGATATCTTTACCTAATCAAAAAAGAAAGATTGTATTTGATTCGAATAAGGAAACTGAATTTTATTCAGAATAGGAACTGAGTTAAGTGTAATTCAGTTGTTATAGAAGCTGTAATTTAGAAGCTGTATAAGTTTTTCATAATTTTGTATCTTTTTCTATACAGAATAGAAAAGAAGCTGACGATTACATTATTGTGATTGTTAGGATTTGTATTCAATTGTAAATCAATAAAGCAATTGTTTATAAATAGATTTGCCTTTTGTTTCCCCTTCCGCCAGTGTTAGCAGCGGAAGGGGAAATTTTTTTAAAAAATAAAATATTCCCTTCCGCTATTTTCACTGGCGAAAGGGAAAAAAAAATTTCACTTTTTTCCCTTCCATCAGTGGTAGTAGCGGAAGGGAATTTTAGTTTTTAAAAAAATTCCCCCTTCCGCTACTAACACTGGCGGAAGGGTTTTTTTTTTTTTAAAATTTGATCTGCAGCGTTGCATTATTCGATCGACGGTTATAAATGTGTTAGTTACGAAAGCCTCCAAAGTTAACGTTAGACATGAATCGAACTCCATATATATATATATAGATATACATATTTGGCAACCAATGTCGACATCTAATATAGGGATGAATTTTCATGTATCATTTCCTACTTTATCGACCTCATCATACGCTAGCCTGATACAATATTTAAATAACTATCATGTATATTATTATTTTTTTTTTTCAGCTAGATTAAGGCAATTCACTTGAAAATTTTCAAATCTTGTAACATGAGATGAAACATCAGTTGTTACATGTTAAGTGCTCCGGTTAATGTACCATAACTATTAACCAACTATTCTAATTACGGGTGTCAAAGATATCGGTTAATTATCATTCACAAAAAAAAATTATTAAAAAAAATCAAAATCTATCACACATATAAGTAAGGCAACAAGTTGGTAATAAGTAGGCACTTAGTTACTTGGATGATACTATATTTTCTTAATTAATAATTGTATTAGTTTTTTGAAATTTAATAATATTTGTAGTAGTTATTCCTTAAAAACTAAACATTGTTAACATTTTCACGAACTATTTATGCCCTGGACAAAAAGTAGAACACATTGGTCGTCTAATAATGCAGATACATATGGACAGACATACATACGTACAAAAAAAATAAAAGAACATGTTTCATGAGGACACCTGGTACACTGGTAGCCTCCAAAGACCTAAAAATAAGGAAACATAATTTTTTTAAAAGAAAAAGTTAAAATAAAAATCACATATTCCCTTATCCGCTTATCCCCTCACGTCTTAATTCTGTTTTCTATCCGATTCCGCAACTCACTACTCTTCTCTATTTCTCCGCAATCCGATTCTGGAGCTACTCATTGTCTCAGAAATCCCAAGAACTTCTACGCAAATTCTACAACTTTTAATTTTAATTTTTTTTGGGAATGTTACAGACCTTGCATTTAAGCCAAAACAATTTCTCCATAGTAATCTAACATCAGGTTTACATAATAGAACATATTGCATGGTTAAAAAGTGTACTAATTCATCACGGATGTACGCTGATGAATGAACGCAACTGCACACTATAACTCCGTTTATTTTAATTTAAATTTTAAAAATTCTAAATTTTAGTAATATAATTTACGTTATCAAAATTTAGAATCTTTAAAATTTAAATTGAAACAAACAAAATTTATGTCTTTGAGCAGAACACGGGTACTTTATGGCATCTAAATGAAGAGTGACTTCTCCTGTAGTTAATGATTGGCTGTCTGTCCAGAGTTTTCCTAAATGAAGAGTGACTTCTCCTGTAGTTAATGATTGGCTGTCTGTCCAGAGTTTTCTGTTCGCTTGCGAAGGTATGCCGCTGAGAATAGTAAATAGGGGCGAGTATTCTAACACACAAGTTGAAACTGATGCTGTGGTGTACCATATACAAGTGGGAACCTGATAATACAGATTTGTACCCAAATGATGCCTTAACTACATACATTTTTATATATTACTTCGCAAATTTACACTGTTTTGAACCTACTGAGAATGGAATTCACTACCGGAATCGGAATTTTTTCTTTAAATCATCTAAACAATTGTCGATATAAGAGGTGATCTGGTTCCATATTGAGAAGTCAGACCCATAAAATCGCACCCTCACCGATCTTTTTGATCCTTCTCTGAGAAATTCCAAGTCCCTGGCAAAATCGTACTGTGCACTTTCTTGGTTATCCACTAAAGGCAATGCAACAGAACCCTGTGACTCCAGGTTCCCAATCCACCCTCGCAGTAAGTAATTTACTACCTGTATAATATCCAGGCATTGCCAACATTACTTTACAAAAAAGACCAGGTGAATGAGCAATGAAGCCACCAGTGAAGTTTACTCGTACAAATGATCACTAATTACCAATTACATCTTGATGGAAAAGAAGAGAATGGGTTCTGTATGCAAAAGAAAAGATTAGAGAGCCCATGAATATTCTTTTCTTTTGCTTTCCAAAAGGAAATTAAACGGAAACCATAAGTTATAGCCTCTTTGGAGACATTCAAAAAATCAATGCATCGATGAAAAACCAAAAGAAAAAAGCAGATAATTGAAAACCAACGAGAGCAATTTCTTCATCTGTGAACCTGCGATCATTTTTCATTTATTTTGCAAATGACTTCTAACATTTGGTGTAGTGCAATGAAATGCGGTAGGAAGACATAATTGACTGCATACCTCAGGAACTTCATCATGAGGACAGTGACCAGCAGGGCTGATCTGATAATATGGAGCATCAGGCAGCTGACGTTTCACTTGAAAACCCCACACAGGCTGCACCCAAGGATCTTCTTTTCCATACATGAGACAAACAGGAATATCGCTCATTCCACACCTAAGGAAAGTAGCCGTGGGTATTCAATATGGCGTTCGAAAGAAACATAAATAAATAAATGAACATTGATACCCTTTCATCCCAGCAGTTTACAAAAGTTTGACGCTTTTGTACTTCCTACCTTGACAAAGAATCCCCAAATGATAGTTCTCCCTGAGGAGCAAAAAGGATTGAGGCTAATGAAGCAGCAGCTGCTGGATGTTGTGTTGTCTCAAGAATACGACAAAATACTTTATCAACATTTGTTGAGTGATCAGCATAAACTTGCTTCAGAATCTCCCCAATACTTGTAGGATCACTTATCTTTTGCCAACTAAAATCACAAGAAATAATTATATTAATATAAAATTCATTAGATGAGCAACTTCGGGAATAGTTTAAGTCAAACTAATGATGAAATAGTTAGCATCTTTCCAATGTGGACAATTATTCCTCCATCTTCAAACTGTAATTAAAATGCAATCAGTTTTGAACTTATAAATGTAATCAAATTTCAACAATATCCAAACATTTTGAAAATGTAAACTTACAAAGACCCCATATAGCTATCATTACAAACCTATGCATTATTAACGTCAGAAAGACCCTTACAGCTAGCATTACAAAGTTTCATGACTCAGGAAGAAGCAAGAGTTATTTAGAAGTAAAAGGATATGCACGATTTTACATATTAGCAACATATATAATGTATATTTGTTACAATATTAACAAAACACAACAAAAACAAGTATAATAGTGGAAAATGCTAATATTTCATATGATGGCCGACAAAAATCTAATCTAACATTTGCACAATGATTTCAAAATAAATTTGAGGTATTCTAAACCAAAATATTGACAAATAGTAGTGTTGAAGCATCTAAGAGTACCCATGAGTGACGGTGACTGACATGAATACTTCAATCTTCAATAAGTGTCAGTGCTTCATAATTATTAATTAAACACAACAGTTTCTTTTGAATTAAAAAAATAAGTTACATATGGGGGCAGCCAAAAAAAAAGCAGTAGCAGCTAAAAAGATAAAAATAGACCTTAACATGGAACAGATATAAAAATGAATCTTACGCAATTTCTACAAACTTTCTGACTCTAGCAGGAAGAGGAAACGTCCCAGCCCATGGAAATATTCTTGATAGTCTTGGAGATCTTTTAGGATTAGGAATAAAACCCCAAAACGGTGTTGCATTAAGCAACGTAACACCCTTCACCAATTGAGGGTGAGATGCTGCAAAGGAGAGTGCAACATATCCTCCAAGTGAATTCCCCACGAGATAAACTGGTTCTTTGATGACCTGCAACAGATCATCTGACTAAATATATTTGTACTTCGCCACTTAGTGCATTCTTTTCTAAACATACTCCATACAGAGCTTTATATGCTAAAATAGAACACTGTTTCACATCCACATTACCACTATGCTCGTGATAACAGATCGTAACAACACAAACAATATCAGTGGATGCCATAAATTCGAGAACTATAATAATGTATGTATTTCCTCATTAGCTATTATTATGGTGGATCACAATTTTGTCAATGGCCGGAGTGGTGATAGGCAGTGGCATTAGTGGCAAAAAGATAGTCAAGCTGAAACAGAAAATTACATAGAAGTGCATATATTGCGCTATAAAAAATTAGAGAAATGACAAGAGAAGGTAGAAATTTGACAGGTCTGATAGCTCAACAAGTTCAAAGACATGAACAGATGGAGGAGCAAAACAATATTTATTATTTTATAGAACTTCAGCATTAATTGCAGGATTTATTGTCCATGAGTTGTCAAAAGAATATGAGAAAATAGACCAAACTGTCCTTCACATTTTAGCTTAATGCCATCATGATTAATATTTAATAGTGAGGCTATAATGCTAAAAGGTTGAATTGTATTTGCTGAGAGAAGTAGTTCGTAAATCACTCTTCAAAAGGAGACCAAGTGCACCGAAATAAGCAAACAAAAGAGCAACTCAACAAACACTCAAACTCAATCACCAAAGTTAAATAGATGAAAAAAAAATATATTAATATATAATACTCATAAATCACATTTTAATCACAAAAACTGGTAAATTTTACCTCTTCAATGAAATAGCGAACTTGATCTTGCCATAAATCGATAGAATAAACAAGCTGATTTGCCCAAGGTTCAGTTTCATCACCAAAACCCCATAGGGAATTTCCGTTCTCTAAATTGCCACCGTCCTTAGATTGAGTAGGATCTACTACTGGCAATGACATGCCTTGGCCAAGAAAATCAATTGCCCAGACTCTGTAATCATGACCTAGATCCTTCAACTGCTTTTCATAATGAAATGAACCAACACCAAAACCAGGAAGGAAGAGCACAGCTGGGGAATTAATATTTTCAGAGCCTGACGTTTCGTAATGAACGTTAAAATTAGGTTTCCATTCCCAGAAACAACTACGGATCTCTGCACCACTATCACCATCAGGTTCATCTGGCAATCCTGGAATCAAAACCTTAGGTATCGAGTCCGTATCACCAGTCACATAAGTATCATAATCATCGGTCAGGACACTTGAATCAGCACTCTGAACCCCTTTGAGAGCAAACCGTGATCTAGAAGCTCTGTTTAAATGTACACTTGTTGATCGAAGATGCTGTATGGGGGGGTATCTCAAAGCCCCCCACTCGGAAACAACTACAAAACATAGAACTCCTTGATTTCCCCTAGATAAATGATTTGGTCGTTGAGAATATGAACTCTTTTTCGCTGTTGTCTCTGACAAATGTAAAGCGTGACAATATGGTGCAGAACGGCAAGAAAGCACTTCCATAATTCAAAACTCCTAAACAAAGAGTAAACCAATTTAGTTAATTATCAAGCACTGCATATACAAAAGTTTAGCTGTATAAGAAAGGGATTAACGCAATTAAATTACTAAAGAGTTTATAGATAATACCCCTTGTACCCACATAAATTTTCACTTCCAGCTGAATTATGGAAAAAAATGTTAAATGGGTGACACGACGTCACCATTGGAACATACAGACACTCTCCCTTTCCCTCCATCCTAATGGTTGTTGTAGGATACCCCGCATACTTTCTCTCTCCTATCTTATGTGAGTCATGTTATACTGTTACATAAGTGCCATAAAAAAATGAGTGCCATAAAATGGACCTTGGATCAGGCAGTGATGCAGTTACACTCATACTAGCGCTTGGGACTTTCTGATCTATGAGATGTCAGAATCGTTTCTCACCTTCCCCACCCCCACCCCAACCCCAAATGAAAAAAGAGATAGGCAAGAAAATCAACTGTACAGCTAATCTCATCAAAATAAACCATCAAAAACTTTTGAATCAAAACAGAGCCTTAGATCAAGAACAAACAGCTCGAGTTAAGGGGTTTAACAAGAAACACCAAAAATATCAATCGATTTACAACTACCCGTATCAACAATTAAAAATAGATGTGCACTTGTCGAGCAATATATTGAATCACAACTGCCCTTACATCAACTCTAACCCATCGAATACTTCTGAAACAAATAGAAGTTGAATCAAGCGCAACGGGTTCAAATTCAGGGACTTAAAATCTTAAATAGATACGGAAAGAAATCAACTAAATTCTAACTACCCGAATAAACAATTAAGCAAATTACAACAGCCCAAGGCAACAAAATAAGCATATTACAACAACCCATATCATCAAATAAACAACTTTTTCTCTGAAATGAAAAATTGTATAAACCTCGTAAGCAATCTGTTGAAGTAAAGAAAGTAGATGGCAATTTTTTACCTCTAATTAGCAGGGAGCGCTGTCATTAGACTCCAGGGAGTTCTAGGAGAGAGAAAAGACTTGATTTTTCGTGATTATTTTGAATATGTGAGAAATTTAATGAATGTGAAGTAGGTGTTTTTGTCCATTTTCAACGTGGGAAATATGTGCACGCAAATACAAAGGTCTTCCGTTTTGGTTTGCTTCACCGTGTGTGGTGGTCCGGCACCGTGGGGTCTTGTAAGAATACTAGTGTAATCATTCTCGCCCCGCGTTCTTATCATTACGGTCGATCAAAAATTAGGGATTATTTTCATTGAATATCATAATTTGGAGGGTTTTTTTTTTATGTTTTCTTAATGCAGTAATAAAACACTGCCTCTAATTTTCTAACATTTAAAATAAGGTCAAAAGTAAGAGTGGTAACATATTCTTATTAAGAATAAATATTAACATCCTTATTATATTATATCTTCATCTTAAAATTTATTATAAATAAAATGGTACGATTAAAATAAGAATGTATGACTTGCGTAAAAAAATTATATCATAATATTTATAATAATTTTTGGATGAATTTGAAATACAATAGAAATACAAAGATTTAAAGTCCTCACCAACATATTTTAAGGAGGTCTAATCGAACATATTTTATTAATTGTGACTTAAAATGAATTTTTTACTTAAATGTTTTTATTTAAATTATAAAATTTTAAGATTTAGAGTCTTGTACTTTATTCCATTGTTTTTTTGTAATTTGATTCTGATTTAGAATCTTATTGACAATATACCTCATTAATTCTTTAACTTAAAATTATAATTGTTCTTTATTAATTTCAATTTTAAGTTGAATTCAGTTACTCGTAATTTTTATATAGGTATTTAATATTCCATCCATTTCACAAAATAAAAAAAAAGTTCTATTAGAAAATGATATTTGTTTTGGGAAAAAATATATTTTAGAATGGAAGTTTTTTTAGTATATTAATAATAAATTTTAGAATGGAAGACATTGTGTCAATTAAACATATGTTTGTATTTTTGTTAGTTAAGCAATTATTAAATTAAATAATTAAAGTTGAATATAAATATCATATAAAAAAATAATTTGATTATAAATACATGTATCATATTAAATCATACATAAATTATTTGAATAAACTAGATGGTTAAATTATTATAAGATAAAATTAATGTATTATTTACTCTATTATGAAATTAAAATTCTCTTGCATATGAGACTTTGTAACTTTTTTTTTTAGTTACTCTATGATATTTTTTATTGTTAACATACCAACCATCCATTTCGGTTCTTCCTTTATAATATATATGTATTGATAGACATAATTCTAGCAGCGCCACCAACCAAAATAATCAATTTAATTATCAAAATATACTTATTTCACTTTGAAAATTGTAACGAATGTACATATTCCAAATCTCCAAGACGGAAATTTCTGAACGTTTTACAATTTTTCATGAAATATAATGACATACGTATAATATGCTCCGTATATTATACGGAGTATAACTTTTCGTTGCTACATTTGGTAATTCAGAGCAAGGCACATACGATTTCTAATTAAAAGAAACATATTTATATTAAATTATATAAATTTAGTCAAAGAAATATCACAAATACAATTGAAATATCAGTATTTCCATACAACAATTAAATGACTATATATAAAAGCTCATTTGTTAATTTTTAGTACATAAAAAATAATACGTGGGCCCAAAAGATTGTAGAAAATAAAAGGCATGTCAATTGTTGTCAGTAGTTATTAAACCGATAAAAATCTATCGACAAATTATGTTCAGGAACATAATTAACTCTAATTAGTTAATTATTAACTTGGTCAGTTTGGTTATTCTTATTTTTTTCATATTATTGCTAAAAATAATTTTAGTTGACTCAAATCAAAATATTATTTAGTTTGACTTTGAATAGATTTCTACTTTTATATTTATACAAATACTATTTAGTTTTAATTTTGAACGAATTAATAGTAAAAAAAAACATTATCTTATACATATAATTACACATATACAAATATTAAATTAAAAAATATATAAATTATAATTTTCTTAATATTACCTAAAAGAATACACCTGAAAATGCATGACATACAGACTAATCTTTTATAAGTAACAAGTAAATTTTGTTTACACATTTTTTTAAATAATATATTGGTATAGAATATTATCCGATAATAATATTCTTCGAGTCCAAATTACGATCTTGGTCCCCAATAATAGAATATCGTAAGCAGATAATAGTGTTAGATTACCTACCTAAAATTATCGTAAGCAAATACATACACTTAAAAATAAAAAATTTGTAATCTGTTAAACCTTATAGACGAACAAAACATATAAAAATAAGAAAGTTTATGAATCAAGATAAAAAGTTATAGAAAATATTACTCGGAACACATATTTTAACATATTTTATCTGTTTCAACTTAAATATTATTTACATTATAATATTTTATAATTTTTAAAATTTAGGCTAAAATAAATAGGATTTCAACTGTGCATGAGAAAGTTATTGTATAAAGTAAAAAAAAAATTACTACAACCTACTTTTTAAAAAACGAGCTGCATTCTTTTAGTTTATTTTATAATAGTGATAAGAAAGACGTGCAAAATTATTTTACGCAATTAAAAATGTAAGTGCTCCTTATTCCTTAGTCTATTTTAAGAAAAGTCCAATTAAGTGTCAATTTAAGAAACTCTCCAAAAATGTCAACAAGGAAATAAGATATTTGACATTAGTTACCTATTATTTTAAGTCAAATACTAAATTGAGTCGATTTTAAAAAATTGTTTACTAGATTACGCCATTTCTATTTTTATTTCTCATAAAGTTCCAATTCTACTATAAACCAATAAAATCTTACCAAAAATTTTAATACCAAAAAGGTTGAAAGTTCATAAATAGTACACATTATAAGTATATGATTCCCATGTACCAAAATTAATTTTATTTAAATAATACACGAGTTTTTATGCACCTGATAGGATTCAAATTTAGACCTAGCTATTTGTATTAGTGCAACAGACTTTTCTAAATTAGGAGGCATATATAGTATAGGGGTCAATGGGGACATTTATTTAAAAGGAAAGAAGCTTATGGGGTCCACCTGCTAAAACCAGATATTCCAAAAAGGTGTGAATAGGATAGAGAGAGAGAGAGAGAGAGAGAGTGTCATGCACAAAGACGAATGCCATGCAAATTCGCTGTTTTTCCGTATAAATATAAATTCCTAATTGGGTTAAACGCCTCACGCCTCTTTATCTTCATCCCCCAACTATATTTAGAAGGCGTTTTTCCAACTTTAGCACACCCCTAGTAAAGAGGGTTTTAGACGAACCACCCCCCTCTCTCTATATATCTATCTATTTATATAGTGCGTATACATGTATATATATTTAGAGAAAGAGAGAAAAGGGGTTTTGCAGAGAGAAAGGGGAATTCTGATTTAAATTCTTTTGGGGGTTTTGTTTCTTCAATTTAGAATTTGGGTTTGCTTGATTCGGGAAAATTAGAGATGGGTCGAGGAAAGATCGAAATAAAAAAGATCGAGAATGTGAATAACAGGCAAGTCACATTCTCTAAAAGGCGTGCTGGATTGATGAAGAAAGCTAATGAACTTGCTATTCTATGCGATGCTGAAGTTGCCGTCATTATTTTTTCAAACACAGGAAAGCTCTTTGAATTTTCAAGTTCTAGGTAATAAATGTTTTTTTTTTCAGTAATATCTATTCACATGCATGTAGTTTATATTGATTTTTTTCTTAAAAATGTATTTAATTATTATTATGTTAGATTGATGTTGATGTGTTTGGGATATGCTAGTACTCTGATTTTGCTGATTATACTTGCCTATAATTTCTGAAAGTGATTATATACTGCTGATTTGTTTTCCCCCCTTCAGCTTGTGTTTCGATGTAGAGTTCAATTTTGTTGATATCTTCTGCTGCCTAAAGCAAAGGAACTTATAAGTAGGGGTCCTTTTCCATTTTTAATTTGGTTAAGAAAACTTTAGCTAAGAACTGGCATAGAGAATTTTTGAAGATTTTGACCATTAAATTGCTGTGTAGAATAGAGTGCTGATTGTTTGGAATTTTCTTTTAATTATACTATGAATGAGTTAGAGCCTGAGATTTTGGAACAACTTTGGTCCAAGACTGGAATTTGTGAATGAATCACATTCTTTCTTGCTATGTTGCTCTAATTTTGCCCTTGTTTCCACTGTTTTGTCTTTTTTCTTGCTTTAATCTGAACTAATTTTTTAAAGACAGTTCAAAGAAATATTAGTAAAAGGAGAAATCTTGAACAATTTAATGGTATAATAAAGTTCCCTTGAGAATTTCAGCAGGGGAGTGCAGGTGGTGCCACCTCTGGTAATG